>JAVKLF010000121.1:8834716-8849441 GCA_034783495.1 Millerichthys robustus
ACAAACAAACAAACATGAGCAAACCATTACTGCCCTCAGTGGCAGGTGATACAAAAAGCATTTATAGTTCAGATTGCAGCTGTGCAAAAAAAATTCTTTATAGTGATTGTGTGTTTTAATTAACGTCACACAGATTTTCTGCAAACGAGACAAACACACACACACATACACAGAGCCCTCGCCTCCAGCAGATCACTCAGTGTGTTTGCGACCCATGTCATGTCCTGACAGAAAGAGAACCAGCCCTGATTTCTAGAAAGTTTCAAACGTAGAGAACCTGGCATTTTGCTGGGCACTCAGAAGTTTGCTCCTGCTTGCTGGTGAGGTGCTTTTGTTTGCAGCCCCTCCATCACCCCCACTTCTTCCCTCCCTCCTCTCTCTGTCTCATTGTGAAGCAGAAGTGAAACAAACAAGTTCGATGCACACCAGACTGAATGAGATGGGTTGCCTAGGTGACAGAGGGACAGACCTGAGGAGTCTCGAGCCGGTTGAGAGGCTGTGTTGTGTGTATGTGTTTATGTGTGACGCTGTTTTCCTCTGTGTGAGTTTGCCTTTGAGACACTCCCGCTGGGACCCCTTGGTGTCGAGGACTGACTGCTGAGTGGGCTGATTGGCACCCAGACAACCAACCCGCCTCCCCTGCCCAACCAACTCTGCTCACCTCCCTACGATTCTTCCTCCTTCCTCCCTCTGAAATGCTGCACCTCCCACACCTCTCTCTCTACTTCAGCTGCATGAACAAGTGGATCTGTCCTTTAAGCAGCCAAGATCCTAAACACAACATGAGGAGCTTTTTGACTAAATATTGTTCACACACAATTAGGACCATGATGACCGTAACAACCACTCTTTGACTTCAGATCAGCTGAATAGTGTTGTACAAAATAAAAACTTAACGTTGTGTTGTGATTACAAAAACGTATCATTTGGAATTTTTTACTTCTTTCAGATAAACAATGCTGGCTTTTTGAAAATGCCTTGTTTTAGGTAAGTTTTAACAAAAACAAAGAAGTCCCCCAGTACTAAAAACACACAGAAAAACAGGCAAACAGTCAAAAGGGGAGTGCCAGCTGTCCTACATCTACATTCTAACTTTGAAAGATAAAAGGGTCGACTTAACAGAATCTGAGTAGAATAGATTTTTTTTTCAAAGACATCTCTTATCTGCTTTGCCCTTCTGTTCACAAAGTTTTACTGTTCTGTTTACTTGATAGTCTCAGACTTTCTCCTTGTCATATAACAATAACAATAAAAACCATTTAGTCAGAGCTGCGCCCATTTTGCTACATATCTGATCAGTTAGCGACATCTGACTAACTCATCTCATCGCCGAGGTCTTAAACGAAACCCTGAACTTCATCATGGGTATCTCTAACTGAAAACAAGTATCATTGTGTCTTCAGCACTTTACAGGGAGCTAATAAGCAAAGGGAAAGTGTGGGCCAGAATCTATCTTCATTAAAATAAAGCATTCTAGTCCCACAATGTGACCTTCTCCCGTTGTGATTTATTGCCTGTGCAGAGGAAATGAACATTAAGCTCAGAGGACGGGATGATTTCAGACACACATGACTCAAATCAACATTATGCAGCACTCTGGAAGTCTGCAGCTGTTTAACTCAGAGAGAACATCAGCTTCTCATTCCAGAGGTTAAACGATTCGCTCAAATAAACGAGGGGCCGTTAAAACAGAAACACGTTTATTAACTGTTCAAAAGATGGAGAAATTTTTTTTCTTTTATCTTGTAATAGAACATTAGTAAGACATATTATGATATGTTTCATTCTCCAATCAACTTGAATCTGATTGTTAGTCTTTCAAGCAATGAGCTATTACTCTCGTAATGAAGTACTTTGTAGGTTCACTAGATGGCGGTCTTTGCTCAAACTGTTTCATCAGATCTTTCAGCTCATGGCACAAGATCAAACACTGACTACTCCTGTTTTTCACTTTGACTTTAGTTTTCTGGAGCAGTTAATCACAGAACAGCAGTAAAAGACGCCTTTGCTTTGTCAGCCTGCAACGAATACGTGTAAAAATCTATAAATGTAATTGTAGAAGACAAAACAAAAGCGGTTTCTTTAAATTAGATTTTTTTTGCACAAAAATTCAAAGCATGCTAAATCTAATTTACATGTGCAGCTTGTTGTAAAATTTACTTTATATCAAGATTATTTTGAATACCCTAAAGTGCTTTAACGATCATACCAAGAATGAGAAGTCACAGGGTAAGTGGGGAGGGAACAAAAAAAGGAGAAAAGGAGAGGAAAAAGACGGAGGAATTAAAGAAGTTGGCAAGAAATCAAGAGGTGCAGGTGTCGGCCTAACAACAGGCTGCACTGGCACATTGTACACTCTAGGCGAACATGGTCCGGCTTGAGCAGAACCTAGAAACGATGGGAAAACAAACCAAGCCTGCAATCGCAAACACAAAGAGAGAATGACTGTTTGTGTATGTGTATGTGTGTGTGTGTGTGCATTATTCATTCATACAGTGAGGAAAAATAAATTCTTCCAAGATTCTTGCAAATGCCAAGGCAGTTATCTAAACCTAAACCAACAAAGCTACAGGATCGTATTACAGTCAATCAAGGCCTTAACACCTAAAGAGACAAAACCAAATATTTAGTCCTGCAAAAAAACTATTTTCTTTACTTAACTTAATTCAGGTATCACATAGTAATACTTCTATTAAGTAAACTCACTACTTGTTTATTTACAGCATTATAAACTTGTTAAACAGTTTTGTAAAATAAAACAAAACAAGAAAAGCACAATTATGCTTAAATTGAGCTGTTTTTGTTTCCCATCAAATGCAAAGTTGCAGTTATCTGTGTAATAAAATAAATGCTACAATAATAGTTGATTTCATTTGTGTATTTCACTTTATCCACATGTCTGACTGTGCAGGGACACATTTTACGTACAGGTCAAAGGTCATTTCTATATTATCAGCCTTACTTTTAATATTGACTTGTCCTTGTGGAGGTTTTATGATACTCTGTCAACAAAACGACGGTCAAAGTGAAAATACAGTGTTTATGAAACGATGCGCTTCTAGGGCTACACCGAAACATGATCCGTAGATAATACTTTTCAACTGCAAGTCATTTGTTTTTTAAAAGTCTGTGCTTAAACCTTTTACTAAAATATTATGGGACTGATTTAAAAGGGTTCTGTGACTGCTCTATACAGACTACACAAGAGTTTGAATAAATACCTGAATGTCTTTTGAAGTGATATTTATAAGGAGGGTCAGCAGCTAACGTCCTGCTGCGTCAAGCTAGCTGTCAGCTACACCGGAAGTGTGCGACAGACACATTTATTTTCTTCCTTTTCTTTGTAAAGAGCATTTAGAAGAAAAGAACGAGGAAGTAACTGAAAAGGTACGTAATGTCAAGCAAAAGCGACTTTGCTCAATGAGTTATTAGCCGATATTAGTCGATAAATTATGTTAGTCATATTTATCTAATAGCCTATGCATTTCCAAGATAGGGTTGTTTGTTAATAGTACAAAGTAGTCTACTCACTGAACACACGACACAGGAAGACATAAAACAACCAAACGTAGACCCCCAAATTATGAATGCTGCGCAAAATGGCAAAAAGTTAATCAAACATAGAGTCTTAAGTGCAGCTCAAACTGTTTCATTTGTACTCAAAAGTAAAAGGTTTAGCATTTAAGTCAGAGAAATTCAATGTAACGAGTGGCACAGAATAATCTACAACAAATGGGCCTAGAAAAACAATAAGCTGCACACAAAAATTGTCTCACAATGATTTAAAATACATCTTCAGTGTTTACAGTTAAAGAAACAAACAAAAAAAGGCACAAAAAAATCTAAATATTTCTTTGTTGCTGAACTCTGGTTTAGGACTTGCTCTGATCGTGAACCAGGGTGTTGTTGAGCTTTTATTGTGAAAAGCTGAGGCGGAAGCTGTGCGGATTCTATGCGCGTTCCTCCTGACAGCGGGTCAGCAGCAGCCCAGTCCGGAGGAGAGGATGTGGGTATGCTGACATCTGCAAGCCAGCGGTTTGACTGGAAGAAGACCGCGGTCGGGTTGACAGCCAACGGCCTCAGAACACTCGAAGAATCCCGGAGACATGTAACCTTTCCCGGAAGGTAAAAACCGACACCAACCAAAACTCGACTTCTTCAGACGGATACACTTTCACCCAAACTAATCGTGTTGGTTATATTTTAAGTAGCCTACGGGCTCTCGTTACACGGTTATCTAACTTTCCAGTTTAGGAAGTCAATTTAAACAGTTTTGTCGAAGAAGCTAACAATAAAGATTATTAGGACGGTTCGTTGGTAAAGTTATGATTTGTTGTTGTGCTTCCGCATTTATGCTGCTTTGATTTGAAAAGTTGCTGTTTTTATCGAGCCCGAGTTTTCGCCCTCTCTGCAGACTTGGTTTGACAGGTCAGGGAACCTGTTGCTGAAGTAAATGACAGGCGGATTTAGTCTTCTTCACCCATTTTTCTTACACCTATAACGTAATTAAAAACGGAATTTCACGATTAGATAGGTCCAGCTTGGCTCTCTTTAAAGCACTTGCTGTTTACAGTGTGATACTCAGAATCAGGTTTGTAATGTTGAAAGAGATCCAGTCACGTGGATTTTTAAAAATCTGAAAAGGACTCAGCCACTAAAAGAAAGAATTGCATTTCTGCTGCTCATAAAATCATTTTTATTGGTGTTTACTCCTGAGGAATATTTGTTTTGCCCACTTGACCAGTTGATAATTAAATGAGCGTGGAATGAGACATATGTAGTGCATATGTCTCATTGCACGTTAACCAGGAGGAGCAAAGGGGCCATTAATGCATTGTCTTGTAAACCTCAGAGCTGAGACTAAAAGTCAAACCTGCACAGATCACAGAACACATCAGTAACTCATATTTGTTGTCAATATCAGGAGGTTGTTTTTTATTTAAACTAGAAATTGAAGCTCAAGAAGTGAAAACAAATGCACATCCTTTTTCTGAAATTCTATCTTGATCCCCCTCCAAAAGGACAAAAAAGTGGGTCAAGATTAAAAGCTGCATCTGTGTCCCCCCCTGCTCTTTTCCCCGAAATGCTCCCCGGTATGGCTATCCGATTCAGAGAGGGTGGAAGATGTGATGGACAGCCAATAAAAGAGGGTTTTGTTTGAAGGCGTCTCCATTTTGAAACCTCAGGAGTCCAGAGTCCTCTGGCCCAAGTCCAGACTTGGAGTAAAAAGGCTGTGCTGATGCCTTAAAGGACTCACAGAGAGGAAGAAGGTTTTTTTTTTTATTGTGGTTCTATAGACTCTGATAGAGCAGTTTAATTTATTTTTCTATTAAATTTAACAGGTTTATCTCTGAAGGCATACTATTTCAATAATTACCTTTTTGACAGAAATAGGAAATAGTCATCTCTGGGCTCTGGTGTGAGAAAGCACCTTTTGCATGTGCTCACATCAGTTTTGTTGCAGCTGACATGACTAAATAACACCCTGCTGTAATATTAATGCAACACGATTATGTGTTGGCATTCAATCAGTGTCAATCCAGCTAAGTAGTTTGTTTTGTAACGCAAGCTTTTTTAGAATCTGACACTTTAAGCTCATCTGTCAGATTGCTGACATTGCCATCTTCGTGCATCTACAAACTGACGCTAATCTGCATTTTTTTAATAAACAAGAGGGTTATTTGTCCTGCAAATATTTTTGGCAATGTCTACTTTTGGTTCAGTGGAAGAAAAAGAAAGCAGGAGCTCTGCATGAGGCCTTGTTTTTTTTCACACTGAATTTAAAGAAGGCTTGCTCGGGCATGAGTGTTCACATGCAACCACACTGTCTTTCTTTGATGCTAAGTTATTGTGCAACAACGTAGTTAATACAGTATTTCTACAGAAAAGATGGTCAATAGTTGCTAAAGAGTTTTAAAATCCGATTATTTTAGGAGATGTAGTCTAGTCATGGTTAAAAAAGTCCACCCTCTTTTAAGTTCTATGGTTTTAGGAGACAATCAAAATGATTTGCTTTTTTCCAGGTTGGAAACTGATTTAAATTGAATCTAACGTATACAAAATGATAATGATTTGGGCTTGGTTTGCAGCCGCATTAAGTCAACCATGAACGTTAAAGTATCTATTATAGTCATAAATAAGACTACCTGTCTGGCAGCAGAACCTTGGACTAAACTGGTTTATGATGAAACAGAACAGTCATCCCAAACACAGCAGCACATCTACACCAGATTGGCTGATGAGAGAAACCAATCAATTTGTTACAACGCTCCAGTCAAAGTCCAGAACTCAACCATTCAAAATACTGTAGCAGGTGCTTGGGAGAGCTGTGCAGAAATGAGCGCCTGCAAATCTCTATGAGCTGAACTAATGTTGCAAAGAAGAGTGTCCCAAAAATCCTCCACATCTTTTTTTACTTAATAAATAACAACATGGTGGAATCTGTTTTTTAAAAAAATAAAGTATTTTTTACACAGGTCTCAACCTCTGAGGTATTTTTAGTAATGGTGCTGACATGTAGGTGAAGAACTTTAATACTGCCTAAAGGGAAATGGTCAATGAAGTGTGAACGGGGTGATCAGAAACCTCCCATAATGTGTAAAAAGTGAGCAACATCCCAGCTGCACAGTTTAGGCAGAGGATCTCGTTATTTATTTTTGTAAAAGCTTGCTGTGAAGTGCTATGCTGAAGCACAGCATCATCATAACGAATTTTATCAGGCTAACGAACAGCATCTCTCTCTGGAGCATATCACACTTAATTTATTCAGCACATTGCTGTATTGTCAGCCATAATTTAGCCTCTTCCATCTGTGCAATTCGTATTTAATGAGCATCTTAAGGCAGCTTTGAGCATGCAATTCTGTTTATGATGTTGATTTCTGTTGCTCTGCTCGATTGGAGCTGTGTCCTTGGGGTAATTGTGCATTTAGAGGCAGACACCATCTTTCCTGGGTGTAGGTTCTCAGTGGAGAAACTTTTATGTGATTGTAATGGAGTTCTTACTGAGGTTAAATCTCACCCCAGTGGAGAGAGCACTTTGATATGTTTTCAGACTGTATTCTGTCATCTCTCTCTTGTATTTCAGATGTGGTTAAAAAACCTGTTTTTGTTTCATGCTCCAGATGCTTGTGTCCTGACGGGCTCCCTGACGCTCGGCTCATCACGGAGCCCTCGTGACGCTCTTCGTGATGAGGGGGCGCTGCTTTCGAAAACTCGGCATGCTGGCCAAAGCCGGCTTCCTGCTGTGGCTGCTGTGGCTGGGGTACCTTCTTTTAGCACGCTCCTCTTTCCCCTCCTCTTCATCTGGACAAGATGAAGAGGAAGAGCGTAATATGCAGGCAAGGCAGCTGTCCCTAGAAGAGAGTGGGATGGACGGGCTGCTGGCCAGACCCGTTTATGTTAAATCATCACCTGACAACAATGCACCAGGAGAGTGGGGTCGGGCCACGCACCTCAACCTGAGCCCAGAAGAGAAGAAACAGGAGGAGGAAGCTATAGAGCGCTATGCTATCAACATCTTTGTCAGTGACAAGATCTCTCTCCATCGGCACATTCAGGACCACAGAATGAATGAGTGAGTTTGTTGCAAACAAAAATGACCCATTCTTACTTTTCTACTGCCTTTTCATTATCTTCTTTGAGTTTTACAAATTAGTGCTACATTAATAAACTAAACTGAAATACTCACCCTAGAATTTGAGCCTGATTTAAAAAAGCCCTAATATCTCAAAACGTTGGGCCTTTCTTGTGTTATATAGTATCAAATCTTAGTGAATAATAAAAAGCAGATAGATAAAACATTATTGGGATGGTTGGTACACTCTTTAATACATATTACAATGAAAAAAGTCATTATACATCAAATATCTTCAAAACATTGCTCAACCGTAACCGTTCCTTGGAACTGATTGTGAGCCAAAGGTTTGACCAAAGATAATCAGTTGAACTTTTTCACTGTAACTTAAAAACAAAGACAGAAGCTCCTATGACATATTGCTATGTTTATTGAAGCTGGTGAATAGATTTATTCTGTCCTCAGCTATTTTTGGCTTTTTTGCTATGATGAAACGCTGCGTCATGTCTTTCATTAGTAGTTTCCCCTCCTGCCTTTGCCTTCTGTTTTACTGTCTCCCTTTACTATTGAGATACAGCTGTGGAAGAACCATACGTCTTAGCAGTGGATTTGCCTTTAATCTCGATGGTCTAGGTGAAGGTAAACTACTGTGCTACTGTGATTCCTCCACAATCAAAAAAACTGATAAGATACTTTGATCTCCTAGCTGGTCCGAGGAAAGTATGTGGGAGGTTCGAAGTCACACCCCACGCTTCATCAAAGACCGAACGATGAGATACTCTTATCAAACGCCAGCAGTGGCTTGAGGAGAAACTTACGGAGTGGAACAGAGAGGCTTGTTTCAGGCTTTCAGACTAATTCCTAGAAAGCAAACAGCAGAAGGTTAGTTTAGTTAATAAATTTAAAAAAGAAATCAGGTTCAAAATCTAACTGAAAAATCAAAACCCAAAGCAGCTTCCTAACAAAATAGAGTAAGCAGCACCAAGCTATCATCAGCTTAGACACCTTGAACCTTACCTGAGAGGTCCTGGGTTCAAATCATGGACGAGCCCCCAAATAGTTACCCTCACAGTTTTATTGTAGTGCTAGAAAATGACAGTAAATGTAACAGTCTGTACTTCACCAAACAGTGTCTCCAACTTTGTGTAATTTTTTCTTCGCTACTGCTGACAAAAATCACATTATACTACATAATAAAACTAGAGCTTAATGTCACCCTTTTTTAAGTATTGATGTTTCCTTGTAAACATGTTCATGTTTACATGTGTATTCAGTTTTATCCCTGTGCCCTCTTTTTATTTTTGCTCACTTCATTTCCGCTTGTTTTCATTTCTGCGGTCTTGCTCTCTCTAAGCACTTCAGTGGCATGTTGCTCACTGGTGTGAGAACCTCCAACCTCGTACATATTTTCTGCAACTCTTTATTGGTTCGGTAACTGACATCTGGATTAGGATTAGACATTTTCTCCTGCCATGCTGACAGCTGAACCCTTAAATAAACATTGATCTCACTTACTGCTGTTTTTTTTTTGGGTAAATATGTACTGAACATGCTTATGTCAACTCTCTTTCCCTCTCCACCCATATAAACACACACACATGCCTCAGATGCCGGAACAAGAAGTTTGACTACCGGCGTTTACCTACCACTTCTGTGATCATAGCCTTCTACAATGAGGCCTGGTCCACCCTGCTGAGAACTATTCACAGCGTGCTGGAGACCACGCCTGCCATCCTACTGAAAGAAATCATCCTAATTGATGACTACAGTGACCGAGGTCTGACACTAACAATAAATCATGGATTCTTTTTTGATTGTTTTGTTTTTAACAGCAAAACTGGCAGAAAAATGTTGTTTGAACCTTTGATTTTGTTCTACTGCTGGTGCACAAAGGAGGACTTTCGTAATTTAGCTGCAGGCAATGTTAGAACTGAGCAGCTTTTAACCAAGTTTTTATTTTCTACGAGTCTCTGCTCCAGCTTCTGCTCGTCTCCGTATGTACGAAAGTAGAGTTTTGTTTTGTTGTCTGTTTTATGACAAGGCAGTGTGAGATATTTTTAAAATGCTTGACCCGAGGAACAGCTTTTAGGAACTTTCCTTATATCGTACGGTTTATCTGGTTATCTGCCACATCTGCTGACCCTGAGGCTGACACCACATACTCTCAGAAACTGGATGTAGGAATACCTCAGTGTCTGTCTGCTGTAGAATTAGTTTTCAGACAGATAGTCTAGTCTGTCAGACATCACACAATCATGATGACATCAGTCAGCATCGAGCTGCTGTGACAAACGTCTCTCTCTTCTAAATGCTGTTCACAAGTGGCATGCGAAACATGCCACTCTGGCACCAGAAAGGTTTCTTCAAACAGCTAATGACTGAAGAACTAATGACTTTTTTCCTACTTTGCGTTCTTAGCCTACCTGAAATCCCAGCTAGCAGAGTACATCAGTAATCTCCAACCTGTACGGCTCATTCGCACCAACAAGAGAGAAGGGCTGGTACGAGCACGTCTCATCGGTGCCACCTACGCCACGGGTGACGTTCTGACTTTTCTTGATTGCCACTGTGAGTGTGTCCCCGGCTGGATCGAGCCTCTGCTGGAAAGGTGACCCAACTTAGACCTTTAAGAACTTTCTGAACATTCTGGACCAAACATTTTGAACAATGTTCGTCTTTTCTCCCCGCCTTCCCCTTTTCTGCACGTTTATGGCGCTTTGTTTAGGATTGCTCAGAATGCCAGCACCATAGTGTGCCCTGTGATCGACACCATCGACTGGAACACTTTTGAGTTTTACATGCAGACAGATGAGCCGATGATTGGAGGATTTGACTGGAGGCTCACCTTTCAGTGGCACTCGGTTCCTGAAGTGGAACGCAAGAGGCGCAAGTCTCGCTTTGACCCCATCAGGTAAGAGCGAGATACTTTTTTTTTTTTTCAGTCGCTAATACCTTGAAACTACAAAGTAGAAATATGCTTTCAACCATTAAACTGTGACTGATATTTAGAGTAAAGATCTTTTCTTTTATATATTTCTTCTTAACATTCTCATAATAAGTTCAAGTCATATTTGTGTGTCCTCAGGTCTCCTACCATGGCAGGTGGGTTATTTGCTGTGAGCAAAGCTTACTTCAAATACCTTGGCACATATGACATGGGGATGGAGGTGTGGGGAGGAGAAAACCTCGAGCTCTCTTTCAGGGTGAGTTCAGCTTTCCACATCGCAGAGTCCTCGTTCTGCCAAACCACCACAATGTGGTTTAGTCATTTGAAACAGCTTATAGAAATGCTAAGAAAAAGTGATTCATCTAATTGTTTGTTCAGATCTCAGCTCCAGGGGGGAATGTTTTAGTATCATTTGAGCCCCTGTTTCGTTCGTGTTTGCGTTAGATTGACACAAGGGAGTTTTTAATATCGCGGTCATCCATAGCACCTGAAATAGTACCTATGACCTTACAGTGTTTGCATCACTTTTCACTTGTTTGCGTCAGTCCAGTTGGCGAAGCTTTCAGGCCATTTGTAGAGCTGTAATTGGATTTCGTCACAGCGTGAAGAAGAACAGGCCATTACTCTGAGGAATGTGTTGTGGATGTGGAAATAAGAATGCCTCTCTCTCTTTTTCTGGAGCTTTTTTCAGTGCATGATTTATGTTTTCTGAATTGGTTTTCAGGTCGGGTTTTTGATGTGCTATAGACATGGCAAAGAGTAAAATACCTCATGATCAAGATGTATGAACTTGTTTTGTCTTGTTGAGAACTACCACTGGAGGTCTTTTCACTTGTTTTAGTGATGTTTTTCTTGGATTCTCTACAATGAAAATAATTTTATAGAAATTATAACCGCAAATCAGGGTTATGTTGCAGTGTAAACGCAGGTATTTTACTTTTACATTGCGCCCGATGAATTAGATAATTCTATTTTGTTTGAGCAGAAAACTTCTGCTAATAGCATGAGTTCCAAAAAATTAGCATTTTCATTTAACTTCTGCTGTAAATATCCCTCAGAAATCGCTTGGAAGTCTTCCAGCTTGTGCACATTCTGTCTGAGTGCAGTTTAAAACCAAGCCTAAACTTGAGTTAGATAAGATAAACCTAAACTAAATTAAATATAAGGAGTTTAAAACAAGGTGGAATTTTTAAAATTTAATTGTCAATAGTTTATCAGCAGTAGCTGCATGAGTGAAAGCTTTTGACAAAAAAAAGGATCTTTATATTAATTATCAGACTTTAACTGTAGATACCATCAGATTGCGTATATTGTGGTGTTTGCCTGCTTTTAAGCCTGGTCTTAACAGATTGAACTGTAGCAAATTCAAATCTTCAAATCTTGTGAACACTCAAGAACATCCTGTCCTGAGTAGCTCTTCGGTAGCCTTAGCCAAATGTCAAATAAAATGTCATCCACTGATGCGTTTGACTGAATCTGAGCACACAGAAGTACTCTGTACACAGCTGCTTTCATTTCTTTTGTCTGCAGCGAAGTAAAGGCCAGCGTGACGGTTGCACTGACACCCATATCTACCCAAAGCATAACAGAAATATTATTCCACTTGCCAGATGAGATGAGATTTTATGATTTTAATGGATTTAACTGTGTTCTTTCACCTTGCCACAGCTTGTCAATCCAATCAGAATTAAACTCTGTTTCTCCAAATAAAACAGAGCTTATTCAAAGAGCTATATATAACAGGTAAAATAATAACTATGTCTCAAATGATTGGAACCATCCCTTTATGCAAACAACAGCTCTCAGTCGGCTCTGAAGGCATGTGTGAGCTTGCAAGGGCTGAGAATACCAAGAAGTCTGTTGAATTGGATTTGAAAACTCAACCGGTGGGTCTTACTTGTTGTTATGTCACACCTGAGTGCAAATAAAAATACTTCAGGGTAATAATAAACAAGAGTTCCTCCTGAATATTTATTGCCGAGGTTGTGCTGTATGTCTTAGTAACAGCCTGCACTGAGTCAACTCATCGTAGCAGCAGACCGTTCATTTCCCAGACCCATCAGCTCACAAGCATTTATCATTATTTAATCCTGCTCTGGTCATGTAATAAATAAATAAATTAAATAAAAGAATCAGCCTAACAAACATTAAAAAATGTAAAAAAAAAAAAGATATTTGTTATGGTTTTATGTTTGCAGGTATGGCAGTGTGGAGGTAGTTTGGAGATTCATCCCTGCTCACACGTGGGTCACGTGTTCCCTAAAAAGGCCCCTTATGCGCGGCCCAACTTCCTCCAGAACACCGTCCGAGCTGCAGAAGTTTGGATGGACTCGTATAAACAGCACTTCTACAACAGGAATCCTCCAGCCAAAAAGGTCGGACGCTCACAAACACATTAACCCGCTGCATGCCTGGGATTCTTCCAACACACCAAAGACCAGCTGTGTGATCCACTGTTGCACTTTTTAACAACAGGTTGTTTTGACACAGAAAATGACTCACACTTGAAATGTGATTTGGACTTTTTGCATGATGTCACTAACCTTTGTAGATGTCAGCATATGAGCTCACATCATCTGCCTCACTGGGTCTGACCCGTTAATGTGTGTGTATGTGTTGTGCTGCTCTACTGAGCGCCATTAAAAAATCATGTATCTCAGTTACACCTGTCTGAAAAACAAAGTACATTATTAATATCTGGGATCTTTGATCAAACAATAAATTACCTGGTCAGTGGGAGATGGAATATAGCCCTGCCACAGCTAATGACTGTGACTGCTTGATTTAAAAAATAAAAAATTATATAGCAAAGTGGTTTTCAGTCCTGATCCCTGAGGGCCACAATCCTGCATGTTTTGGATGTGTCTCTGCTCTTCAGCAGGTCTTCAAGTTCTGCAGAAACCTGTTAATCACTTTGTCATTCCAATCAGGTGTGTGAAAGCACGGAAACATCCAAATTTTAGATGTTTCTACCAACTAAAAAATTTGTAACCAAGTTTTATTCAGTCAAACAAGAGATCAAGGACAGCACACTCAGGTTACCAATCAAATAAGGAATTGGTACATTTTGGCATTTTCCTTAACAGTTTTGTGGTGAAGCATGAGGAATTGTCCCACTGAAAGATGAACACTGAAAGGTGACCGCAGCATTTATGACCCAGCATCAGTGAATCTCTGGCATGTTCCTAACACTTTGCCACCAGTCATAACTCCAGGAAGTTACCGATCACCATGTGAACATGCCAGCTACATATGAGTTTGTCTCCTTCACACTGAACTTAAAACAGACTGTGATGAGTTGACGAGTTCTATTTAATCTGAAGCCGCCACAAGACCTGACATTTTACAAACTCTCCCCCTCCAGATATCATAATTCTAGGGAGAAAATGTGGGAGAAAATCAGAGGTTTTCACTTCACTTGACGGTTGTTTTCATGTCACGACTGATCTGTGTTCTTCACAGGAAAACTATGGAGATATCTCGGAGCGGCTGCTGCTGAGGGAGAGGCTGAAATGTAAAAGTTTTGACTGGTATCTTAAAAACATCTACCCTGATCTACATGTGCCCGAGGACAGGGAAGGCTGGCATGGAGCTGTGAGTATCTCCTAGTACACATTGTATCTGTAGGGAAGGGTTTAGATTTATTTATTTGTTTTTACATTAATCAGAGAAGTTGTGTAGATTTGTAGACATTGTAGTTGGCCTTTCTGAAGGTTGTGCGTTGTCTTTCTGTGTGACTTTGCCGGAAGAGAATAAAACTAAGAGGGGAGGCTTTTCGCGGGAGTTAATGTGCACTATCACCTCTTTATTGTTACTGATAGTTGTTGGGCTCCTTTCAGGTCCATAGCTCAGGAATCCAATCAGAGTGCCTTGATTACAATGCTCCAGACCATAATCCCACAGGCGCCCAACTTTCTCTGTTTGGCTGCCATGGCCAGGGAGGCAACCAGGTAAACATTTCTTCATTTATTTCAGCCTCTTCTATCTCTCTCGCTCTCTCAAGCTCTTTGGCAAGCAGGAGGTCAGTGCTTCTTAATGTTTCCAAGACTTATTGTATTTACCTATAACCTGGGAAAAATAGTTCTAGCAAATTGCAGATTCTTCTACCGTACTTTGAATTCCTGCCAACTCCATCACCAGTTTAGTAAACGACAAATAATTTGTCTGTGCAGATGCATATTTAATGTCGGGAGTCAGATGAAT
>JAVKLF010000121.1:9042779-9053916 GCA_034783495.1 Millerichthys robustus
GAGTGACATTGGGAGATGGAAAAAAAGTTCACCTAGCAGTCACCTCAGCTTCTTGTTAAATGTCTGAGGAGTGAATTTCAGCTGCTTTCTTTTGTTTGACTGTGGCAAATGAGACACTTTTAGAGGACACTAGAAACTTATGATGGCTTTCCCAACAGCAGTCTTTGTCATAGATTCAGTGTATAGAAGCCAAATGCAGACTTGGAGGCAGACAGATCAGATCTCAGCGTTTATTGACAAACTGTGTAATTCAGTGTGGGAGCAGTAGCAGGGAGACGGGAGAATGGACCAAAGAGTCAAAGCGCTCAGACGAGTGGTGGCAGCCAAACAGGTCTGTAAAATCTGACGCACAGAGAAACGGAATTAAATCAGGGGCGGTTTGCGTGAACACTGGTCTACACTGACTTTTTCAGTGTTTATGGACTAGCGCTGTTTGATTTGAGGGAAGTACAAATAGCTAGTTTGAAAAGGGCTAGACTCCACCACAAGAAGAAGAAATCAATAAACGTAGAGAACCCAGGTTAGGATGTAGGAAGCAGAGGCCACAATAAGCCCTGAAGCAACATAGAAAGTTGAAGTCAGCCAACAGCTGTTGTGCGTCAAAACCACCAAGTGAGCTGTAACATTCTGTACATGAAAAGCTAAGGGTAGTTTCCTACAGGGCTGGGAAACGTTGGAGACAACTTGCTGAAGGGTATTGTAAGGGATTTGCAGGGGTTCTCAGTATCTCAACTTTTTTTTTCTTAAAAGTTGGACAAGGAACTGGAGGAAGTGACCATGCAACTGCAGGACACCCCAGAGAAAACGCCCTACATTAAACAGAACCATTACCCAGATGCCAATAACATCCTCAGCATATGCAACTTCACAGATGGGAAAGGTAAGAACCTGGAAAAAGGGGCTGTTGAATAAAAAATACCTGTAATGTCAGTAATATTAAAACAACACAGTAACAAATATAACAGTCCAGGGTAAATACAAAAGGAGATATAATGGTCAGAGAGTAGATAAAGAGAGCCTTCAGTACATCACATCATTTTTTTTTTCAGCAAAAAGAACTTGTATCTTCTGTCCAGGCTGTTTAGGTAGCTATATCCTGACATTATGAAATCTGCTGCTTCAAATCGAATCAGTGAATCATTACAGCCCAGCAGCATCATTCTGCATTAGACACCATTTTAACTGAGTCAAAATGAAGGTGATGAACTGCAGCCAGATTCAGCTTGTCTGATGCACACGCCAGCACAAAGCTGCTTTCATGAGTGTCTGATGGATCTGTCTGAGATTGGGAAGGTAAAGAGCAGCACAGCTGTGCTCACTCTGTGAACTAAGAGGAGAGCCTGTTGGAATTCTCCAAGAGAGGTCCTCGTCTGTACAGACATTTTGTTACATAATGAACTGATGGGGGTTAGTGGGTACATTGACATATTTTTAGCTTGATGGATTTGTTTTACACTAGAGGTGCATCCCTGTTGTAATCCAAAATGTAGTTGCTTTTTTATTCATTAGATGATTTCTGAATTATCATAAATTAAAACCAATACCAGGATGGATTGGATTCGAAACATATTTGTGTTGTGATAACAGAGCTGTGGTCTCTGAATGCACAGAGTAGGACTTAAGTGGATTGTTGTTATTAGTAAGTAAAGAATCTGAGAGCTTCGATCTATGATAATTTATGACTTCCAGTTTATTTTCATTGTTTAAGGAATCCCAACTTTAAAATCTGCAGTCATTCATGTGTCCCTGTTGTTTTATGAGACTGAAAACATGTATGTAAATCCAGGTTGCAGTTTCTATTCCTATAAGCTAAAACAGTAAGAGTGCAAGAAGATAATTTAATCTACAATCTAACATATTCTCACATTTCCATATGTTAACATGGTTTTAACAGCTAACTGCTATATTTAGATTTTGTTCTAGGAAGTAACTGTGTGCCTTTAGACAATATTTGTTTAATTTTGAGTCT
Source organism: Millerichthys robustus (assembly GCA_034783495.1). Taxonomy (NCBI): domain Eukaryota; kingdom Metazoa; phylum Chordata; class Actinopteri; order Cyprinodontiformes; family Rivulidae; genus Millerichthys; species Millerichthys robustus. The sequence continues at coordinate 9,044,749 of JAVKLF010000121.1, forward strand.
CTGTTCTCTTTTGATTTTGTTACAGCTTGGAAACTTTTTCCAGCCCTACTCTGTATCTAATAAACACCATCACTGCCTCCTAGCTGTAGTCATATGGATTCATAATAGAGTTGGTCTAAATATGTTGGCAGCTGTGAATGAGTGGTTGTTATAAGACAAGAACTGTGTGTCAACAGTGATTACGCTCACTCACAATGGCTTAGAGTCAGTGCTACACCTCTCTCACTCTCCCACTGTCTTCTTGAATATTTGCAAGCACATGGTGATGCTAGAGAAGACCAGCTGATGACAGATTAGGTGTGGTTGTCTGACAGTCTGAGAGCCGTCGCCTGATTTTAGTCTTGGTCCATCGCAGTGAAAATTAGTTTACGGTAACTTATGTGTTTAAGTTGGAGAGTGGAGGCAGAGCAGTTTGTTTTAGAAACATTGGGAAGTTTGTAAGTCACTAATTTAGGATAACTAAGTCATCAAAAAAATGTTCTATTTCAGTCGAATAATAATAATAATCATATTACAGACGGCCTTATTTCATTTTCAAACTTTAGATCTATAAGTCCTACTTTGATTTGGGAAAGCTGGTGAGACATTGTAGCACCTTGATGTGTTTGAATGTTTTAGTAAAGGAACAAAGTCAAACATTAGCATGAGTCATATACAATAATACATAAAAAGCCACATATGTGAGGTGAACAAAAAAAAAGCTGAGATGCTGTTTAAAGCTGCAGAAAGTCTCAACCCAGTGACACAAAACTCTAAAGCAAAAACTTTCCTCAGTAAAGTGTTATTGCACAAACACATTCTATATTCAGCCCATCAGCTCTAAAATAGTTCTGCAAACCCAGATGTCCATTGTTGGCTTGGAGTTCAGGTCAGATAGTCCTGGGAAATCTGGGACACGCGTGGGACAGGAAGAAGCATTCCACTGCTCCTCATGCGTAGTTTAAGATAACAAAGTCTGGGCGTTTCTCTGCACCTGAAACATCTCCTGTCTGGGATGAAATAATCAGTTCAGTTCTCCTTTTGGTCAAACAAACTGAGAAGTGTGCTGTCAGATGACAAATATATTACATGTTTTTCAAATCATTGTTATACCTGAGATTTCCCTTTGTGGTTTTCACACTTGTCCTTTTTTCCTGTTAACAACCAGCTGCCATAATGACAATGGCAGCTGCTAATGGACACATTAAAAACACATTAATAATATGGGAGCATATATGACAGCTGAGAAGCAAAATATGACCAGTCCATTTACTGGATTATCATGTTTTTCATGTCTACACGTGTTTCGCTGCAGATGGAGAGAAATCGATACTGAAAAACCACCTGGAGCAGAAACCACAAGCACAGTGGGGCTCCATGGATCCCTCCAGAATAAGCAGAGGTCCACTGGAGGATATCAATTCACCTGAACAGTAAGAGCTCATTATTTCATAGCACCTCCACTCCGACTCCCCTCCCTCCACTCCCCCTCCCTCTTTCCTTCTGTTTTGTTAGCTTTCTCATCAGACTACGTCACATGTAGCGCAACCACATGCAACATTTAGTCGGTTGCTGTGGCAACCGGGCCCTGTGAAAACACGGACCGGCTCTGAATTTCTCCCTCCTACACCCATCAACACACAGTGTGCAGGACGTACTGTTGCTTACTTGACAAACACAAACATGCAGCGGATTGATTTGTTGTCCCCCAACTTAAAACAGCTGAAGTCACAGAGACTAAAAACACTCATGCAATAAACATGAATCCATTTTCACTCATTATTCATGAGGCAGAAAAGCTGAGGAATGACGACTTCATCAACAAGGAGGGGGACATTTCATGCATCATTGTGAACTCGGCCTCCTGCAGCAGTTTTACTAGAACTAGGAAAAGAATGCCAGATGGACAGAGAGAGAGAAAGAGAGAGAGGGGGTAAATGGAGACAGCAGACAAAAAAGGCACAAAATTAACAAGTGCTACAGGGAAAATGATAGACTAAGAGAGAAAGCTGTTTAGATAGACAAGAGGGGAGGTGGAGGCTCACAAAGGTTACATAACAACTGATTTACAGCTCACATTGGAAGGAGTGCCGAAAATAGACAAGGAGGAGAAGAGAAGTAAAGGAACTCTTGCCGCGATTCCCATGCCACATGAATGTTTGATCACAATGAGGGAAGAGAGATGAGGAGGCAGCAAGAGAGAAGGTGAAAAGGAATATGAGACAAATATATAGAAGTTAGAAAAGAGTTATTAATAGAAAATATAGCACAAGACAACTACTTTGTATTAAAGAAGTCATTTAAGAGGAAAAATAAAGTCATTGTTTTTGTCACAAGAGCTGATCAGGATCATAACTAGACCTGGAAATTAGTCTAAGAATGTCACAAAGTTCAACTAATGGTGATATTTTTTCTAGTTTTATGGCAAAACAATCATCATTAGTCCCTCGTTTCTTTTTTTCTTCTTTTTTTTTACATAAGCATTTGGTTATGTAACTTTCTTACAAACGAGTGGCTGTGGCGAGATGGGGTGTGAAGTGACACACCAGGCAGTGCATGAAATGTTCTTTTAGTCAGATGATCACAGAAGCTTGGGAGAAAAGATTTTAATCTTAGTAAGAAGAAGTGAAGCTGGTGAAGAGGTTGCTAAAGACTACATCATGAAGTTAGGGATAAAGAGCTTTGTGGAAACTTGGAATTCACTCCTTGTGTTATATTGATTTCAAACACTTTTCCTAATTTGGATCAAGTTCAATCTCTTGTTTCGTCACTAATTGGTTTGATAATTATTTTGTTGTTACGGTGAATTCCTAAAGGAGAGTGTGATGAGATGACAAAAGTTCCTACTCTTTGGAGGACAGATGGTTCACCTCACTTTGTTGTTGAGAATTGGTGATGCAAAGTCTAATCTTCATGCAATAAACTGTTTTACAAGCACAGAAAATGACACGACACCAACTTCTAAAGCATGATTTTAAAATAAAACCCCTACATATACATTACTATGATCCAATGTGACCTGATCAACTGGGTTGTATATTAAAGGTGATGTATCAGTTGTTTATGTACTTCCCCTTTTAAATCTTCAAGTGTCTCATCTGGACATTTCTGTCTTTCAGTGATTGCTTTTAACCTAAATCTGACCTGTCCAGCTCTGTTCATTTACTCGACACAATGTATTCTGACAGTTCTTTGTATTTTTACTTTGTCCTCTTTTCATTTGTAGCATACAGCGTCGACTGTCTTTGCAGCTTCCGATCCTGCACCATGCCTACTTACCTTCCATAGGAGGGGTTGATGCCAGCTGCACCAGCCCGAACGGAAGCCCTGGTTCCAGTCCGAGGCACAGACACATGCCCCCCTCCTACCGTGTAATGGTCTCAGGCCTGTGAGCTTTGTTCCCTCTCCCACCTGGTTCTGTGCAGAGGAGACACAAATGGTTCTTATTTTCTACAACAAAATGGACTGATATCATCAGCGTCCGTGTGTATTTCGTCTTTGACTGAACAGAGTGAGGAGGAGGGGACAACGTTTTTGCTCTTCATACCTCTGCACCCCAGTCTAATAAGAACTGATAATATCAGTCGTGAAATGGTGGTAGAAGACAGGTGACCCATAAAGCTCCAGTTGGTTAACCTCCCTACGTGATCATCTTCCCCCTGCCTAGGCCTATACAGATATGCACAGTCAGACACAGGCAACACAGATACACACAAAGGCACAAACATCATGACATGACACCCCCATCAGCTACAGCAGACCAGATGCCCTGACATGTAGCCGTATCTACTTCAGAGGGGATTGTTTTGTTTTGTTTTGTTTATTATTTTTTGTATCTGTTGTATGTACTCTGTGCTTGCAGCCACACATGAGCTTGTCATCTATCTTTAACATTTCACTGCTTTAGAAATTGGATTTTGGTTTTGGCAATGAGGAATTTGCAAGATCCTTCTTTGTGCAGACATGTAAATATCATCGTCCCTGACATTGATGTACTGTAAGCTTTGAATATGCTGTGAATGGACATTTGAAAGGGTTTCTATGTGCGGACCTTGTAACAAAAGCAGGCAGATGTGAAAATGTGGAATGAAAATGCAGAATTCTCCAAATCAGATAGGAGATATAAATTTGTTTATGTAGCTGTTAATATATCGGCTTACAGGCAGCAATGATGCATCAGAATTTGTAACAAAGTAACAAATAAAACTTTCAGGTTCCATTCCTCTAAATTGAACTGAGGTGCACGTTGCTCTAGTTTACATCAGAAACATCATATAAGTGCAAAAGCATTCATATTTTTCAACTTGATTAATTTGTCTTCAGAAAGCATGTTTTACTAAATATTGATGCTACGCCTTTAACAGGTCTCCTAAGCGATATATTTATATCTATATCTTAGAAACAAGAGCAAAAAAAATTCACAGGGGCATATGAGTTTTATTTATATGTATGCCACATGCCAGGAAAAATAAAGATGCAGACATAAAACCAGATAGAGCACCTTGTGAATTCAGGTGTTCTTAGCAGTCATGATGAATAGGTTATATTTAAACCTACTGCTTGGTCATGACTTTAAAGATGTCCATCTGATCTAGTCCTCACAGCTTACCAGCACAGTTCAAGGTGATTGGGGAAGGGCCACTCTTTTCAGTGGCACAAAGTTACAGGACTTTGAAATGAGAAACGAAACAAAATAAGACATGGTGGGGGAAAAAAAATGTAGGTCTACCAGTCCTGCAGCTTGACTGGGTCTAATGGTTAGCCTGAATTTCCATGCACAGCAGTAACAACACGTGGAAGTCTTGTGTAAAAAGGTCTTGTGTGCCTGACTGTAGCTTCAGTTTCAAGGCCGCCACTGCTGGTTGCAGCGATACAGCACAAACACAGGGCTTTCTTTCAAAGATAATACTGAGTATCCTGAAAAACCTCTGTATGCTTAGCAACAGTGAACATACCTCAGTTGCTATGGAAGTGTACATCGGTGCCACTGAGCTTGGCCCAAACAGGGCTGCATTGAGCACAACGAGAGTCAAAGACGAGAGTCTTTGAGAGTCATTTTTCATAAAACTTTTGCTAATGCAGGAGAAAAGCAAATGGAAACTCTGTGTGTGTGATCAGGAGTGAGAAGGTTTGTTCTCAGCATATTGTTTCACCATTGGTGTCTTGGTTTTTATTTTTTAAGGCGTTTTCTTAAACGCTGTGCCTGTTGTCTTATATTGTAGCCTGCTAGACCCACACTACATACTGACGGGTCAGAATTGCTCAGTGAGGTACGTTGGCCGCACATCTGTAAAACTGTACAATGGGTTATAGATCAATTGAAATTCCACATTTTGATGAATGGGACCTTTCTGGGAGTACACGGCATGAGCTTCTCTTTTCTATGGAGGATATTTCTCCTGCAAGCTGGTTTCTGAACATAAACGCTGTCTAACGATCTTCAGTTGCAAAGCACTCGGAGCCAGAGCGGTGGGAACACAAACGAGCGGAGATTAAACTGTGGTCAGATGTATGGCGGGGGTGTGACACCCACTGAGAGCTCCTCCCCTTCCAGGCCTGGCTGCCACACAGGAACAGGTAAACCCCACAGCACAGACCTCCAAGGAGCCACAACCTGTCCTGCACCTTTGACAACCCAGAGGATCACAGCAGTCACAGAGGATGTGAATGGGAGACGTTATCAGAGGGTTGGTTCTTCTTCCAGGAGAAACAAAAACCAACCATGCATTTTATATATTACATTATATGTGATTGTGTACAATTTGCTGATACCCTGATGATGGTGTCCATGTATGGAGTATTTGGTATTTGGCTTTCTCAAGATGGCATGAAATAAAAAATGTATAATTCACAGAGTTACCTCTGTTTTTGCAACTGTTGTGATAAATCCACTCCGTTGTTCCATCGTCTCATCTGCAATTTGGTTCTTTTATTATTTTTTTTTTTCTTACAAGTTCTTTTTACCTCTCAATCAGTTCGCACATGTCAATGCCAAGATTCTCAGTGGACAAACTCATCATTTTATCAAACGTAATACTAAATGAACTGTTAACTGAGGGCAATAAAGTGAAGGTAGCAGCTATTGATACATTTTAAACCACCCCCTGTAGTTGATCAAATTACTTTTGTTTCTGCCCTAATCAATCCAAAATGCCAAATACATCAGATGTCAATGCAGTTTTTTTTATGTGCCCTACTTTATGTTTTGTAACTCATTTTTGTTTTAATAAATGAAAAAAAAATGTTCAAATGCAATTGCGGTGGGTCAAGGGCTCATACTATCCTGTAATAACTAACATCATGCTGATGGTTTGCATTTACCACAGGCCTTTTTACTCCTTTTAGTTTGATGATCAAAGTGACATATATAATATCTTTGTGTGTTTTATTGTCAGGTTTTCTGGAGAATACAACATACACATGCAGAAATATAACTATATTAAAATATATTAGGTGGAGACAACAAAAAGGCCATACTGTTACTGTTTTGTCATTTTGATATGTGGTACCACATGGCATTAAGTTGAATTAAACTATTAAACTAAATACGATGAACAAATCCTATAACAAATGCAAAATGTTCAAGAGGGGCAATAACTTGTTTTCTTATTATGGAAAGAATAGAGAATTATATAAATATATGTATATGTAAAGAGCTTTACGTACATTCTCATTTTTACATAGGAAACATTTCACAAATACACCACAAGGGTTCTTTGAAGTCTTTTTATTTACAGTATCTGTAACCATGTTATGTACATATCAGGTCTAGATATAAAGAAGTTGTACAAAATAAGTATCACACTGGGAACACCTGAACCTTTTTGAACCATTAGTTGTTATGAAGAGGAAGTGGATTTGAAAAAAATCAATGTATTTTTTATTTATTTGTTTATTTTTTTGTCTGAATGTTATGAACAGCCTTTACTTTTCACATCATCGTTAAATAAAGTGTTACTAAAAATCATTCAGCGTTTTTGTTTTGGTTGGTTTTTAATTCTCCAACTGTGCAAAGTCAACAAACTTTGTTTGGAGACCCCCAGCACGCTGAAAAATGACCCCCAACAATGCTAAAATCACCCTTAACAAGGTTTCCACATCACTTTAGCTGTTTATCTGCAACATGCTACTTTATTTGTTTAGCCACAATTTTAGTTTGAAACCGCTACTTCAAAATTTGTCCCCTAGACTAGACCTTAAAAAATAAGTCTAAAAATCTTAAATACACAAATAGTTTTAACTCTGTCAGTTTTACAGACAATTAACTAAAACTGAGTTTGACTTTATATAGAAGTCAATAGAAAAGCAGGTGTGAAGGACCAAAGGTCTAAAGTAAAAGGCCAACCTTCAAATCTGGAAATAGTGCAAAAATGGGGCGAACAGTTGCAGTCATTCAGTAATTCATGAGATAACTTGTTAATAGTACAGACAAATACATCATCACTCCACCACCTCTTAACATCCACCGGCGGATGCAATTCAGTTTGATAACTTAACCAAATAAAAACGTTACATCTTGAAAACCCTTTGCCAGAAAAGACACGTGGTATTTTTGTGTATTATATTATACAGTAGTGTGTATTTGTGAAACACTCAACAGCAGTGGTGCAGGATGAGTTTTCTGTGGAATAGTCGAGATGTTCAAGGATGAAAACGTGCAACACATTCTACCTTCAGACTGCAAACCCGAGACATTTAAGTTTTGAAATCTTTCATTTAATTTGACAAATTGATGCTAAATTGCATTTATTCAAATGAAAATGAATAAAGGAAAATTTGATTCTACAGGTCATGAAACTGTTGAGACAAGATAATTCAGGGAACCACAGAAATGTTTTTTTTTTTTGCTGTGTTAAGTATGCAGCTTGTGTGGATTTCTAACATAGTGTTCTCTGAATCTAAAACACTTTGAAGTGTCCAAACAAAATCCCAGCCTAAGGTCATGGTGTTTTTATCCTCCTGCCTCCACCCATCAAATCTGTTCAGCTTTGTGCAGACAAACTGTCCTTTGAGTGACCCGTGACCCAATTGGCTGTCACCCGGCTGGGATGGTTTGTGAGAAAGCAGCTGTGGCCTCCGTGGTGGCCCATAGTCAAGGAAAACTGTTTCTCTGCACGCAACAGTCACGATAGTGTCAGCGGTGGTGCTAAAGAGCTCGTTTGTTGATGTTGAAGATTTTGACAGAGTGGTCGGCGCCGGCAGTGGCAAGCTGGACCCAGGAGCTCTCCTCTTTGAGTTTTCCATCGTTGTCACTCTGTCCGTCCGTCTCACTGCTTTCTACACCTGCTCGGCCAGCTAGGGGCCTCCAGCGGAGTCGTTTAACTGCCAGCGAGTGGCTTTGTCTACAGAAGGAAGTGTGATGAAAGGAAACAACCACACATTCTTTACAAAGGTTATAGCTCCCATAACTGACAAGAAATCAAGTCTAAAAACAATCAAACTGAGGAGAACAAAATGATGCTTGTAAGCTGCAGGGACACTTGTCAAAAAACTATGTTCTTCTCATACAAAGTCACTCTAAAAATACTTGTGTAGCTGGCTTTTTGGGCTCTACAGATAATAACCAAGACATTGAATGGGATACAACACAGAGAAAGAGACAAAAGTACAAGTTGAGTCCCTCTGTCCCACCTGCTACTGCATACAAAGAGGTCACCCACTCCACCAGCCTGATTTTCTGCCAAAATCAAAACAAAAGTCTTCTGCAGAAATCCTACTACACCCAAACCAATGTTACTGTGATAAAATGCATGTTGCATGTAAAGTTCAGGAAACTGTGGGTGTTTTTAAAGACATTTTTGTGCTAAACTTTCAAATGATGTGTCTGAAGGATACGAGGAGTTTGTTTTTCCACAGAGGATCCAGTCATTTCCTGCAGCACTGTCCCGCCCAGGGGTCCATCTAAACAGCAAGATTCGTCCACTTTCCAGGCCGACTGTGAGCAGGAAACTGTGGGAGGTACCAGAAGATACATGTACAGTAACTACAGATCAGCAGATGACTTAAAAACTAATTTTGAACATTTTTAGGCCAGGACCTTGTTCTGTATTTTACTTTACCATAAAAAACTGAAATACTTTTAAAAACCAATCCATAAGACTGCTTTTATGGAGACTTGTATGAAACGCTACAAAGTATTCTGATAGACTGTTATGATTTCTGAATAGGGGGTTGGTACGGTGGCCCAGA
>JAVKLF010000121.1:9107248-9117771 GCA_034783495.1 Millerichthys robustus
GAACCGGTGCCGAGAGGAGGGTCGGAACCGCAGTGGAAAGACTGAAAACTGGTGTGGTGTGGTGTGGTGTGGAACCGGGTCGGTGGAAAAGCGCCTTATGAGGCATCATTGGTTATCTAGCTAGCAGCAAGCTATGGTTAGCGCTACCTAAAGTCGCTGTGCTGTTGGTTTATATACTGCTGGAGCAGCAGGGGGCGGGGTTATACTAAAAGAAGCTGTATGACGACTCTGGGTCGCATTTTAGACACATCCCATAAAATCCTGAGACAAAGACATCTTGAAACCTGAAGTTCATTCTTGCCCCACAGTGCAATCATAAATGGTTGGGAGACTTTTTACATGTTTACAACAATATATTTATGACATTTATAATGCGTTTAGAAGAAAATTCCTCTGCAAAAGATCCCTAAACAATCCCTGATATTCCACAGTTGAAAGTCATTTCCTTTGTATTTTAGTGGCTTTGTTTCATTTGTGTATATATATAATTTGTAAATATATAACTCCAACTAATCAAAGAAACGGCCATGTGTGTCATATAGTGAAAGTCTGTCTCCGAAGCCCTAAAACATGTTTGAGAGTCTGAGCAATACAAGTCATTATGCAGGCAGAATACAGGGGGGCTGCATTCCTTCCAGAGCTCATGTTTCAGTCTTCTACAATGTGCATTGGTGTGTGTAGAGTCTAAAATTGTGTCTGGATTCTTTTATGGGAATTAAGGCTAGGGTCAAAGGTCAGAGTCCCAAAGAGTGAGACTCTCAGACACGTACTGGCTGGAATGCGTGAGCTCACCACTTTTCCCTTGGACAACATCGTTATTTAGTTTGTTTACTACTTTAATTAACGACTCATTCTGCTCAGCCACCATTATTCTGCACTGATGGCTCTATTTGGTTTAAAAGAAAAAAGTGGAATGAAGTTTTTTCATTTATCATTTTTCTAATGTCAAACCCTCAAGAAATTCTACATTTTTAGAATTCTTTTTTTTCTCTCTCATGTTTTGAAAAGATTGTCTTGGGGAGATGTTGACTTCTCTCCAGCAAACAATTTCTCTGACTTATTTCCGTTTTCTTTCTCTTTTTTCTTTTGAAAATAAATATTCAGCATCTTTAAAATTAAAAAGACAGATAACCTGGAGCAATTCTGGAGTCAGTTTTTATGAAATTCACACACAAAACAAAATACTCTTTATTCAGCAACATAAAGTTCCTAAAAATGTAGAGATAAAGACCATCAACAGAGGCTGGAACACAGTTTGGTTAAGCCACTTTTCACACGCTGTTCACCGCACACCATTATTTGTCCATTACTTGTAATTACCCATCATGATGACTGATGGAATGTTTTCTCAGACTGAGCTCAAGCTGCTAGGATTATTCTGTTTAGGACTTTATACAATTACTTACACATTAAACCGAGCTCAGCATGAGGGTATGGAAGGAGGAGGCTACTGAGGGTGGCGGGGGCATGGCCAGTGGTTTGCATGAACTGTTCTCTAGTTGTCATCATGCAATGGCATGTCAGAAAAAATGACCAAACTGCAAATTTTTCACTGTGGTGTGCAGCTATTAGTGCTGCACTCGAGTGCTTTTATTTATTTATTTTTAAATCTGCAGCGTGTTTTACTCCCAGAATGCTGCTTTGAGAAGCTTGCACTTTTAAGGCGCAAGTCTCAGGGTGGGTTTTAGACTGTACTTGCTTGAATTGCGTTGGATAAAGGATGTGGGTGGATTCCTTAGATTAACGGTTTCAGCTCTTTGAAGGTTACAACCCATCCTGAAATGAAGAATACAATAGAGCCTCGCTGTACCTCTTTTATGTGCATTTGGACAGGGTCTAAATTAGCCGAAATATTGCTGCAGCTCACATTGTGATTTTCCTGGCTCAAAGGTTTCAGAAAAATTTGCTGCAGCAGTTTCCTCTTGATTTTTAAAAAACTGAATTAATTAATTGTATCTTTTTTTATGAAGCTGTTTTCATGGTGGACTTTATATTTACCACCTTCTCAGATACCTTCTACAACAGATCAACCTCAAGGCCCACAGGATCATAATACAATGTTATCTGGCCCAGAAAATTATATTTTATTTGTATTATGTCTGGCCCATATGTACACACAAACTACTAAATTCTACAGATGCACAGGAACAGGCATGGTGGCTGCAAAGTAAAACCTTACAAGACCTCACTGTTCTCTTCTGTGACGTTCTTCTGAAGTCTGGAATCAGATTTAAGCTGCAAGGCCTACCGGTAACTCCCAAGGCCAGGTAACAATAAACAGGAACAAAAGTAGGGAAAAAAACGCCTTAGGTTGTCTGAAAATATCCCTGATCTTATCAGCAAACAAATGTAAGAGAAAGCTATAAGACGTCATACATGAATATTATCTGATGTGTTCCTTCTGTGCTTTTTGTTAAAAATTTTCCTCACAGATTAAATTACTAACATACCTTTGTAGGCTTGTGGTGAAAAGCACAGCATCAAATGAAATCATCTGGTCTTCTATGAAAAGAGAGAGGCCACTGTAGCCTGAAGAAACCTGTATCTAAATGTGGTGTACATTTCCAAAAAGGTGGGATCTGATAGGCCTCAGTCTGAGATGTTTTTGATACTATTTCTTGGATGCTAGTTTTTGCAAAGAAAAAAAGCTGGGATCAAAGATGCTTGTGCTGTCAGTCTTGGTGTCAGGATTTCACCTTCAAAAAAGGTATATCTTCATAATAAACTGTCTTTAAAGTCAAGTTTTTTTGAGGTTTTACCATCTAGTGTTGCTTTTCTGTCAAGTTTTTTTTAGTTTATCACAAGCTGACATGACTTGAGTGGAAAGTTTGATGCTTCATGCAATATTTTCAGTCATTTTTAATTCAGCAAAACGTTTGAGTTTTCAATGCCTATTAAATATCTGTGACTGTAATTGTCAGTTTAAGGCGCATTATTGTAATTATCACTCACATACTAGTGGAGAAAGTTTAGTCTATTCTCAGTAAAGTCTGGCTGCATGTCTCTGAAATATTAAATTAACTTGTTGAAGAAATGCGTTTGGCTCACCACCTTGCATACCAAAGTTTAAAATGAGATCAAAACTACCACAATAAAAATCAAACTTCCACAGTTCGTGTGAAAGTGTTCTCATGAGCCAGGAAGGGTTTATTTCAAAATGACTATTTCTTTCTTTAGGTAATTAATTTTGATTTGTGCCACAAATACCAGAGCATTTCTGAAGTCATCTTTTTGATTATTTGAAGCTAGTGCTTGAATACATCAAACCTCAAACTTTGTCTCTTCTGTGATATTTGTAAACAGCTGATGTTCAAAAGGTTACATTTCTCAGTGTTTGATACCTTATGAACATAGCTTTTATTAATTTAAAATGTCTGATATTTTTTAAAATCAAGACCTGCTATAGGTTTTAGTAAAACTATGTCAGGAAACAGAGTTTTGCATCATTGTCAGGTGCGCCGCAAGCAGAAGGGATTGATTCTCTTGTCATCTTGGTTAATTCTGAATTGTGGTTAACAGAGCCAAAATCGGATCTCCAGTCATGTTTTCCCTCCTAACACCACAGAATCAGAGGCCAGGTTTATTCTCACTTTCTCATCTAGTCTATCCACAGTGTCATTTTTGACTGTTAAGTGTTTAGGTATAATCAGACTTTATTGGTAAATATGAAGGTAAATATGTTTCAAAATGTTTGAGCTTGTAATTTGGATGTGAACACCTGTCAACTGTGATGTGAGAAGTTACACCTAATTTTTTTTTTTACTTGAACAACTAATTATTTGTACAAAAAACTCCCTGCTCCCTACTCACGTGACTTTTGAAACATTTCTTGCACTTTTTTGTATCAAACCCCACCTGTCTGAAGAGGCGAGAGCAAAGTGGGAGGGGGGAGGGAGAGCAGACCTGGGGGTAGGAGAGAGGAGACTACTGGTCGGCTGGTTGACATGGCAACGTAGTCTACCAATCACAGTGAGAGTTTCTCGGTTTTCTCGTTTCTGAAATTATGGCTCAACAAACCAGGGTAAGTTCATTTTTGTGAAACTTTCTAACCTTTCTAACTCATTTTCTCTTTCTTTATGACAAATGAAATGAGACACACTCACAGAACGTTACACAATTTACAAGTATCATGACATTAATTAGATTATTGTACACAATCTGCTTTGCTAGGCTAAGAAATAACAGCTTCACTCCAGAAAGCCTAAAATGAGTTACACCTCATGCTTTTTGTTCGTCTCAGTCATCTGCCATCCTTTCCTTATTTCTTCTATGTCCTCGCCTCCCTATCTCTTCATCACAGCTGTCCATCTGTTTTTTCTCTCAGGTTTATCATTTTCTCTTATCAGATTCTGGTTCCTCTGGGTTTCCCGCACCACATATCACCCTAACTGATGGCACTGTAGCAGTGCTTCACTTTCAAGAGAAATTATGTGTTACTGTCAGTGTGCACTAACAAACCAGGTCAGTTTGGTCACATTTTTACCACACTCCTTTATTTTTTTTTTCTTGTATGTGTACTCAAATACAATGGCATTTTGTGAATACTGTTAAATATCGTGAGCTTAAAATGAATGCCTGCTTTAGTAATGATTTCTTCGATTGGGCTTATCAGTATTTGTCATTTTTATAAACTGCCAAAACCACAGGTCAAAGTGACTCAAAGTCTGCTTAAAACTTGATAAACTAGACCTGTTTTTTTAGACAGCAGTGATGGAGTGGCAGGTAGCACATGGGCCTCGCTTCTTTCCTTTCAGCTTCTGTTTCCTGAGTGGAAACATATGAAGGTAAATATGTTTCAAAATGTCTGCGTGTCAAAGCTGAGTTTTTTAAAGGACATTCTGTTCTTAGGCGCAGGCAAAGAGGCAGGTTGTGGGGCAAAAAACATAGTTTTACTAAGACACAAACAACATGCTGACGAGGCAGCCAAAAACAAGGACGCTCCAGGAGGAGGAAGTTACAAAAAAACACACTAACAAAAAATACTCACAAGGCTCGGATAAAAACTGGTTCGGGACAAAACAGGCTCAGGGATAAACAGGCTCAGGTTCAAAACAGGAACGAAAGACGTGAGGCATATAACGACGATGTACCGACAGCACAAGACTGACAGAGCACAGGATATATAGGGAGGTAATCACAAGAGGGAACAAGAGACGCCTGTGAAGCACACATTAGGGACAGGTGAGGTCAATCAGAGGGCACAAGGAGAGAATACACACAGGGCTGAGGACACAGGAGAAACCAGGAGACACGAGGGGAAAAATATTCTAAATCCAAACAGACACAAAGACAGATCATGACGAAAACTCAGAATATAAATACAAAACATAAACACAGGAGACAGATCATGACACTGTGCTTGTAATTTGGATGGAACACCTGAGATGTGAGAAGTTACACGTAAATTTTTTTTTTTACTTGAACAACTGAATAATTGTACAAAACTCACACACGTGTACAATCAATTTAAGGTTGTGTGTAAAATTTTCACCTGTAGAACATTTCTACACCAACAAAAAATTCATTCCGTAGTTGTATTTTGTTCACCTTGTGTCAATTTCTCCCGCTACAACTTCAAGTCAGTGAACACAACTTTGCGAATCTGCCGCTGCGCGCGCACAACTCAGTGTTCACAGGCGTACAGCTGCTCCCTGCGCATGTGACTTTTGAAACATTTTTTTGCACTTTTTTGTATTAAAACTCACCTGTGTTTAACTCATTTTAGGCTTTCTGGAGTGAAGCTGTTATTTCTTAGCCTAGCAAAGCAGATTGTGTACAATAATTTAATTAATGTCATGATCCTTGTAAATTGTGTAACGTTCTGTGAGTGTGTCTCATTTTATTTGTCATAAAGGAAGAGAAAATGAGTTAAAAGGTTAGAAAGTTTCACAAAAATGAGCTTACCCCGGTTTGTTGAGCCATAACTTCAGAGATGAGAGTTGTGTTCACTGACTTGAAGTTGTAGCGGGAAAAATTGACACAAGGTGAACAAAATACAACTACGTAATGAATTTTTTGTTGGTGTAGAAATGTTCTACAGGTAAAAATTTTACACACAACCTCAAATTGATTTTACACGTGTGTGAGTTTTTTTGTCTAAATAATTTTTTAGTTGTGCAAGTAAAAAAAAATACGTGTAACTTCTCACATCAGAATTTACAGGTGTTCACATCCAAATTACAAGCTCAGACATTTTGAAACATATTTACCTTCATAAAAACACTACCAAATGCTACTCCTGCTGCAGAACAACAAACAAAAATACCACAGAGGAACAGTTCTTCTATGAAACAGTCTTAGAAATGAAATCTAAAATCCCCTGGCCACCCCTCTTTCTATTTGAAAAATTTGTCTTTGAGATATTTCAGGGAAGCACGGGAACTGTGGCAGAGCACAGAGGATTGGAGCCAAGCTGTAATAACTGAGCAATAAGTGGGCTTGTATCTGCTGTGTGAGTGACAGTGAAACATTTATGGGTTTTGTTTTTGCTTTGCTTAAATACGCAGCTGATTAACTGTCAGATGCTGTGGACACAGCAGCTGAGCTCTGACCAGATTGAGAATGTTGCTATTTATTTATTTTGTAACTCTTCACTTTGTGTTCCATTGTCACAACAGCGTCTGACAAACTGTCATGCTGAGTCATAAAGGGAAGCATTTCAAATGACAAAGGTCAAGTATTATCCTCTTCAGCATTAAAGGGAAACTGGAAAACTTTGAACATCACAGTGATTTTTTTAAACTCTTGATAATATAAAAGATATGAAGGACAAAATATTACTTGAACTTCAGCAACGGCTATGACATAAAGAAACTGTTTTGATGAATCTTTGCTTGCTTGTTTTTTAAAGCTTTGAGTTTACAGGTTATTTTTGTATTGTGATTGAAGGCGAATTAACGTAATGATATGGTAAACACATTTAGCTTTTTCTTTTGTACCCAATCTGAAACAAAATCATGTCTGACCATGTTTTGCCCCAAGATAATGATTGAATATTTAGTTTAATTAGTTTTTAAAGCCAACATGCTAAAGTCAGAACATTTTAAATCATTAAAATCTGACCAGCATCAATGATTGACAGTGACAGCCCTTTAATCTCATGTATATCTAGTATTTTGGGACTTAACTTAGAAATGGCAACAGAGAATCGATCAAATTCAGATTTTGTAGAGGGGCACCATCCAATCATATTCAAGAAAGTAATCAGTTTTGGTATTTGGGAGGGGGGTCATCTTCAGATGGAGAAGAGGCAGATGAATAGTTAAAGTGAATTTGACTCAGCAGTTATTCCACGGTTAGGATACATCTTCTCTCTCTTACGCTGACCCCTTCACTGACATTCTCTTTGTCTTGCTCAGTCTCACTGTCTCCCTCCCGCCCACCTTCTATCCACAGAATTACGTGAGCGAAGATTAATGAAAAGACATATTGTGTTCTGGTGAATGCAAGCTGTGTGTTTTTTTAGCAGTGTTTTTTCTCTCTCTTTCTCTACTTTACCATCATTCAGCTATGCAGTCATCGCAGCCTTGGTGCATCTCGGTGGGCAAAGAAGCAAGGACTGTTTGAATTTTTTTTTTACCAGACTTTTCTTGCTAGTTGAAGTTATCACATGCAGCACCCATAGTTTACTGCAGCATTATTGATAGAATAAGCTGTTAAAACCCTTGGCAGATGGATGCTCTGTTTTACAATTCATAGCTGTCTGGTAGAGTTAAAACAGCATTCACGCTAGTGTTTAAATGTGGAATCGCACATAAAAATGACAGCAGTTTTCTCGTGCATGTGTGGTAGTTTGTCCTGTCTGTTTCTAGTGTTGGACCTGTGATGATTTGTCAGCTTTTCCAGGTGTACCCTACCTCTCTTGCTGTGACATCTAGTTTAGTCTCCAGTTACCAAAATTGTTATGGAAAATGTCTAAAAAATTTATGGACCATTTAGAATTTGCAGTGAGCAAATGAAATGTTCAGACAAAAACACACAGTAGCTGTAACAAGTAAAAAGGGCGTTAATGGCTTATTGATACCAACTAAATCTTACTGTAATTGCTTTCTGTTTATAAGCAAAACACCATTCAGGGTCACCAAAGAGCACTGATACTTGCAGAATATTCTTCTCCTTGACAAGCTAATTCTTCACGGGGTTGAAGGTAGTTTTTATTCTCGGATGATGTTTGCTGTAGATTCGTTTACCTCTCTGCATATTCAAATGTCAGCCCTGATTGCTGAACCTAAGCTTGAAGGCCAAACAGTGCCCTTTTCTGACACAACTACAGCAGGATAGAGTCTGATTGGAATCCAAACTTATTCAGCTGCTGCCCCTGTGTTTCATTCAGATTGTCTGTGAGTCCTTGTCTTTGTTTGCCTTCCTGTGTATCAAACAG
Organism: Millerichthys robustus; assembly: GCA_034783495.1. NCBI lineage: Eukaryota > Metazoa > Chordata > Actinopteri > Cyprinodontiformes > Rivulidae > Millerichthys > Millerichthys robustus. The sequence goes on from JAVKLF010000121.1 coordinate 9,115,629, forward strand.
CCGTACACTCCCACTTCTCTGTGTCTTTCTAGCTGCATCAAAGTCCTTACATGCTTGTCTGTCTCGCTGGCTGTTGGCATACATGAGTGGGCTAAAGTTCACGTCATGCGCTCGTCTTGTTGATTTGTAGCCTTTTTGTCACATGTCACCTGCCTCCTCACCAATCGTGTTTACTGTCTCTGTCTGCTTCCCGGGCTTTATTTAAATGCCGGAAAATAGCTCAGTAAGCAACGGGCCTATAGCAGTTTAGATACCATGACAAAAATTCTACATTTGCATTATTTGCTGTCTTTATTCAAGGAATCTAATTATTCACAATGAGTAGTATTCGCTTTAAAATAGTTTCAGTTATGTATATATTTTTGTCTTTTTTGTAAGACCAATGTCTCACAGTTTTACTTTATATTTTTAACATTGGCAGGCGGCACAGTGGCCTAGTTGATTGCCTCTCAGCAAGAAGGTTGCCAGATTGAATTTGGGCTGGTGGACCTTTCTGGGTAGAGTTTGCATGTTTTCTCCATGCAGGTGTGGGTTTTCTCCAGATACTCCGGTTCCCCCCCACAGACCAAAAACATAAATGTTAGAGTAATTGGTAACTCTAAACTGTCCCTGGGTAACAGTGAATGGTTGTTTGCTTTGTTTGTCTCTATGTGTCCCTTTGCACTTGCGACCTGTCCAGGGTGTACCCCACCTCCCGCACAGCGACTGCTGGATATGGGCACCGGTGATCCTGAAAGAAAGCAGCAGATAAAGGATTATAGATGGATTTTTAATAGTGTAGACACCTTTTGAGCAGAACTGTTATTAATTTTGGTTGTATATAATCAAACTCACTGGAACAAATATGCAGGGTCAGTCTCAAAAATTGTGGACAAGTGTGGAACATTCATAAGATTAATATTAAAAGTTCATAACTAATTTATTTTAGCTCATCTCTTTGGTCCTCATAGAAACCATGAAAACATCTCAAATTGGCATAAACTATTGGTGGCCACTGAATTGTAGCACTCTAAGTTTAATAGTACAAATGTATGTTTACAAACAGTAACAGGCTCTAAATTTTACTTTATTGTCACATTTCTGAATGTACAAATAGCTTGTGCATGATATCAGTGCTCCAACGACTTTAGGCATGAAAAATCTTTAGGTAAATATTTTTAATGGTTTAAAGAGATTTGTGAATCTTTCTGCAGGTGTGCTAAAGGAAAATTACTAAATGTCAACTCATGGCAGCTTAAAACAACATGTAACTTACAGCTAAAGTAAACTGCAGTTTTCTGGGTTTACTTTAACAAGATACACCAAAACCTTTTTGTCATCCAATTGCGTAACTCTTTACATTGTATCTATAGGTAGCCCAGGGAGCAATTGTGTACGCCTCATATTTAAGGGCACAACATTTTGCTGCAGAATATTCTTGTTGATTGGCTGCTAGCTTGGTAAAACTGGTCTTCAGAAAATATAACACATTCATTTGGACCCTTTTCTTCAGTTTGTTGTTTGCAGCTGCAGTATGTGTTGTGGCTAAAAATAGAAGCAACAAGTGAGCTCATTTTCTAGGGGTTTGACGAAACATAAAGCTGCACGCGTTGTATGTTTTTCTTGTGTAAGATGGATGGTGTAGTAGCATTGGTCCAAGTTTCTGCTGCTGTGGTTTTACCTTGTTCCCTAAAGAATGTAGCTCTGCAGAGTCACAAATGAGGGGAAATCTGAAAGATAGACATTTCACATCAGTGATTCTGTGCCAAAGAAGACAGAATAAACACAAGGTAAAGGTAGATGTTGTTTTAACATGTTCTCCCTCCCATTTCAGGCATCACCATCTTCTCACTTCAACCCCCCCTCTGTCCTTCTCCTCATTTTGCCTCCTCAGATTTAGGACTATGAATGCTGCGTTGAACTTGGGTCAGCTTGCAGCCAATTTGCAGAGAAGTTGCGGACCAGTTAAAGAGCTTGTTCACCACAACTTTCATCCTTTTTCTCTTTTGTTCCCGCACCCACCCCACCCACTTTCACCTCCACCTCCACCCCCTCCCACACACACACACACACACACACACACACACAAGGCGCTTTTCCACCGACCCGGTTCCACCCCACACCACACCACACCACACCAGTTTTCAGCGTTTCCACTGCGGTT
>JAVKLF010000121.1:9122436-9140505 GCA_034783495.1 Millerichthys robustus
ACAGCCTTGCTGTCAAACAGAATTATACTGGAAGACCTCCAGAGTGCTCTAAAGACATTGTGGTTATTGGATTGGGATTAAAGGCTGAAAAAAGACTGCTGCAGCACCTAAGGGTGCAGTGTAGAGAAGAGAATTAAAGTTTCTTTACCGGCATGGAAATATTGGACTTTAATTGAGCGTTATTGGACACTTCATGAAAGGTTATTAGAATTTTGTTTTGTAATCTAGAGAAATCTCTTATCATTCTGGCGTCATTCAGGCTGTGCGGCTATGTAAAGAACCTCTAAATATGCCTTCAGTGTTTGTCACACCAACTAGTCTAATTTGAACGAGTGTGAAAAATGCCAAGCATCTGCTTATAATGAGGTTTTAGGATTATGAGATGTATTACAAATTATGATGATCAAAAGTCTGCTTTAACAAAGATGTTAAACATAAGTGGAAATATAAAGTATTTTTTACTTTGTTATAGCCGTAAAATAAGTTCTCTACAGTAATAAGTAATCACTTATACATTTATATATAAGCTGATTTCTAATGATGTCCACAACTCAAGCCAAGACTATTTCAGGTGGGAGGAGAATAGATTGGTGAGAAAATGTTTGTATAAATCTGTGTGTTTATAGCCGAAGATTGCATACCTGCATGTGTAAACGTGTGCATATTTCTTGCCTAGTGCAACTAATTTATTCCACTTCTCACTTGTTGTCCTCTCAGGGATGTGTTTTCACAGTTTTCTTTTCCTCTGACAGACTTTAGGCAGTTGTTCACCAATTTATTTCTTTTCTTCTGGCTTCTACTGTTTTTTTTTTATTACATAAATGTCTTCATTGATGAAAATCTTTTAAAGATTTTTCCAAGTCTGCAGGGATGAGAAGGGTTAGTTAGCAAAAGAGCGATGTTTCACTAATGCCTAGTTACTAGAAGAGTTTAATAAAACTGTGCCTCAAACTTGTGTGCCCTAATTAATTAAATAAAATCAGACCTAGAGCTCTTGTTTAATTTGAGAATACCCTTCATCTGAGTGTTTGAGCGATCTAATGAGGCAGGTCAGTGAAGACAGCCTCTTGGATCTGTTGAACTCACGTTTCCATTTGCATGCTAATGGTCTCACTCACTCGTTTGGCTTTAGAGTGATGAAAGATGGTTGTCGGGATCAAGATAAATTCATACCAGAATCAGGAGGTGAGTGCTTAATATTTAAATGCATTGTGGACTAGTTAAAAAAAACGTTGTACAAACACATCAAATATTCACACAATAGTATTGGATGTTCTGTAAAGAAATAATGTGAGTATAAAAAGTTGCATCTAGCTAGTTTTGACTTTTCATTTAAATACCAGAGTAGAGTTTATTAATTTGGAAGGTGGCTTTTATTTAGACCTCGCTTTACAAGCAAGTGAAAAGAAAGTTGCATCACTGTTTAAATGCAAAAAATGCCTTGCATTCGATGAAGGAATGCATATCACCCCCTGCCTTACGTGAGTTTTAGGCTAAGATGATATATGCATGTATGTATGATAAAGTAATCTATTATAATAAGTATGGCCATTTTTGTGTTGCCTAAGATTGCTCAGCTGTCGTGGCCATCTTGAATTGGGGTGTCTCCAAAAGTTAATGACATATATTTGGAAATTAAATCTCTTGGAGTTTACTCGGGCCTGTGCTCTATCCCAGTACTGGCAATCGGTCGGTGTGTTTGTACACCTTTCTCTATGAGCCAGGACACAATGGTTTAACTAGTTAGTTTAAAACTCAGCCTGCTGACCAATCTGATCATCCGGACTGCTTCCTCAAAGAACCATCCAAACCTAAAAGACAATCGAGCTGCATGACCTGATACCACCCTTTTTGTTGCCCTTTCCTCACATCAATTTTCCCCTAACATTTCTCCCCTAGCTCATTTTCCTAAGCCTGTTTTTATGTTGTTAAAATGAGTGATGTTTTCTGCTGCAATGTTCTGTGAGAAAAATAAAGCAGATTTAAAGAACTGAAACAAAAAAAGAATCACAGGCCCCACGTAAGGATGTGATTGATGACATCTTAACAGGCTGAATATGAGCTTGTCTGCTCAGAGGTTGTGAAAATGTCAAATCAAAGTTTCTATATAAAAATCACTAAAACAAGTCCATTTGAACAACTGAAAAATGTTGAAAAGGTTGAATGCGTTTTTGGGAGAAGTGGGAAGTAGCGAGGGACTGGGGTGAGGGAAGGGGGCTTGGCTTGGAAGTAAGAAAATGGGGCTTTGAGGAAAATAGGTTGGAACCACTGCACTATGTTTTTTTAAAAAAAAACCTGAGCATCCTCCTAATAAGAAACCTGGTTTGAAATTTTCATTGATTTCCTGAGCTGAATGAAAGGAGCTGAAAAAATAGCAACAGTCAGGTTTTGTTGCACAAATTACATTTGAGCTCTATTTAAGCATCTTCTGCACATATGAGAGCTACTGCCTCGTCTGAATCAGATTCAGAGGAATGTGTCTTAAAAGTTAAGGTACTTCATTTATTCTAAATATAACTGCAAATTCACTGTGCCCTGGTCAATCCCTGTAGGAACGATATGGTCAAGAAGACCTAAACCTGAAGTAACCTTACGTCTTTACCCCTTGTGCTGAAAAAAAGCTAAAAAAATTTAAGGGTGCACAAGAAATTGAAACTTGATTGTCGTCCCATTATCAATATCACAAAGGACTGCTTGGCTGGCAGTGAATCATATGCTGTTATATTTCAAGTGCCATACATTCATGTTCTCCATGATTTGGTCAATCTAGTAGACTCTCTCTGGCCTTGATGCCCACAACTGGTTCAGTTGATAGTCATAACAAAAGAGAAAGTGAGGAAAATGTGGGTTTAAAAACAAACCTACACTCCCCTTTTTTTTGCGCTTGAGACATACAGTTTAATATTTAAGCGACCGGTTGCTTAAGAAACCAACTGTACCTTCCTCTCAACTTTCACAGGTGACACCATAGCCCAGCTGACTGACATGGGATCCACCGTGCAGGCTCAGTCAGATGAACGTGCCACGGTATACAGTGACAGAACGGGCATGGTGAAGGCTGCCCGCCTGCTCCTCTCCTCCGTCACCAAGGTCCTCGTTCTCGCCGATCGCATCATCATCAAACAGATAATCACATCACGCAACAAGGTAAACAAGAAGCACTACCCTGAAATGTACACATCTGCTATCCGACATGCAGACTGTCTCCTGAGTCCTTTACTTCCTCACAGATAAGCCCTCTTATGCGAGCAGCAGTTTCAGTGACTGCATGAAACCACACAGACCCTGAATCTCTCTTGTTTGTACCTGGCAGTGTTCTTAGACAGGTTGCTGTAGCTTCAGACTGAGCCAAGAATGGAAACTGGGGTGGCCTTAATCATGACTGGTTAGCTTTGTTTGGGCAGACAGTCGACAGCCCTCTGTTCTCCATTACTGGCAAACCCAATTAGATCTCTTCCTCTTCTTTGTACAGCACAGATAAAAGCTGCTTAATTGGCACTGCCAGCTATCATATCCTCAACAGCTAAATTAGGAGCATGCAAGGGCTATTATTACCTAAAATATAGCTGTAGGGCTGCCTAATCTGAGTACTTCTTTTCAGAATTCCCTGAGGTGATTATGTCACATGAATTTACTAGAAAAAAATAAATAATTGATAGTTAAAAAAATGGATTTAGTAATCCTTAATGGAAGCCTTGCACAGCAAAGGTTTATGCAAAGGTCTTTCATGACCTGTGTGCTCTCAGAGTATGTGTTGGTGATGACCCATGGCTACTACCACATCAAATATTAGCTTAATATCTGTAGAATTGACTAAGTTATAGTTATTTTTGTGTTGGCTAAGGTTGATCAACTGTGGTAAATTAGTTTTAGATACACATCCAATGATTTACTGAGAGTTTCAATAAAGTCTGCCCAGTGGTTCATGAAATTAATTATCAGTGCAACTTTGATTTGCTCAATATTTATAGTCTGATTCAATCCTCTGCTTCTCCTGCCAGGTCCTTGTAACCCTCGACAAACTGGAGAGAGTCAGCACCTTTCAGGAATTTGTACAGATTTTTGGCCAGTTTGGAAACGAAATGGTGGATTTTGCTCACTTCACAGGAGACAGACAGAACGTGAGTTGCATTTGATGAATCACTTTTCTTCTCTTGTTTTTTTCCCTTTACATTACAGTCAGACTGTTTTTTAATTTCTCATCAGAAGAAACATTACAAAGTCCTTTTAGCAGCCAGGTTTTGGTTATTTGTGTAGATTTTTTATACCAGTGATTATTGTTTTTTGTGATTATTATTATTGTTGTTTTTTAATTAACACAGTATTATGAGAGCAGGTACAAAACTGGAATTTACTATCTGCAGAGGCTACACTATGAAATGCATCAAACTGAAAACAAATTAATAATCCAAGCATAAAATATTTACACAAATCTAAAAAGAAATCAAACAAATTAGTAACATGGCTTCCAATTTCTTCTTTTGTTCCAAAGTTTCTTCACTTATTTATACTGTAAATAAGTTTGTTTGTTTTATCAACCTGCGAAAGAAACACACAGATCAGATTTGACTCATACACCTTATATACTGTTTCCATAACGACTCAGTGTCGATATGAACTGACCAGTGCTTTCAGCCACCCCATTCTCTCTGGAGCAAATCTGGAAAATAAAATGTGTGCACAAAGCTTCAAGAAAACACTCCCAACTTCAGGAGGTTCAAACTTTGTGCTGTCAGAGACAGCAAGCACAACTTTGATGCATATTTTCAGCCTCTGCAGCTAAAGCACTTTGCCTGCAGAAGTCGACGTGAAGCGGCTACGATATCTCGGCAGGGAGGGAGAATCAGCCAAACCACTGTCTGAATTTCATCAGGCCTTGTGTGTTGAGACACGTAACATCTCTCTCCAGCTTTCCTCGTTACTGCTAAAGCTTTCTCTAGTCATCTCCTCTGTTATTATTTATTTTATTAGAGGGGGTAGAGTATCCACTCCCATTCATGTACATGCATGCTGGAGCCCACATCTCTTTGGAGGAGCTACTATCTTCATCTATTGAAATCACATCATCTTTGTCATTTTTGGCAACGTGCCCAGAGGAATTGATTCATCCTGCCTTTACATCATTCAAACGGCATATCTGTATGTGTGGTTTGCATGCAGAGTGACATAAACAGAAAAATCTGTAAAAATTCTGTAATTTCATGTCTCAACAAGGAACTTTTCAAGCTTTATGTCCCTTAGACACTTAGCTGTAACTTACTTATAAAAGTCTAGGTAGATAACAATGCAATGCAAAATAAACAGTGAAAAACTGTTTATAAACCAGTCTTTGTCTCAACCTTTATGAAATTTACAAGCTATCTACAGTTTTTAAGGTATTAATTGTTTATAACTGTTTCCCAGAATCCCACTTTAAAAGATCTAAATTATCACTTTTGGCAAAGTCATAAGTTACAATTCATTTTGTTTGTTTGTGTTGTAGGACTTGAAGGATGATAAGAAGAAAGCCAGGATGGCAGCAGCCAGAGCAGTTCTGGAGAAATGTACCATGATGCTCCTCACAGCCTCCAAGGTAAACAGACGAGGAGTTACTGATCAGCTTCAAAGTTTAACACAATTTCTGTTTGTTTTTTTAATTCCAAGGTCTCCTAATATGCTAAAAAAAACCAGAGAGACAGAGAGTAGAGGAGGTTAAAAGTGTTGACCTTTCACATTGAATTCCTTCTGCAGACCTGCCTGAGGCACCCGGATTGTGAGTCGGCGAGGATCAACAAAGACGCCGTGTTCCATCGAATGCGCTGTGCCCTGGAGCAGGTCATCGAGATCGTTACTGAGGCACGGATCTGTGGGGAGAGCAAGGTCCTTCCCACCAGCATCTACAGCAGCATCAAAGACTTTAAGGTGGCTTTAACAAAGAAGAATTTACTTCTTATCTTAAGGGACTCATTAAGTTGAATGTTTTTGATAAATGTTTCAAGAGCAATGCACACTATCATTTTTATTAAATTGCTTGTTTAATTAGATTTTTTACATTCTATGTTCTTTGTGAGTCCAAATTGTAGTTGCAAAATAATCAAGTTTGCATTCATGTTTGTTGGCGCTTCAGCTATCGATCCTATTTCTTTTAGAATTATCTTAATACAGTCGTGTGAATCACTAAAAAACCACCCTCACACTTGCCAATCTATTCTCTGTGCTGTACACTGGCAGATGCAAGGACTGAAGCCTCATGAACACACATCGAGGGCACCTCATCCTCTGAGAGAAAAGAAAAAAAGTATTTTAATGAAAAGCCAGGAGATGGTTATTGCTGCTAATAAATGGCTCACCAGGTTAAAAGGACAGTTTACTGGGTAAAATCAAATCAAATACATAAACTGGTTCATACACTGGCAAGAACTTTAAGTGTTTGTTAATGAAAGAGTTGGGATGAGGGCAAAATGCATGAACTATTATGTTCTGCTTTTTTTTATTTTTATTTATTTATTTTTTGTCTTCAAAGGCCTAAAATGTCGAAAAAATGGATGCAATTTCTCCCTTAATTGCTTCTTTTTTTCCCCTCCCTAACAACCCCCTCCCTGCCCTCCTGTAGTCCAGCGTAGAGTGCCTGCGGGAGAACCTGTACTTCTCGACGCCGCAGAGCGTGGCCGGTCAACTGGAAGCCCTGGTGGAGCGGACAGAGGACTTCACCGATTCTCCCTACACCAGCCACGAGCAGCGTCAGGCCATCCTCGGTCTGTGCCAGCTGGCGCGTCGGGACACCCAGCAGCTGGTGCACGCCTGGACTGAGGCGGTATGTTGGCACAGGCTGGAGGTCAGATGTGCACCCGTGCATTCATACCTGCAGGAGGCTTCATAGAAAACATGAAGCCATGTGAGGAATATGAACAAGTTTCTCATCTGTGATACTTGATTTAATTTTAACAAAATGCAAAACAGGTGTATTCAAAAGAAATGGGGAGATTGTACATTAGTGTTCAAAAGTTAGAAGCCACTCCCAACTTAAACTTAAAAAGAAATCATGTGTCCAAACTATTCTTTAACATTTTTTTGGTAAAAGATAAATAATTTGAAATTCTAAAACTTATATTTACTCAACCACCCAGAGCAATTTTCACATTGTTCAAATATAAAATTAAAGACCTAGCATCCTTTAAGTGAAGAGAAAATCAGACCACTTTTTGAATATATCAAATGCCTGACATCTTTTGTTCCAAAACTAAGCTCATCTAATGATAAGAAATATCAACATTTTTGCCAATTTTTGAAAATACAATGCTGCTTAAGCTCCTATTACGACATGTTGTTTTCAAAGTATGTTTTGTGAATGACTCTCAGCTACTACCAGTTTTAGTTTAGTATCTGCTGACCGTCATTAGAATGACTCCAAAAGTTATTAAGTTGTAGATGCATGCAGTCTTCTCTGGCTTTCAGCAGCATCTCCTTGGCCTTTAAAAGTGACACACTTACGAAACGCAAGCCGTTGTGCTGCAGCTCCTTCTCACTGTAAACTTCTCCCGGCGCCTTCAGAGAACCCGCAGCTGCATAATTGTACGGTAGTTCTTCATCTAATCCTCGCAATTGAAGGTCGCGCTGAGACTTGAAAAGACCCGAGTGCTGCAGTGTTTAGAAAGTAGCGAGATAGAATTTGCAAATATTATTTCTACCCAGGTCTATCCGTGCATTTATATTGGCAGGTTGAGGAGACTGAGGGTTTGTTTTAGTTTCAGTTTTATCCCAGTTAGTTTGAAATTTGGAAAATTGTGGTTCTGTGTTTGAGTTATATAACTGGGTTTAATCACTTTAATTGTGCAAAATGATATGCTGAGAGGCCTTGCATTTTTAGAAGACAATAGTTTACATATGTCGATGCGTGCTATTAAATTTCCAAGTTAACATGTCATTCTCATTCCTCTCCTCCTATTACGTCATCATGTCTATTTGTATTTAAAACCTCCTCGTGTCACATGTTTACTCTCATCTTGTTCTGTCTTTGGTGCAGCAGTCTGTTCATGCCAAAGAGGCCACAGAGGAGATGGAAGTGGCCATTCTGAAGTTGTGCCAGCGCATCAACGACCTGAGACGTGAGGTGAGACGTGTAGTCTGCTACTGAGTCTGAAAAGTTTCAGACAGGAACGTCTCCCGTGTCTCGCTTCCCACCTTTACATCACTCCAGCTGTCAAGTAGCTCACTTCATCACCATGGCTCCTCTTTTGGTCTTCTGCACCCCACACCCCCACCTCTCAAAAACACCAACCAAATTTCTCCCTCGCAGTCATCTCTCTTTCCCTTTAATCTTCAATTCCTCCCACAGCTCCATAAGGTTGCGAGGGACCGTGCCTCTGACTTGCTGAAGGTTCACGGGGAGCATCTGCCTCTGAAGGCTCTTAAAGCAGCGGGTGCCGAGGGAAACCTGGAGGCTGTGGCGGAGTATTCACGCATGCTCACCGAGCAGAAGGAGCAGCTGGTGGAGGTGGGTGTTGGGGAGGGGAGCATTCTGGGGAATTGGGAACAGTAAAGCCAGTACAAGGATAACTCAAAGTTTATAACTCGGAAAGAAATGTATGATTATGACCACATTTGTTTGCATAAATTACTTCATCTCGTCTTTCCACCGTATCATGGTGGAGAACTTTGTGTGCCTGAAAGATGCTGTGTTGTCAGGAGCAGTTTCCCTCGGTAGGGTCTCTAAGAGTGGTCCAAGATGACAGGCCAGGAAAATACACAATAGTCATATGGACAGAAGACAGCAAGGAGCTCAATGTCCCTCACCTGGTCCTGGTAACCTAGGACCCCACAATGAGTCTGATGGTGGGGAGAGATGCTAGACCCAAATGTGTAGTAAGGATTTGCTGGAAACACGTGGCCCAAAAGCCCATCAAAAGGGTCTTCAACTTTCACCCCAACAGCATTTTAACTACATCCCTTACTATATGTCAGGTATATGTTTGTTTAAGGCAGTGACCGGGGCACAGGTGAGTCGAAGAGACGATCCAAAAGTAACAACAAAAACACTTTAATAAACAAAAATGCTGACGGGGCAGCAACAAACGAAAAACCACACTGTCGAGGGAAAACTACAAAAACTAGAAAACACAAGAACTATGGAAAAAGGCAAGGGACCAAAACTAGAGAAGGCAAAAACTAAGAGATGAAACTGGCTGGAATACAAACACACAGCACTAGAGAAACCGGAGCAACAAGATGCGAGTTACAAGAGACGAACTACGTGAGACTGACAATGCAGAGATATTAAATGAGAGCCGAAGCACTGAATATAAAGAGAAAGTGATTAGGAGGTGACGAAAGACAGCTGTGGAGAACACAATGAGGAACAGGTGATCAGAGAATTAGGAGGGAAAACGGAGAGGAGAGAAAACACAAGGAGACCAAAACCACAAAACCTGACACTATAATATTCTAAAAAAATGTGATTTTTTTTTTTTTTTAGGTCTGAAGTGTTTGAAGTTACAAATAATTATTCTGTTTTTTTGTTTTTTTCCACTTGTTTCCAGACCTGCCGGTTGTTGTGTCATGTGTCAGGGACGGAGCCATTAGAGATAACATGTATACACGCTGAGGAAACTTTCCACGTCATTGGTCCCCAGGTAGCATAAACTGACAAACTATTATCAGTTTTGAAGGTTATTATTAATCCCTTAAACTGTACCCCATTGACTTAAACTGTGTGCTGCAGAAACAGGACACAAACACAAAGGTTGTCTTCATTTAAACTTTAGCTAAAAATGCAGCAATTGCTCGACAGGTGGGGGAAATCAACCGATTTTTAGTTTGATCGGGTAGGATTGACCAGTGATGAGCAAATCCAGCACTTGCTCATCTTGAAAAACCAGAGTTGTTTTGTTTTTGTTTTTTTAATTTGACCTCTAGCCCTTTTGATTTAGATTGCTTAAAATAAAAAAGAGAACAAAAAATAGTCATTTGTGTATTGATTTGGAGAAAATAGAACTTTTTGTAATTGTTTTTGTTGGAAAACAATGAATTTTTGGTTCAACATAAATCTAGAAAAAAGTTGTTTGCATGCTTTAATAATAGTTATAGATTAAGAAAAAAAACATAAAATATGGAATGCCAGAACTTTACAAACATTAGAAATCACAATCAGCCTAGAAAACTGCAACTGGTGCATCTCTACTGCATTTATCAGCTTTCCTTTAAATTAGTGACCTTTAGCTGGTCTCTCAGGGGTTGGAAAGGAAAATGTAAGACAAGTAAAATACAATTTTATTTGTCATCTTCCGGCTCCTTCTCCTGCCATCCACTCAGAGGGTCTGAGAACATGCTGCCCACCTCAATCCCCTCCTAATTATGTTTGCTCTTGAAAACCATTTGTGACAGTAATTATCCAGCAGTGTAGAATGTTCCCATCCCATGTTAAAGCCAGGTCCCAAGTGACTCTGCAGTAATGACTCTGCTTTTGAGGTCAAAGGTCAGCCAGTCAGCAGAGCAGTACCTGTTGTTGTTGGTGATATCTCTCTGTTCCTGCCTGGGAGAAATGCAGCGGTGACCCACGGGGTAATTGACAATTAGATACAACACTGTAGGAGAAGGATGTTCAACATGTGCACACACTCATAACTGTGTTTGTTTTAAACTTTGATTGTTTGATTTTTATCTTCCTGTCAAGAGGTCAGACTTGATCGCAGATCTAAATTGCATCGTATGTTTTCTTACTTTGCCTTTGAACTGTTGAATTCGTTCTCGCCATTTTTCCCACTCTGTGGCTCAGATCATCTCGGCTGCCCAGACACTGGCGCTCCACCCGTCCAGTAAGATCGCCAAGGAGAACCTGGAGGTGTTCTGCGAGGCCTGGGAGTCTCAGCTCTGCGACATGGCTCTGCTGCTCAAAGAGATTAACGACGTCTTCGAGGGAAGACGAGGTGAGTTGAAGTTATTGATGCCTGGGACCACATGTCATGTTGTAAATCTCTAAAAGCAAATATTTGAATTTGCACAAATTTTAGGCAAAAAAATGTTTTTAAGGCTGTTTTTCATTTTGAATCCAAATACAGTTGTTGTGAACAAAATTAATTGAATGTGATTTCAAAACTAACAATAACATCACTATCTGTGATGACAGATTAGCTTTTGTTCTGCATGTTGGAAAATTAGACCAGCAGCCCCCCCTAAAAAAACTGCCTCTGACATTAGTCATCAGATTATAGCTGATGGTTTGTTAGATCCCACTCATCCCATTTTTTATTCTTTCTGAGCCTTGAAAGAATAAAATTCTTTAATAAAGCAGAGATGAATCACTTTGTCCTTGAGATTTTTTCACAAGTTTTAATGGAAATTAAAGTTGAAACAAAGCAGCACATCTTTTCGAAATTATTCATCGGGTGGACAGTGGAAAGTACTTTTGTAAAAGAACAGCCATCATTGGCGTTGAACACCCATGTACCGGTATTCATTCCTCCTCTGCTCTTCTCTGGATTCATTACTAAAGCAGTAACCTGAAGTTTCTAAGGGTTGTGGAGGCAATCATTATGTTTTAATTGTTTATATCTGTTCTGATGAAAACTGGGAAATAGAGCTGCATAAGATGCTGACGTCTTTGCATTTAGTCCTAACATGCATTTTTCCATTGATGCATGTTAACACCAGGTATGGTAAATCTTTTTAATTCTGCGTTTTGTTATGTTGCACTACAACATAGTGTATATCGTTTGTCTTTATCATTGAACCTAAATTGAAATAAATTGTCTGTTTATGATTTTCAATAAAAACATCACAGATAAAGGCAAAATTGTCCTCCTTTTCTTTACGCCTCATAATTAACTTCTTAAAATGTTTAGTTAGCATTACAATAAATGAGTGTAATGATTGAGTTTTAACCTTGAGCTAATCAGAATAACTCTCTTCTCCTAGGTGACAAAAGACCCTATTTGTCACTTCCGAGACCTGGGGTGTGTATCACGCAATTCATCCTCATAAATGATTTACTGAAACAGTGGTTTGCAGTCTTGTTATTAAATACCACTCTGTTTTTTGTGTTTTTTTTTTCTTCAGAAACACTCAACTAACCCGAAGTCTGCCAAGGCTGTCAAGCTAGATGCAGAGGTAGCGTGAGCTGCTTTGCTCATCTGGTTTTCAGAGCAATTAATCACCTCCCTTCTCTTGGCGTGTTCTGTCAGCAGAATATTCATCTTGAAGAAGCGTTGTGTCACTTTCTTATAAAACTGTTGGTGTAGTAATCTGTTGCAATTTTGCTCGGCTGCAGTTTTTCTTGTGCTCCGCTGCTGCAGGAAGCAGCGTTATGGTGATTAGAGGCTCTCTATGTGTGCAAACAAGTGAAAAGAAGCCTGGTTTGCTCATTTGCATTTTCAGAATAACATCCATTACGCATTCATTCCCCCCCTCTTTTTCTGTGTCCCTGTGGGTGTAGGAGCAGACGAGCATGGCAAAGCTGGGGCTGGAGCTCCGTCTGCTGTCGTCGGATGTGGAGTCTGAGGTGGAGAAGTGGGAGGAGCAGGAGCACAACATCGTCCGGCAGAGCCAGAGCATCGCCAGCATGACATACAACATGTACCTGTTCACCAGGTAGCCTGCTGAAGACACAACGTTTTATGAGATTTAAAGCTTGCTGGACCGTCTCCATGTCAAACCCTTTAAGCAACTTGTCAATATTTACAGACAACACCTCCAGGTTGACATGACTTTTGAGTCACTCTGGCATTCTGATTGTTGTCATTTGTTTACAGTTTTAATGATTGCAGTAGCTGTTTGTGTTTCTAATCAGTGTCTCTCTTTATTGTTTTTTTGCATGAATTCCTCAGAGGAGAAGGCTTATTGAAGACGACTCTGGATCTTTTTCATCAGGCTGAGGTATCAACACCCAAATCCACTTTCCTCCTCTTATTCTCTTTTTTTATTCCCCTTCAGTTTTATTAAAGCAGTAGATGAATGCATGTGCTGTTTCATTAAATCAGAAATAGACTGATGCCTTCAAATCAATAGGGTTGTAAACACACTCATCGGGTGATTCATTAATCCTCCTCAGATTTGACAGATTATGACAAAAACATTATAAATGTACTGGAAACATAGCATTGCCATGTCAGGAGTGATGAGGTTGTGTGAAGGGGTGTAAACTATTGAACTGAGATTATTGCTACTAATGTACAGTCATTTGGAGAACTCAATGAGTCAGCTAGGATTTAATCAGCTTGAATGAGAAGAAATAAGAACAATAGTTAAGAAGATCCAAGAAAAATGTAACCAACAAAAATTAAGTCTAGTGGCATTTTTAATATAATGCTTCTTAGTTAAATTCTACATGAATCTATATGTTTTTGTATTTATTTACATTATTTTCTTATTTTGTTCGTATTTCCTAAGGTTCTGTCTGAAGAAGGACTCCAACTTTGCTCATCTATTCGCACCTTTTCCACTCAGGTAAATAATTAGTTTACATAATTCAGGATCAGGAAATTGCAGTACATCCCATGGTTCAGATTACCAAAAAAATGTCATAACAAAAATCTGATGAAGAAAGCTGGAAGATGATGCCGTAAACAGAATAAAAACTTATTATTTTTGCACTTACATTTATGCAATGCAGTTCTTTTCGAACGGAGAGTCAACACACTTCAGTACTAGAATATTAAAACACTCCCTTATAGATTTGAATTATGAAATTATTAGTGGTGGGAAATACAGCTTTACGGTTATATCATAATAAGAAGGAAAAATGCATTTTTATGGTGATATATCAAAAAAAGAACATTTTGCCTGTGATTGCAGCTGGCAGGTAACAGCATTTAGTACCACAAACAAGTTGTTGTGCACTAAGGGACGTAAACACATTGAGTTGTTAATTGTGATATTGCAGTCTGACACATTTATGATGCAAAACTTGTACAGACATTATTGTGGAAGTTGTATGTAGACCAGTTCCATTATCCTTTCAGCTGGGTGTGACAGTAAGCCCCCTCATTTTGCACACAAAAACACACTGGGACCTGTGTCAGCATCTTTATCTCCTCAATGCACTGACATGTCTGCTGCCACCTAGAAATCACTCAACCAGAGCAGGAAATTAAGGCTGTCATACACCTCTTTACCTCTCCAGAGCTGAGATCAAGCAAACAAACAAACCAACACAAACCGTGTGCCTTGCTTTCAGACCAACTCCTTCCCCAGGTTCTGCAGGTGAAATTAAAGGGCTTTTCTTGACAGCCTCTAACGACCACCATTACTTGCATTACATTACCATTGCTAGAGAAGTGTATGTTGTTGTTTTTTTCCCCACCACACCTGTAGCAAGGATGGGTGTGTTTGACTGAATCTGCTCAGAATTAAACCCCTCAGCTTTTCAGCCTGTCTTGTACTTTCTGATTAATTATATCAATTAAACTGGTGCTAATGTATCACCCTGGACTCTGATTTAGCACTAAACGTGTTTGCAGCACCATTCTGCCATCCTTGTTAGAAAAGTCAAAAATGACACGTACCCCTGGGTTAAAAATAGTTTGGATTTGAGGTTATTGATGGCAGTAACTAAAGCAGGTTATTGGTGACCCTGTTTGATATTTTCAGGATTAATCTCTGCTGGTTTAATAGACTTGGACAGGCATTCATAGACAAAGCAACTTTATTCCTGTGCTTATTTTATGATGCTGATTTGTGTTAGGAGCCCTGTAAGCCTGGCACAGTAAACCTGTCCAGGTCTGCACATGTTACCCCTGCCTGCCTGGGAAAAAAAAAATTCATTTTTCCATCTTTCCAGCTAGTTGATGAGGAAAAGTCTGTGCTGCTGACAGAAATGGAGAAACTGGTGGAGCTGTGCCAACAGCTGCAGATGGGGGCCAAGACTCCTGTACAGGGCAAGACTGCCACCTTCCAGAAGGTACCCATACTGCATCTGTTTGTGTTTACCATATTCATTTAAAGGCAGCCTCGAGTGGCTTATTTTTGCCCATAATTTGATCTATTTGTGCTCATTAGATTTGTGAGCAGGGCAGGTTTACAGAAACTACAGGCTTTTAGCTTTAAATGCATCAAAAATAAAGCCTCAGCAAGAGTGTCCATGACGCAGAGCACACCAAAGAGCTCAGCTGAGCGTGCTGTTCGGTGGCTTTGGCTGTGTTTGAGTGATCTGTAAATAAACAGCAACATTTCATTAGTGTTCCACTAATGAACGTCTATGAGGAATTAAGGAGTATCTGGGGCACTGATGAGTTTCCTGAAAACATAAAAAGGTGAAGGTTTGAATTAAAAGGAAAGGCTGAGGAGTAGCTTGTCCTCTGCTGATTAATGACTCCCTCCTGCTTCACAGTGGAGGGTTTGTCTCTTAGTTACACTTTGGGCTTATCTTCAAATAGATTTATGGATTTATTTATCCAACAAATTTTTAAGTTTTCTCAGAAAAAATATTAGGCTGAAAAACTTCCATACCATGCGTTTTAAGTTTCTGGTGCTACTTTACTTGCTGCTGATTTCAATGTTGTTGCAAAAAAAGTCAAGAAAATACACGAGTGGCTTCAGCCCAACTCTGTTTTCTTAAAAGTTTTGGTGTGATCTGAAATGTTTGAGCAGGGATGTCCAATCCTGGTCCTCAACAGTTGCCATCCTGCAGGTTTTACTTGTTTGCTCCAACACACCTGATTCAATGATTGAATTACCTCTTCATGTTCTGTAGAAGTCTCTTAACCGCACATTTATTCAATTCGAGTGTGATGAATGCAGAAATTATTGAACTGACTCGTCATTAGTCTAAAATGTCATCTGCTCTGTAAATTTGTATTAGGTGGCTCCCCTGCTGCTCTTTTTAGGATGCAGGGACCAATAAAATGTTTTTGTCTGTAGGTGGACTCATCTATTCAGACAAGCAGAAATATCATGACTGTGGTGCTCTCCCTCCTCCCCGTTTGTAACAGACTTCACAAAAAGGTGCCATTGACACTCACATAAAAGTTTTGTTTATCCATTTAGCAATCAAGAAAATAAAGAAATGTATTGGACCTATTTTTATAACTTTTCTATCAGATTTAAGTAAGATTTTGTCAGACCACATTTTGGTAATTAGAATTAAAATTCTTTTTTTAACAAGGGAATTTGTTGAAAAGCTAACTTTAAAGCTAATTTATGGGGCCCCTTTCTAATAAAAGTAAAAAAATACAATACTGTAATAGAAAAATGTGCTGTTTAGGTGCTTTTCCCTGTATAAGTCTATCTCTGTCGTGTCCATTCACAGTACAAATCAGAGAAGACGAGCCTTACTTCCCCACAAGACTGGAGAGAAAGTCAGGATCCATCCAGTCTAGTCAAAGAGGAGAGCTCTGTTAGCAGCAAAAACACTAATGGCTTCGGCGTCAAATCCATGGAGCAGCACATGGCTGCTCTCAACCTCCTGGAGAGCAAATAATCTCCTTTTTTTTCTCCTCGCTATTCCCATCAGAGCACCACATACTTGACCTTACGTCTGAGGGCAACCTGAAACCCATGAAACTGAATGGACTGCAGCTGTGGGGTGACAATGAGGCAGGAACTTGTTTTTAACATCTGGGTGAAGAACTGCAGGAAAAAAAATAGCACTGAAGCACCAGTTCTACTCTTGTCCACTGGATGGAGACAATCAGCCAACACTACACATCTCTAAAGAAACCGAAGTTTCTGAGCCACTTCTCTTTTGTCTTAGATTAGTAGATGAAATCATTTTGACATTTTAGGGGAGAACTCCACTTGATGCATAGCTCAGCCATAGATTTGTCTTCACTATGTGCCTACGTGTAAACAGCCCATTCGTTTTGTGCTGTAAATGTGTTGCACCAGTTACAAAAGAAAAATAGTGATGCAAAGCCAGAAAATACATGCCGTCATTACTAAACTTGTACGGTCGCAACCTTGTAATGTAATTAGTTTTATGTATTGTTGGAGGTAGAGGCTATATTTAGAATCACCATCTTACTGTTGACAGATGACAATATGTTCTGTGTGCCATCACATTTACTATCAAACATTCCCCCATGTGCCATTTTAGAGGAAATTATTTTTTAAAAATCTTCCCAAATGCAACTGTACTTGTGAAGAATTAGCTCTTTGGTTTCTTATAAGAAAAACACTGTTTTTGATTATTCATTACTGGAGTTTGCTTTTGTTCTTTTAAGCTTGTCCATAAAGTGATAGTTCAAATCTTTTTAAGTGGAATCATGATGAATGAATGTTACCGGTTGTAAATAGCTCAATAAAGGACCTCAATTTGGAAGAATACAGTACGTCTACAACAGGTAAATTAACATTCCAACAGAATCCCACTTTAAAAGATCTGAAATATTGCTTTAAGCTGCATAGTGAGTAATAGGTCTTTGTTAATGGAACATTCAGGTGTACTGGTTATGAAGATTATCACTGTAAAGCTGCAAAACAGGCCAACAAGTATTAAGTTAGATGTGAGATATATATATATATATAATGATACTTAAAGTATACAGTATATGATCCTGAGGTAATGATCAAGGTACTAGGTGAGGATGAGACTGAAATGTGTAATCTACTATAGCTTTGTTTGACAGCAGGCAAAAACTCTTGGTATTGTATTGAAGTTTCAGATATGTGGGGAAAAATATATAGTTTCGAATCACTTTTTTTTTTTTTGAAAAGTCATTACAGTGGGACAAAAAATAAAATAGTTTTCCTAAGTTGCTGTGGTGTTCCTTTATTTTCTATAAGAAAAATATTTACACAACACTACAGTTTTCTTGAAATGTTTTTTCAGATTCACAACAAAAAAGAACAAAACATGGAAAAGCTGAAAAGGTTCCAAACACTTTATGCACAGTGCTTGTTTAATTAAATTAATTAAAGTCTTTCGGGAGTGGCTTTATCCCACTTGTCTTATAATGATTTCAGTCTTATACAGTTGATACTTGGAACTCAATAGAAGCCCCATCAGGCGGGTTGGGACTGGTGACGTTCGGAGACTATCTTCTCAAACTCCTCTTGTGATAGGAGGTTTTCTGTTATGGTCTTGCTTTCCTCAAACTTGGGCAGAATGACAGCAATATATCCTTCAGTAGATGGCTTTTAAGAGTAAAAAAATAAAAACAA
>JAVKLF010000121.1:9178067-9189325 GCA_034783495.1 Millerichthys robustus
TGTTTGTTGTGTATTGTAATGGACTGGATGTACTGGAACCTCAATTTCCCTTCGGGGATTATTAAAGTGTAATTCAAATTAGTATTTGTTTAGATTTTTCAAAGCCTCGTGTTTGATAGATTACTTAGAAGGTAATGTTACTCTTTTTAACTGCATTCATAGCTGAGCATCCCTGAATAAACTGTAGATTAGATAAGAACAAAAAACAGTCGGTATCAGGCTAAATTACAGGAAATCACAGTTGGTTTGGTCAAAATCAAATAGATTCTCATGTGTCTAAATGATGGACTTCAATCCAGAAACAAAGAAATCAGCTTCATAAATCAGACACTATTCATTATTCCATAAAGTATTTCCTTGTCGTTCCTCTCCCACAGATATGGCAGGAACGGGCTGTGAACATGACGGTGTGCTCTACCGAAACGGTCAGAGCTTCCAGCCCAGTTGCAAATACCAGTGTGTGTGTGTGAATGGTGCAATCGGCTGCGTGGCGCTGTGCACAGAGTCTCAGCCTCCTAGGGTGTGGTGCCAAAATCCGCGTCGGGTCAAAGTCCGAGGCCAGTGCTGTGAGCAGTGGATCTGTGATGAGCCCAGGAGGGGGCGCAAGACAGCGCCACGCCATGCAGTGGAGGGTAGGTCACCTCCTCTTACTTACATGTGGCCAATTAACATAAGAAGGTCCAGAATCCTCCTTCAGCTGTTTGTTTTGGCTTACTTTTACAGTTATTTGTTGTACCTTTTTTGTTTCTTTTGAAATGTGTTGTTTCCATCAAAATCAAAATAATTAATGAAACAAAAATGCTACAATTCCTTTGTTTTAACATTTGATATGTTTGTTTTGCTGTGAATAAAATACGGACATATGAGATTTGTTGAAGTGGTAGTAAATAATTAAAAATAGATAATACAACAGAATAAACCAGTAAAATATTGAAAAACACATGTTGCTCCAGTCTCAAAATAGGTGTTAATGTGTCTAGTTTTCTAGCAGAAGAGAATTCAAGATGTAAAAGAGAAGCAGCTGTGTTTAAGTTTGGCTCTCAGAATGATCATGAGGTGTGTGTTTGTCCACGTTTTTCCTGTGGAAGCCTTCAGACTATTTTTGGATGACTTCCGGTTTCCAGTCATTTAAAGTCTTAGAGCCACTGAGGCAAGAATGTAAATGAAGATCGTTGTAGACAGCTTCTTGAATGACATTAGTTTGGAATGAGAGTTTATCTCTGACTGGATTGATGAGTTAAAAGCTAATTTAAGTTCATGGTGAACTTTAAGACTTAAAACTGTTATTTTACAACACGACTTATCTGCTTCTTCTCTGTGCCGATCCAGCTCAGTCCAGAAGCTGGCATGATAACTGCATCACTCAGACTACTTCTTGGAGCCCCTGCTCCAAGACCTGCGGCCGTGGCCTGTCTTTAAGAATCTCAAACGCCAACAATCAATGTGAGATGGTCAAAGAGTCCCGCCTGTGCAACCTGCGGCCGTGTGAGGTGGACATCACCAAGCATTTCAAAGTATCTGAAATCTGCACCTTCAGTCTCAAGACAGCACCACAAATATCTGAAACCTATCCAATGTTTCCTGTGCTAAATGTCTTTCTGTCTTCAGCCAGGAAAGAAGTGCTTGAATATCTACAGGGAGACTCAGCCATCAAATTTCACCATCTCTGGCTGCACCAGCAAGAAGCAGTACCGGCCCAAATACTGCGGGGTCTGCTCCGACGAGCGCTGCTGCATCCCGTACAAGTCCAAGACCATCGACGTGGACTTCGAATGTCCCAACAAGACAGGCTTCACCTGGAAGATGTTGTGGATTCAGGCGTGCTTTTGCAACCTCAGCTGCAAAAACCCTAATGACATCTTCACAGAGCTGGATAGTTACTATGGTTACCAAGAAGACATGGACTGAGGCGTGTTACGCAATGTATTTTTTTTTCAGCTGGAATGGGGTTTTTTGTATAAATGTTTGGAGAATGACTCGTGCAACCTGAGCGGTTCTTGAAAAATATTTGAAGTAGTGAAAAGAAAAGTAGAAGTCTGTAAAATATTGAATTTATTTATGAAGCTTCTAAGCACGTGACATGTTTATTAATCTTGCCTCCTAAAAGTTCTTAAAACTCACTCCTGTAGCTAATTTGTATATATTTATTACCTTCCATGGAAGGCAAAGTTTTTGCTGTTTGTGTGTTAGCAAAATATTCCACAAACCAGTGATTTTGATGACAACCTAAAAAAGGAAAAAAAATGGAAGACCATCTGCAACTGATTAACTTTCGGAGTCAACCTGATTCATGATGGCTGCTATAGCTAAGCAAGCACAGCAAACACAAAAATGGCTACAGCTCAGCCAGTTTTATGGGTAATGAGCTGAGCTATGGTGTGGTAGTAGCTGCGTGTCATCCTCAACACACACTTCCGGCACAGACAAATGACATGACATCTTGCAATATTGCATGCAATGGTAAATAATGTAACTTACAAGGTTTGGTCAAAACATCTCAGCAGGCAATTTGCTTTTTCTCAAGGCATCTTCTATCAGTTTATAAGCAAATTAAAATAGTAACATCCCTTCTATTAATGGCCCTGACAAAAATCTGCAACTAGGACACAAATTGTGTTACAAGTTTTATTGTCATTTTTTTAAATAAATACAAACTGTTATGTTTTTAATGCTTTTCTACAGCAATAGGTGGTTTGTGCATTTTTACAAAGCTGTGTTAATGACTTTTGCCAAGTAAAATGTTGCTGTAGTAAAAGTGAAATACAGGAGAAGGTATCGGGTTATAGTTTCTATGGCTATCTTCATAACATCTGGACCTTTTCCTCTTTAATCAGCCACATATTTAACAACCACAAAAGAAGCATCGCATCCCGCAAGTGAACAAGGCCATGGCACTTTGTTTTTCTTTGTTCCATTAATCTTAAATGCATAGAAATCAATGTAAAAATAGAAGGATGAAAAAAACTAAGCAAATAAAGCATGATGAAGGAAAAAAAGCCTTTTTGAATTTGTATTTTTGATTCATTACAAAGCAAATTCTCAGTTCTAAAAATGTTCTCATTCTAAATACAGTTTAGGATGTGGTTCACATGTAGAATAAAAATTATAACAAACTTCAGGGACATGGAAAAAAAAAACCAACACCTTAAAGATAATGCATTCCGACAGGAAGGAATTAGCATATTTACAGGACATTCTTGAACTTTTCCCTTAATTTCTGAAAAAAAGGAGAAAAAAAACAGCCCTTTCCTAATCATTCTCCACATGCTCACGTCTACAAATCTGCTGCTACACACACAGAAACAAGCTGTGGAATAATGGGAATAAATGATCAAGAGTTACAGTTAGAACACGAGACATTTACAGTAAGGTAATGCTTGAGAAAGCTGTGTGATTATGTAAAATGTGGATTAAAAAAAGAGATCAAGGAATGTTGAGACAATTTTTCCCCTTTTTTTATTGCATAAGAGTTTTCAAGCTAAAGCCACATACTCTTTGCTTCAGTGTCCTCTAATGCTGCGTTCCCTCTAACTGCACTCATTCCTGACCAACGAATTTTGATGTTTTGTGTGATCAAGTGTGTTTGAGTCCCTGGATGACAAAACAGTTGACTGTAACTTCCTATTTTAAAGATGAATGTTCAAATTTAGGCATCTCAGCTGCAATAAAAATTCTGCAGATGAGAGTCTATTGTGCGTACTTTTGTTTTTTTTACACTTCTCAACATACCCTCTGACTTAGGTGTGTGTAGAAATAATTGTGTGTATAATTAGGAGGCAGCGCAGCACAAAATGAAGAGGACCTTGGCGAGATGTGTGTGTGTGTGTCTGCAGTGACGGCTCGTTTAGCAGGATACTTCAGTGGACTTGGGCACGGACTGGTCCACATTGTTGTTGGCCGTGCCGTCGGTGTGGCTGCGGCCACGGCTGCCCTCGTTGGTGTGCGAGCGCGAGCGGTTCCCCTCGGTGGTGTGGGAGCGCGAGCGGTTGCCATCTGAGGTGATGCTGGAGCCAGAGGCAGTGCGAGAACGGGCCAGGCGGGTCATGCTGGCAGACGGCACTGAGGGAGGAGCATTTAAAAGCATGCAACCAATGGTCAAGTCAAATTTTTCACATTTTACTGGAGGTTAGTAATTGATAAAGTCTCACAGAAAATTCACAGGATAAAAACTACATTTTTTTCACCTGACTCAAATTTGTAAAAGTATCAAATTACTCTTTCAATGTTTCTAGATAGATGCTTCTAGTATTATTTAAAACAAACATCATGCAGGTTTTAGAACTGGGTTACTAAAAATAAAAGTTATATTTTATTTGTACAATGTGGCTAACAATTGCCAGTTACATTTTCTGCAAGGTGCTATGCTAAGTAAGTTTTGTGTTTATGTTTTTGTCTGCATGCATTATGCATCCTTGAAAAAAAATATATAATGTTGCATAATGTACAATTAACATGTACAATAAACCCTGAAAAATGTCCATATGTCACCACTGCAGTTACTCTGCTGCACCACTAGAGAGCACCAGAGGAAAGAGACAGGTTTGTGTAAACAAACACACCAACTTTTTAGCTTTTAAGTTACAAAAATTACACACACACAAACACACACACACACACACAAACAAAGACCTAATTGAAACTTCACCATCTCACCACAAGGTGGCAGAAGAAAGGCTTTTAAAGAGTAAAGTCTGCAAACACTAAAAATTTGTAATGTATATTTAATATGATCTGTTGTGGAAGGAAAACTTTTATCTAAGAAATGCACTGACGTCTATAATCTGAAAATATTAATTACTTACTGTATCCCATGCCCTGGATAAAATACTTGAAAGCCTCTGTCAGTTTGCCAGGCTACAGGAAGGAGTACAAAGACAGGTGATCAGTCTTATTGTCGTAAGAAAACAACAATAATCACAAAAATCACTTCAGTTTACGTAACAATGACACACCCTTCTTCGGATCGGAGATACGACAGCTGCATTGAACAGGTGCTGCTCAGATTACAACCTCAACACTGTCCTCGATGTCTACTTCTTGTTAATGCTCTTACACTTTTCACCCACCCCTCCCACCTTAGTGCCTTTACTAATTGGCCAGCTCTGCAAACATTCAAGTCTACCACCCAAACCAATACACACCTGGTCAACTTGGGGCATGCCGCCACAATCAGCCATCTGCAGAGAAGAGAGAAAACCGAAGTTAGGATTTAATCTGGTTCATGGAACCTCTAAAGCTTGTTCCATTTAGGCCCTAAAACAGTGAAACCATTTTTAGTCATTAAATGTTACTTTTGGCTGATAAAAGATTACCACGGGAGAACAGAAGTAGGTCAGCTGACATAAACCAAAGAGGCAGCGTATTTATGCATGGACACGCTGTGCCATTGCAGCTCCAGTTAATGTGTCACCGAATAAATGCTGACCCGCTGGAAACTTATCAGCCGAAGCGTTTCCACCAAGGCTATTATAATCTGAACAAGAACAGAGGGGTGTGACGGACAGTGGGAATCTCACCTTAAGCAGAGTGGTTTTTGTTGGGTCCAGTTTGGTGTTGCACTCAACCTGTAAACAAAAGAACACTCTTTCAAAAGAAAAAAAGCTACAAGTTTATTACAACTTAAAAATATAAAACTGGGGGAGATTTGTAGTCCTGCCTAAGCAGAAAGTAAAAATGGCACCACAAATCTCTTGACTTCAGGAGATTACATCTAATCTGAATCACTTGATCTTTGTTCCCAGTGCCATTTTTGCACGATTCCAGTTAAATATTGTCCTGAAGTGAAGAGTTTGGCACAAATTAGCTAATTAACAGTGAAAAAGTATAGTCGTTAGTAACGAGGCATTGTTTTATTGCTTCTGTGAACGGAATTAACTCACCACAGCATCCACAGCAGGAGAATTGTCACCAACCACCAGCAGAGAAGGACACCTGGAAAAGCAATATTCAGCATATTCAGTTTAGAAAAGTAGGAATTAGTTCTGATAATTACAAAGCTTTAAACAACATTTTATCATGTTGGAACAACCTCACTTTGGAGAAACAGCATATTTCTGACCAGACTGACTAACGGCTGTCCTAAGAGACCAGAATGAATTTGCACCTAAACATAAAGGCAGTTCATGTCAACGCTTTTATTTAAATTTTCATGTTACCATCAATTTGACATTATATTACATCAAATACTACACCAATTTGAAAGCAAAAATAGTTGTGGCACTTCTGGTTTGCATTCCACACTTCCAGCAGGATTGTCATCTTCTGCAATAACCAGGTGAAGCAAATGTAAATGTTTGGAATTAAATAACATTTTACCTGAATGGCTATAAAAATTGTTGATAGTCATAATTTCAGGATGGCAACAATCCCCTTGGCACCATTTTGACTAGGTGTTAGTTTGTCAATGTAGTCAAAATAAAGTAAAATGTACCTTTTTTTAAAAGAACCCCACATCAAAACAATCTGAGCTACATTTTTATGCAAACATGGAAGCTGTTGGAACTTACTTCAGAGTTCTAGCATTGATTCCAGGGACAGGTCTCTCGATTTCCAGATCCCGTCGGCTGTAGAGTGACAATTACAATACCACATGTAAATGGAAAAAAAATAAACTTAAAAAAAAAAAATTACACTATCATCATTACCTTTCATAGGACTTGACAAAGAGATGCAGGTTGAACTGGTTCATTCCGTTTAAGATGTGGTGACGGTACGTGGCGATTAAATCGTGATTGCGGTTGATTTCCTCCTGCCGTGACCAAAAACCACAACATGAAACCCTCCAACGAAAGCTCAGCTTGTGCTCCGTTTCAGTTACTAGAGTTGTTGACACTAAAATATTCTAAATTGTACCTTTCCAAACAAGTGGGTGATGATCATGTCCGGCATGGCGTGAGTCCAGCCGCTGATCTAAAATTAAACACATTGTCACGTTTAGTTCCACATCTGCCTAAAATATAATTTTTGGTAGAGTTCTGCATGCTAAAACACAGAGTTATGTGTGTTACCTTGTTTGCAGCCCAGTCCATCCATCCTTCAGCACATGGGTTGATGTTGATGAGCATCAGACCTTCTACCATATTTGGATAATCCAGCTAAAAAATTTTTAAAAGAATCATAAAAACAATTATCTTGTCTTAACTTTATGCCATACACACATTTCTAAGTTAAACTCAAAGCAAACGCTCTTGCTTTTAGGTGTTGATATTTTATTTTTAAATCTTTACGGCTTTTGGGTTATTTTCAGATTCAAAAACTATTTTAAAACAAGAATTATAACATAAATTGCAAAACTTCCATTGCCGATACCATTTGATGCCTTTTATTTCAGAGAAAATCAAATTCCTTATCTGGTGCATTAAACTCCACTGTGATCCATGTTATTAGCTAGTGAGGTTGAAGATTTAAAATTTAAAAGTCTTTTGTCAACCTTCTGTCAACAAAGTGAGACTTCTTACTGAGAATAGTGTTATTATTTATCCAATTGTGAACATTCCTCAGGCTTTTATGGCTCAGCAGGACTTGAGCAATAAGCTGATTGCCAAAATTAGCAAAAAATAAAGCAGCAGCAACCCTATTGATGTGGATCTGTTAATCCCGGATTAATTTAAACTCATTTATGAAGGTTGAACGTGAGCATAACGTGTCGGCTTACGGCGAATCTAGTCAGCACGTAGGCTCCGGCTCCAATGCCCATCCCGATGACACTCTTCAGCCTGGGGTGCACAAAGTTTCAGGGAGACTGTTAGAACAACGGGTTAGAAAATTCTTTAAAACAGAACAGTAAGATGTCTGCGTGAAAACTGAAGCTCAATTTACCCAAAATGCTTCAGTACCAGAGGGAACATCTCAGCCAACTGGTCCATGGAAGGATACTCATATCTAGAAAACAAACAAAACATTGTTACAAATGTTTATCTCAGCAATAAACATCATCTTATCACCAGTATATGGCTCCCAGTTATGAGTGTTTCAGTTTTGAATGATGTTAAGGCAGCAATAAGACGAGCCAAAGTATCACCATCAAAGCTGAGATTAAGCAGACTGAGATAAACACCCGCCCTAGACACATTTGTCTAAATAAGTTGCCTTAAGTCCACCGGTGCGGCTCCATCAACCCGTTAAGCCAAAGGTCATAGACTGCCTGACACATATCAAAAACCTTGTGTGGCTCACCCAGTGGAGAAGGTGTTGGCTCCTTCGTGTTGCCCAGGGGCGTCGACATGACAAACAGCAAAATGCTGCATGATTTCTGACATGTCCTCATGACTGAAGAGCGTGTTCCAGCAGGTTTTGTCTGGAAAACCAAAGCAGAAAAGTGGATCAAGGATACATGCTCCAACTGGGACTTCAAATGCTCTTCTTGTAATCGACTTAATATGCAACGTTCAGCTCCGTCAGCATAATCTGACCATGCATGGCACAGGTGATCCAAACTCTACGGGATTTAGGAACAACAGATGTGTTGCCCAGATAAAGCTGAGTAAGGAACAGGGCTTACGGTTCAGTCCAATGTCATGGAAGGTAAGGATGACTGGTCTGTCCCCTTTGGGAACCCCCTTCATGGTGCAGCGAAGTCTTCCATGAGGAGTCTCGACATCGTGCTCCTACGGATGCAAGCAAATAAATGCTGGCTTTTTAAAGATTCATTCAAACTTTTTTCTGTCCAGACAAACCATAAAATTAAGAAACTTGACCTTCAAAAAGGCAATTTTTCCAAGATAAACAAGTGGACAGCCAAATCATTTACAAGGTGAGCCACAAAATGCTTTACTTAGAGAAACTCCAAACGCAGAGGCCACTTAATCCTTAAACATCCCACTGGAAACTATGATGGGTAAATGTAAAGAAATCCTGCGGTGTACTCACGCTGACTTCAATCTCAGCAACAATCATTTCCACATCAGTATCCTCCAGAACCATGTTTGCAGGAGTCGATCACAGCTTGCCACTGAACTCTGTAGCCGAAGCAGCTCCTCGAGCTGCAGATCTAACCCTCGCTAAGCCTCTGATGCTGTTCAGCCCCGTGTTTTATACTCTAGCTGCTTACCCGTTGGCCTAAGCTCCCTCAGCCTCCCATGGTGCCTTGCAGGCTGGTCAAAACAAGCTAATTCTAGATGAACATATCCTTAAATTGGATCAGCCGAAGTCAGACAGAAGCAGCATCCGTTACTGCACTGACATTAGTGAGTATGAAAAAACGATCAGTAAAAGAAAACATCCTGTGTGAGGGCAAGATGGCAGCCATTATTTAGCAATATTCAGGAATATATTCTCAAATTGCAATCTTTATTATTTTTTTACCTTTATGACTCTAAAGTGATATACCATGTGTATGACTAAAATGTGTGACATTTTAGTCAAAATAATGCAATCACTCAAAGCATGATCAAAATGTGTTTTAGCAAAAATGTCTGCAGAAAAACAAAACTCCATAAATCTGTCTCCTTCTGTTCTCCCCCTCTGCTACAGCAGTTATACTGTTGTGTGGGTAATTACACACAAGCATAAATAGATACATTCACACAATTTGTGGCAATAAACCCTTTTATGCAAAGGCATTCAGCATCAAAGTCACACAAAAACACCAAAACGTTGTTCGTCCTTGCTAATCTCGGGTCACCAATTATCAGAAGCCCACAGATTCCTGCTCAGGATCCTTCAAGTGATCCAAACAATGAGTGTCCAGTCAGAGGAATTCAGCTTGAAGGGATTTCCTTTAGTCTTTGGGATGTCCCTTATTTTTGTAGCAAGGAACAACGAAAAGGCCGAAAATGTCCTGACAAAGTTAATTTCTATATTAATAGGGGGAAAAAACTTGCATAGTCATTATTTTTTATGTCTTAACTTTATTTCTGCACTCCACGTTGTAACTAAACTTTTGAGTGGGGGGAAGAAAAAAAATCAACTAAAAGTTGGAATATCAGCTCCAAAATTTGGAGATTCTTCACCAGCCCTGGCTTCAAAATCCAATAAGGCCGCCTTGTGATAGCAAGCGTGTGGCCCTATTTAATATTATTATACCTACAGTAAATAGTTTTTCCACAGTCCAGCTAGAACAAATGAACCTCTTTGTGAACCAGATTTTTAGCATATTTAAAAAAACAAACTGGTTCTTTGAAGAAGAAAAAAACAGACGTCACACCCCGCAGGCTGAACTCACCAAACTGCTTCTTAAAGATTAGATTAAAATTAGGGCTGCACGGCATTAGGTAAATTGACAACTAAGATATTGTTGAATATTACAATTTTATTTAACCTTTAATTAGCCAGGCAAAGCAGATTGAAAACACTGATCTCTTTTTTCAAAGGAGGCCTTGAGGAACCCAAAACATGCATGTTTTTAGATCATCACACCAGAGTACCCGGGTTTAGGCTAGTGGGGATATACCTCAAATACAATGAAGCCGCGATTTCCGCAGGGTTTACATTCTAAGTACTTGCAAATTGTGATTAAAAACGTGATGCGGTCCAAAAAAACGGCATATAGCGCATTTGAGTGGCATTGTAATGCAGTAAGAACCATAAACAAACATAACAGCGGAGGAGAATTAAAAATTTTTGCACTTAATCTCTGCAAATACTGAACCAGCATCAGTGAATATCAAGTCTGACTTTTATAGGTATTAATCATTTGTAAAGTGTTTACCTCAACCGACTTGTAAAACCTTTATTAGGGTACTCATGACGCATGTTCACAAACAAGTCTTTAAGCTGTGTGTTCATAAGTCACTAATGGAATGGGGCACAGACTTAGTTGCGCTGAAGTGGGGGCACCAGGCAATAAAGGTGTGATGAACGTCCCTCTCAAACTATTTTGAAATGGACTCAGTTTAGCAATCCTTTTTTTGTGTGAGGTTTCCAAATGTTTGTGCGTGATCAATCGTCTCCTTGAACTTCAGACACAGCAGCGCGGGTACAGAACCACTGCATCTGTGCACATATATTTCACATTGAAAACAAAGTTCAAAGTGAACTTTCAGCAGCCGACCGAATTAGTTGGGCTCCAAATTAGATTTATGTTCAAATACATTCTCAGTATGGAGGACCGATCCTGTCATAATCGGAAATAAATGCAGAAATATATATATGTCCATACTTCTATTTCCTCAGACATGCGTTTGCATCAAGTAATGTAAATATGTCCGTATTTCTATTCCCTCCATGTATTTCTTCTCTATGTATTTCTGTTTCATGTATTTCAGATCCATGTATTTCGGATCCATGTATTTCTCCTTCGTGTATTTAGGATTGGTCTT
>JAVKLF010000121.1:9189425-9202997 GCA_034783495.1 Millerichthys robustus
TGTCTGAGGAAATAGAAATAAGGACATATATATATTTCTGCATTTATTTCCGATTATGACAGGATCGGTCCTCCATACTCAGCAGATGAGGAGTCATCGTGATGACAGATGAACCGGCAGCTGTGGAAATCAGCGGCTAGGGATTACTGTTCACATTAACCACTAGGTGACACAAGAGAAAGACGAGTCCTGTGTAAAATAAGGCTCAGAAACAAATCCTTATTTGCTTTAACTGCCATTAAATCCACAATAATCCATGTTTTTGTTATTGTGAAAGTGTGTTTGTAGAAGCGTACCTTTATAACAAGCTGCTGCACAGCTTCTCTCAGGCCCTGAAAGGAGACAACAGAATAATGAAAGCACAAACCTAATAACATCACGATATAATCAGATATCCTAAGGGCCTCACCCAGTTAATGAACACAGTTTCATATTCTTGGAGGTTTTAATCAACAGCACGACTTAGTATCTGCAGCAAAAGGATCAGTAACTGAAGACAACTCTGTTTAAACGCAGCTCTAAAAAAATTTTTTTTCTTCATTAAAATAAAAACATTTATTTTTAAACAAATTCGTCCCTCATGTGATTCTTGTGTAGTTTATTTGTGCATCAAATCGAGCTGAATTCAAACCAATGGAAACCAGAGGAAATACTCAAACTGGAGCCGTTTTCTAGAAAAGGTACAGTGGCGGATGCACGGCTAAACACATTGTTCTAATAGGTCAAAAAACGTTTTGATGAACTCTTTAAAAAAAACACACACACATATATATATATCAACTCCCATTTTACATACCGGTAGTTCCTTGTCAACCAACAGGGGTTTTGACTCAACAACCTGGATGTCGTCCATTTCACAGTCTGGGAGAGAACAGAGGTGGGTTCAGACTACAATTAGTGAAGTTCAAAATGCACAAAAAAAAAAAAAACATCATCTGAGAAAATCTTGTTGAGATAGTCTATGGAAAATTCCAGCGCAGAATAAAATTTAATCTCTGATATGAACTTTTAAATGAAAAATTGAGCTGCAGACAATAAAAACTGTCAAACGACTGAGGTTGGAGAAGGTATGTGCAATCATACACAGCCCGAGAAGTAAATACACATCAAAACGTGCAGAGACTTGCAGTAACACAACTGTCTACAGTAGAAACAGACTCTTAAAACCCAATAGATAGGACCTTCAGGCAGCTGGCAGACAAAGATGGGAGCTCTAACTGAGGGGAAGAGAGGAAATGTGATCTGACCTGCTTTGACCCTCCTCTGAAACTTGTTTAAAAAAAGGTAACAATAGCAAACTGAAGCTGGTTGTCAACAGAACCCATAGCTGAGCAGGATATTTGTTTTGAGATGAGGGTACATTTCAGGAAGGAACACTAAAGCAGTGTTTGGCCGGAGCGGAGAAGAGGAGTGAGAAAACATGAGGGGAAAAACGAAGGAACGAGAGGAGCCAAGCTGTGTAGATCACGCTGCTTTGTTGGGAGAACATGCAGGCGGTGACTGTGCATACAAATCAAATTATTTAGTTAAGAGGGACTCTTTGTCCACCGGCCTGGTCAATCCTGAGAAGCTAAAGGCTTGCCCCCTTTTTTCCCCTCCACAGAGTGATGGGGGTGGGGGGACACAACTGACCAAGCCACAAACAGGAAGCGAACCAACAGCCCGGTTCCCATAGAAGCATTCTAGCTTCTTTTCAGTCTCTGACACTTTGGGGTTTTTTTTTTCAGCTTTTACGAATGTGCTCTCCATCTTCTAAAAACAGACACCACAGAAAGTTCGACTTCCAACACTGCTGAGGAGTTGTCATGGCAACCTGGAGTTTAGTAGAGGTGACGAACGATGTTTAGAAACCAGGCTGTCTGACGGAACGCGCCCAAAAAGCACACACTCACACGTTCACGCATGCTCCTGTGGGACTGAGAAATCAAGCGTTCAGCCCGAGCCAGATCTCACAAAGCGGTGACAATGGAGAGGAGGGTCAAACAACAGGTTCAATTGTCTGCAGAGCTCCACAGCACGACCACCTCTGCACTGCAGAAGCTTTGTTGGAAGGAGCAAGACATCAGCCCACGACCAGATTCCTCAGGTCATGTGAGACAGAAAAGGGATGTTTATGAAAGAAAGAAAGCAACTGTTGGGGTCCTTTTTTGTATAATGAAGTGCGAGAAAAGATTAGCTCAATAAAACCTGAACTATAGGAGAGTTGAAAGGCCACGCAGATCTTTTGATGTAAGGTTCTGTGCAGAGTTTATGACCCATTAATATCTTACCTGCCTCTCTTTGGACAGCCTCAGTTTGGAAAAGTGGAGTTTAATTCGAATTCGATTGATGAGCTAATGGCTAGTCAGTGTAATGTTTTTGTCTTAAAGTCAGTATCGCTCGGTGACCGTTAGTAGCAAATGAACAACATTGCGAGAAATGTGCATCAAAACTTTTTCTCCGCACCCAAAGCTACTCGAGCAGTTGTCTACAACAGGTGAGATATTCACAACTTTTTCCACAGAACAGTTTTTTAAAAAACAGGGATTTTTGTACACTTCTTGCCAGCTCTTATCACACCATTAGCAGCAGAATTGTAGGTCACCTGCTGCTTCACACCTACAGAGAGCTGCCCGCAGTGCGGAGCACACGTTTCACCTGGCTGTAAGGAGACAAATGGGCAAAAGTTCCATTTTCTTGACTCGAGCCACAATATGCAGGTGCCGAAGTTGTCTCTTCTTGTCTGAAACCATTTTAATCTCCATTCTCCATGGGGTTTTCCTTGCAACAGTTCACCACAACAGAATCATAGGAAAAAAGTGGCAGCTTTCAAACTGGTTCTGGTATACATTTCTGATTTAGAATAGGTGTACCGGTAATTCTGTTTTAGAAGATTACATACTTTAAAAAAGGACAAGAGAGGAGGCGAAAATGAAGAATTTGGGTCTGGCAGAAGTGAAACTGAGTTATGCAATCACAAACAGGAAACAGAAGGAAGATATGAAGAAGTCTAGGACAATCTGAAATGTGAGGCCTACAAAAAAAACCTGCTTTGACATTAAACACACCATTTCAAGCTATGATTAAAAAAAGGTTTGTTTTTATTTGGGTATCTAAAAGGCATATGGATCTGGACTTTGAGACACACTTTTAAGGAGAACCAAAATCAAGGCCAGCCCATGATCCTCCTTCACTTTTCCCACCACGAGCTTTGCCTTTGTCCATCTGCAGAAACAATCACCGCTCCTGTAATCTTTGGGAACTCAATCTGTCAAATCCCTGGTTCTGAAACATCAGCAGGGCAGCAGCAGAAGGCCTGCTGCTGTAAGCTGCCAGAGACCTACATTTTCACAACAACAAATATAGGCTAGTTATTATTTATGTTTTAGTAGAGTTTGTTTGCTGCAACTGTCAACATGTTGACAGAGAAATAAAATAAAATGAAAACACAATGGTTGTTTACAGTAACAGCTGATGTTTATAAAGGGGTCCTGCATCATCACAACTCAAGAGATCAAATTAATCTGAGAGGATTTAGATACATGTCAACATTGGCTGAGTCTCCGCTCTTCTCCTAAAAAGTAGGTTATTTTGACTGAAAACAAAATAAATATAACATTTCTCTTATTTTCTCTCTCCTCACACACCCATTCTCTCATTTCCTTTTAAACATTCTGGGTTTTTCCCAGAATAAACATTTATTATGAAAAACAAAAAAATGTGTACAATTTGTTTATGTGTAGCCTATCGTTCAAGACTTGGATGATTAAAATGCAGCTTTCAGCAGCATGATGCAGGATGATGGCAAAACAAACATAGGCTACATTTGCATGAATCAGTTTAAAGGAAAAAAACAAGGTGCTGACTTGAAGAGAAGTTTCGGGAAAGTTACATCTTCCGAGTTTTACACACAAACAAAAGAACAACAATGTGCTGCGCGTGAGAGACGAAGCACGCTGTTTCCGGCTTTTTCTCGGGAAGGAAAGAAAATTAGAATAAAAACAGACATTCCGATCAAAATTCCTACCTGTGGCTTCAACTACCGATTGTCCAAAAAAAAAAAGTCCGTGTTAACTTGTTTGGTCTGTTTTAATCTGTTTCCAAACTGCAGGAGCGTCGCCGTGTTTATAAGGTGAAGGGGGATGTGTCTGTGTGCGCGCGCGTGTTGAGGGGGGAGTGTTTTATGAAGACGGTGTGGGTGTGAGGGGCGGGGGCAGAAGCGTGAGGCCCGGCCCTGATGGGAGTTTTTACTCCTTCCAGCGGTTTGATGTTGAGGAAACTAGTTGAAATGCTGACAGACAAAAAAATAAATAAATAAAAATCATCACTTAAAATTGATTACATGATACAGTTTTAAACTCAGACTGGGGTTATAAATGACTCTTGGCTAGTACCAAACCAGTGTTTTAGCTTAGTACTTGTAAAATATACTATTGAGTTGTAGCCATTTTGATGAGCTGAACAGCCTTCTTCAATTCAGGTGAAGCCAAAATGTAATCAGTTGTAAGACGAGCATCCCATCATTAGTTCTTCAAAGTTTAATTATAATCATGAAATATTTTGCTAACTGACACTAACAGGTATTGATTTTTTTTTTTTTGTTGTTGTTGTTGTTGTTGTTGTTTTTTTACAAAAACTTTTGTGCACTTTGTATGTGAAAAGGTTATCAGTTGTAGACGACAGTGTGGGAAAATATGTTTTCTTATGCTTTGAGATAAGTTTTCTCTTATGATGCCTGGGTGCTTCAGACTACATGTCAACAGAAGAATTCTGGCAGAGCCTGCGTGTCTTACATCAACCGCTTTTCAAACTCAAAGTGAACCTCACTCTGAATCCAAGAAGTGCATTCTTGCACTTACAAGAGCTGACAACTGTGGAATGTATCAGAGATGTCTGCTCCGTGAAGCTGGCTGCCAGGATTGCAACCTTCACATGAGGTCAAGACATTTCTGCACAAAGGGAAGCCCCTCTCTCACATCAGATGTTCTACCTGAAAACTTCCAGTTGTCATCAAGTCAAAACCCAACCTACAGAAGCAAAAAAAATCAATTATCAGAGAAGCAGCTCACTCTGTGCATGAAGATGTACTTCTGTTCTATGTGATTGATTCCATCTACAGGTGACTTTAAACAGGTTTCTAATTTGAAGTAAAGTCAGTGTTGAAAAGCCTAATCAGCGATTTGTTGGTTGAAACAAACAGAAGATGTGTCATCAGAAACTTGAGTTCTGTCTTTGTGTGTAAACGCGTACCTCAACATCTTCAAAGAAAAAGGTCACGACCATCCCAAGTCTGTCACTCGGAGGCTAATTGTGTCCCATGGTGCAGGCCGCGGGGGGGCTCTGCATGGAAATGTCCATGCTTGCAGGGAACTATTAACACAATGAATCTGCCAATAATCACTGGTATTGGCAATGAGTGTGAGAAGGGTACTTGTTGAGGAACAACAGCTGCACTGTGCAGCTGTAACGTGAGGCCTTCGAACAATAGCTGCATCGGAGGAGGGAACCGCCAGGCTAATTTCACGTCACTGCAAAGCTTTATGAGCTGAACAGATGGACAGAAAAATCACAGAAATCACACTTTCTATTGAAATGCAGTGTCAATGCTGAGTGCCAAAGGACTCAGGTGAAGAAGCTGGAACTGACTTGTTTAAGCTCAAAGAAATTAGCTAAAAGCTACAAGAAGTAGACCGCTAGCTACAAACTAAAAAAGTAAACACCACCTACATGCTAATAGAAGCAGAACACTAGCTCAAAGCTAAAAGAAGCAGAATGCTAGCTAGAAGTTTAAAACTAAACACTAGCTGTAAAAAGCAGAACATTAGCTAAAAGCTAAAGGAAGCCATATACTATCTAGAAGCCAAAGGAAGCAAAAGAAACAATAGCTAAACTAGAACTAGCTAATAGTGTCAAGTAGCAAAAGCGTAGCTTAAAGCTAAGTATAGAAAATCACTGGCTGACTGCAGGATAGTGTTTCATACAAATTGAAAGTAGAAAAAGCTAGCTGAAAAAAGCTAGATGTAGCAAAATGCTAACTAAACGTAGCTAAATAGTAGCTAGAAGCTAAATGTAGCAAAAGGCTAGAGTAGCAAAACTTCAGGTATGTGTGGCAAAAGGCTAGCGCAGCGTTAAAACCGAAAAAATAGCACAAAGTATGCTAAAAAGTATGTGTTCGAATTTGCAAAAAACAAATGGAAAAGTAAACAACAATAATGGGAATATTGAATCAACATTTACTCACTTATTAACAAATTAAGATTTTTATAAAATCTGTGAGCACAAAACTCTGCAATTTAACAATTATTGCGAAACCGTGGCATTTGCAGCCTGCCAGAGTGCACCATCCATGTCCCAATAGCTGATAATTCTGGTGGACTTCACCCGGACTGATTACTATTTTTATACTTCTGCACATCATATAAAATAGCTTGACATGTACCAGCTGCACGCTCCTGCTTATCCAGCGCAGTTTACACTCAGTGACACAAAGGATCTGTGTTTTTTATACTTCTTATCTTTAATATTTGTTGTTTAGTACAAACAGAGCATAAAAAGAAAAGTAAAAAAACAAACAAACAATGAGGCCTTGAAGCTCATCCAATCAGTATTTATATTAATCATCACTGATTGATAGCAGTTTCCTGACAGGTTTTTTTCTAACCACTTTGCATGTCAATCCCATGTTTTTTGTGTTTCTCCAAGCTGGATTCAACTGGTAATAAAAGCCACTGATGCAACAGGCTTGTAAGACAAGTGAGTGATTCAGATACACGTAACAATGAGATGTGTTACCAGGTCACGTAGTAAAAGAAGTGTAATGGAATGTTGGTTTATAATCGGTGTTGAAAGCGTCTCTTTACAGACTTGAAGTTAAATTTTTTTTCAGGGTTACTTTTTTTGTCCTAATAAATCATTGCAAACAACTTGAAGTCTAGTTTTGCTTTTTATAGTCCAGAAAACAAACATTAAACATTAGGATATATAATTTAATCTGAATCTTTTCCTCTAACTAGGAGGACTCTTCAGTGTTTCCTATAAAACCATAAAACACCTCCCTGTAAAATTTCTATTGGCCAACAGCTGGCAGGGAAAAAAATTCCTTGTTTAGGTTCATAGCTTGGAAATTTGCTTCAGCCTGACATGTATTCAGTGTTGATTGTGCATAATAACGTGCTTTAACTGCCACGATAAGACTCCTTTCTTCTCTTTTGATGTTGATAAAATTCAGTACTGATTGACTAACAAGGTTGTGAGATATTCCTGATTTGTAACAACCATCACTGTGCAGTAAAACTTTAATAACATTGTTGGTTTTGCCTGTAAATTGCTTGGCACAAAAATTAAGTTAACTAGGCCCTAAAGTTTTAACTATTAACAAAATCCTTATTGCATAATTTATTATCCGATATTGCTATAATGAAACAAGAAACAAACACTTGGCCCAAAGGGGTGATGTGATGCTTCACCTGTTTGTCAATAAAACATTTGAAAATCGTGAAGGACAATAAAAAGCTTTTAATCATCAACAAGGGGGCTCAAAGTAACTTAAAAGCTTTCCAAAACAACCTGAAAAAACTACAAAGAAGTACAAAATGGCAAGCATAAAGTAAACAAAGAAAACTTGACTTTAAAGATCTTTCTAAAAATTCTAAACGACTTTAACAAAACATATCTTGGAATGCCAGAATTTACCCTAAACAACTGCAAAAAGCTGAACCAGCAACAATACAAACCCAAAACAATAACAAAGATCACAATCAGAAACGGCAACAAAACAAAGCAAAAATAGTCCAAATTAATATTAGATTAAAAAAACAGCACAAAAAGTCACAAAATGACCACACAGACCAGAATATTAGTTGTATTTTAATTCTTAATAGCTAAATTAGTCTTTTTCAGTCTAAGTATTGTTATTTTGGAAGGGAAGGTGTTGTGCCCTTTCACACATTTGCACCCTGCAGCCTGTTGGTTCATAATATGCCCATGTTTATGGTCACATTTGAAGGGTCAAACTCACACTAACAGGCAGCTGACTTTTTTTAGAGGGCTGAGACAAACATCAGCTATGTAATTATTAAAACCTAGACACACCCCAAAAATAGCAACCTTTGGCATTTTTCCTGCACAACAGGCACAAGACTAGTAACAAATTAAAGTGTGCTTTTACACTGTCCAAGTACAAACTGTTGCCCTTTTACTGCCCAGCTGACAGCTAGTGAATCATTAGAGAAAAACATATAATGGCCTGCACCCAAGACGCACAACAAAAGCGGTTTGCATGAATGGAGAGTCTTCACCTGAGCTCATTGTTGCATAAGGAGACAAGACACTGAGAGCAGACCTGAGCTAACCCTAATCCTCTCAGGGCCACACTCACTGTTTGTATCATTAATTCTCTATCAACTGTGCCAAGTATAAACTTAGTAAACATGTTGAGGGACAGTGGGTACAACACACACTGCAAATCAACAAAGAACCCTCTGGTTGTTTACATTTTTTAGGATTGATGTATCCCAAAAAGTACATTTAATATCTTATTGCATTACCACGTTTGCAATCTACCATCCCGAAGAATTATATTTTACTGGTTTGGCAGCAGAAGCAGCAAAGCATTCCAGAAGCAGAAAGGGGTCAACCTCAGCAGATAGGGTTGCAACAATTGAAAAGTGCACCTTACAAGTTCAGTTTTAATTTCTGGGGAAAGTATGTGAGGTCGAACTGACATGGCTCCAGAATGGAATCCGTTGGATTCATGGATGTGGAACACTAACCTGACTTTCATTGCACAAAACAATTTAGTTCTTTCTGTTCAAGCATTAGTGGGGGGTTGATGGAGGCAGAAAAAAAAAGAAAAAGGAAGTGAATCTATCAGCATGGTGGTCTGTGAAATCCTATGAGACCTGCGTCACAGGTGGGATTATGTTTTTACTCAACTTTCACACTGAAAAAAACCCAGATGTTTTGTGTAAATAGTGGACAAAGCCAGTTTGTGGTCATAGGGGTACTTGTTGAAAGAAATGTATAGGATGAGTGTTTATGACTTTAGAAAAGCCGTAAGCAAAATAAAAAGTTATGATTTAGTTCCTCAACATAAAGCTGCAAGCTAATAACTGCTAGAAACTTCTCTGTGAAGGGGACATTCTAAAGTGTGGTTCTGTGCAAATAATATCCTATCTGTTGTAGACAACTTTTTAAATGATCTCCATTTGGAGAAAGACTGGACTGACTGGTTAATCCAGGCGACAACCAAATGGATTGCTGTCGTCCTAAAACAACTTTAAAACATTTGTTTTCCTGAAAAAATAATTTGAGGCTCATTGTAATTTCTTAGCCATGGAATTGTTGTTTACATGAAAGCAAACATATTAAAGCCATGCACATTTTGGTTTGGCAGGTAAGATTTTGACTGTTCACTTGCTCCAAAGCAAAAGATCTGAACTATTCTTCCATGAAATATATAAAAAACACAAAAGTTTCTCTAATGGTAACAAATGATATCTCAGAGGTCACATAGAGGGCAGAAGCTGCTTTGGAGAGACACTAACCAAACACATGACCTCAAAGTCACAAATTCCTTCAAAGCCACAGACAATTCACAACTTATTAACACGGAACCAGCTAAACCAAACAGCACAACTTGGCCATATTTTTACATCAATGATTGACAATTTGGGTTTTTTTTTTTGTTTTGTTATTTTTGGAAAAATACAAATTTGGGGGCCTCTAATGGTGGAGCCAACTTTACTGCTTGTGTTGTTGTTAATAGTTAAGAATAAGTCGCTGACCCAGATAGCCCCGCTGTCAATGATTTCTTTTCAACCTTATTGTGGGGACAAACAACAATCCTCAAAAGCATGTAATATAATTCCATAATATCACCTCTATAAATCTAAGTCCACTCCTACTCCACCTGCAGCCAAACGTTTTCTCAGTACTGTTAAAGCAAGTTATAAAAAAGGTTAAATGAGGTGAAACATGCTTCAAAATGTGGCTAAAATTAAGCTTTTTGCTCCAACATTGATTGAAATCTTTTTTATTTTTGGTCTCTCATGAGGTTTCCCACATACGGTCATTGCATGATAACTGCTTATTTGGTATTTTTATTTTAACATTTAGCTACACTGTAGGGAATATAGCCTACAGTGTGTGTGGCTGAATGGCTGCTGCAAACTGAAGCTAAACCTGATTTGTTAAGGAAAAACAAGTAAAACAGTAGCTAAAATGAGTAAAACAGATGTCAAAATGAGCCAAACAAAGAGAAGCACTAAAATGATCAAAACAACAGCTACATGCATAAGAATAGCACAAGGTTTCAAAATTAGTTACGCTGCAAAACAGGAATGGAAAAAAACATCATTGCAAATGCTGACTCAGCATCCACAACGTTGCTCAAAATGAGATAAACATACAGCTTTTTGGACTAACGTTTCTTTTTTTAAGTGTCACATTCTGGCAGTGAAAACAAAAATCTAGTTTTAAACTAAGAATACACGTTAATCGAGACGTGTTCTCAACTTCTATGTGGAGCACATAGTAGTTCTGTGACGCGTTCAAATGCCACGAAGAGACAAAACACCTTAATCAGACATAAACTCCTCGACCGAGTTTACCTGTGTGTCTATCGTTTCCGTGCAGCACCTGAACGCGGCAAGGTTCCTGGTAATGTTGACGCACTGGTTTGCCCCCTCCTTGGGACGAGGAAGACGAGCGCGACGTGACCTCTTCAGCGTGGCGCGTGTGTCCTTTTACGTCCGCGTGCCACGCCTTTTGGTATAGTTCCTGCAGGAGAAGCACGAGCACAGCAAGTTCCGTTTGTTTATCTTTTTGATCTTTGTATTTAAAGTGATGCACTGTACCTTTAAGAAGAAGGTGTCAGGTGAAGATTAGCGTACTACACATGTATCAGCCACAGTAACGGTATCAATGTAGTAAGGAAACTGTAGCCTATTTAAGGAACGCAAAGTATTTAATATAACTATTAAAAGCTATTTTTTATTTTATTTGACGTCAACAAGTGGATACTGGGCAGCAATATAGTATGACATTTAGCAAACAGGGATTAATGCCTGAACTACTTTGTTTACAAATCAGCAAATTAAT
This sequence comes from Millerichthys robustus, assembly GCA_034783495.1. NCBI lineage: Eukaryota > Metazoa > Chordata > Actinopteri > Cyprinodontiformes > Rivulidae > Millerichthys > Millerichthys robustus. The sequence goes on from JAVKLF010000121.1 coordinate 9,200,505, forward strand.
CCTCAGCAGCAAATCTCCAATTCTCTCTGGTTTCTAATTAAATGAATCAGGAAACAGCTTTCAACAAGCTTGAGTAGCCTACTACAAAAACATTTATGACTCAAAGCTCTGAAAACAAAACTATGAGTCAACATAAAAAGTTTAGAGATAAATGTTTTTATCTCCCATCTCTCCCTCGGTGTGTCACAGTCACATGCTCCGTGGTTCTGTTTGAGTGCCAACTCGCTGGTTGATGATCTCTGTTGATCAGGCAGAACATGGAACACAGGAGGGCCATGGGATTCCCACTGCCTCTGTATGATCTGAAAAGTATCAACATGCAGAAGTGGATTCATGTTTAGTCAGCTCCTCCTACATGTATGTGTCAGCAACAATAGGAGATGACATCAGTTTCCTGCAGCCTGTGTTGCTCAACATGTTCCAATAAGCAGCATCATTTTCTGGAATCATAAACTTGCTGCCAGTAGTCTTACAGTAAGAGCTGATCACACTTGTCTTTTAAGTTTCTTCTGTAGTTTCAGAGGCTCTGAACAAGGTGTTGTGTGCTTCTGTAAAAGATTATGTGCACATCCCTGCAGCCCCCAATGCAGCATCCTCAGCACAGACATTCAAATATTTGTTCTTTATTGTTGCAAGAGTCAAATCCACTAAAAGCGTCACACTAATAAAACCATTTCCTCTGCGCCTTAAAGCCTGATTCAAAGGGTATTTGTGGTGTTTTTGACCAGTGTGAAAAGAGTTTATGGTCTCGGAATATTTGTCCGTGAACTAAAATGTTAGCAGGTGACACAGAAAGAGAATGAACCAAAACAGACATGTTTTTGAGTTAATGTTTTAAAGTGAAAGAGTCAAAGTCCTGACCTTAACCTCTGTGAAAGGCTGTGAAAGGGCCTGAGACAAGCTGAAGCGTTTTTGTAGGATGAAATGAGCCAAAATCCCACCGAGCTGATGTGCACAACTGATCAAAGGGAGACAAAAGGGACATGTTTAATTAAAGATATATTTTACTGAGTTTTGTCCCTTTTTCAGTCAAGGTTTTGTAACTAAATTCAACTAAATTCTTATCTCTAAGGTTGAGTGCCTTCACAGGGTGCTATGAAGGAATCTAATTTTGTTCACTTGTATCCCAGATCTCGTTCTTTCGGTTGTGATCCATGCCTCATGACCACAGGTGAGGGTTGGACATGGACAGACCAGTAAATCAAGAGTTTTCGGCCCAGCCCTTTCTTCGCCATGACTGATGGAAGCAACGCCCTCATTACTGAGGATGAGACCCCAATTTGTTGATCCATCTCTTGCTCCATCACTTGTGTACAAGACACTCAAATGCTTAAGCTCCTACAAAACCTTCCCCAGATCAGGAGGGGGCATTTCGCCCCTTTCTGGTAAAGAACCAGAAAGACTTAAACTTGAAGTCAAACTTAAAGGAACTGACTCCTATCTAACCGACCTTCTTGCTGGGAGGCATCAGCTCTACCAACTGAGTGAACATAAAGTGCAATCTGTCCTGGATGTGTTCAAGGCTTCTCATGGCCTTATGGGTGGGATGTGGTGAGGAGATCAAGTGGGATGATTGCCTCCTAGTTTAGTCTCAAAAACATAATTTCTCTGCTGTAAATGTTTGCACAATGTGGAAGTTTGTCAGAGCAAAGTACATAAGGCAACTGTGCAAGCAGAACCGCAAGCATTTTACATTTTATGTAATCCCTGATCTTTACAACGGGGCCTGAAGTCATTTTCTGCCATCTACTACTGAACTTTTTTGTTTGCTTCTCTTTTCTCCACTTTCAACTTGTAATTGTGGTGACTTACAGCTCTGGTTTTGGAGCTATTTTCCGTATAAATGCTTGGGATTTTATTAAACTAAGAATTTATCTGGATAATCACACATAGTCATACAGTTATTTCCAATAGAATTTAATTCAAATTTTGTGAGTAAAATCGGTCAACTTGTAAACTGAACTGAAAAAAAGGTCTTTTTTCACAAAAGTTCCTTTATTCAACCTTCTTACTTCAATTCATAACCTTTGACCTCTTTAACCAGAAAATGACTGATTCTTTACCACTCATTTCACATTTTCTTGTCCATTTTCAATATTGGAAATTATCCTCAGCCATGTTTTACTTTTACATTTCATTACAAAATCCATCCATCCGTTATATGTTACCCGTTTCTTCCTTCAGTCATGGGGGTCACTGATGCCCATATCCAGCACTCACAGTGCGAGGGGTGGGGTACACCCTGGACAGGTCGCAAGTCCATCCCAGGGACACACAAAGACAAACGAGACAAACAACCATTCACTCTCTCACTCACACCTAGGGACAATTTTGAGTTAGCAGTTAGCCTAACAGTCATGTGGGAGAAAACCAGAGTACCCGGAGAAAACCCACACAAGCACAGACAGAACATGCTCCGTGCCACCTATTACAAAATTCAAGTGACTGTAGAGCTTTGTGCAAACACACCCTGACAGTACCTAATTGCCACAT
>JAVKLF010000121.1:9203097-9225539 GCA_034783495.1 Millerichthys robustus
CCGTGCCACCTATTACAAAATTCAAGTGACTGTAGAGCTTTGTGCAAACACACCCTGACAGTACCTAATTGCCACATCCCAGGAACACACAATTTGACTTTAACTTCCTCCATATGGATCCTCTTTTTGCTGCTTCATTCCCTCCCATGCTTGTAAACAAAGGCATCAGGAACCCACTGCTCGAAACCCAGTGGAGTGGATTGTGTTCAACAGAGTCCACATGAGTTCAGACCTGCTACTGTGGTGGGCCCCCAAAATGTGCTTGAAATAGAAAAAGCAAACATTTTATTTGAACAAGCTGGGCTCACCACCATGGTCAGTCAACCCAAGATTATGTCACACAAATAAGGTGATAAAGTTTAAAGCTTAAATGGCAAAACCCCATTTCCAGCGGGTCTAGACTTGTGAAGAAAGACAAAGTGCAGACAAATCTTTTCATTCAACAAAATTATGTGGATCAGAGAATAAATAAAAGAAACACGATTTGCAAAAAAAATTATTTGTTGCAGGTTTTTATTATAAGACAGTAACAAATGTCTGAAATAATATGCTGCCATCTTGTGGATATTTTCTAAAAGATGATATCCACAAGTTAAACAAGACTAATAAGACAAACATGAAACAGTTATTGTGAACATGTCTGTCTAACCCTCCACAACACATAAAATGTAAAAGTAAAAAAATGAAATAAATAGAGAAATAAACCTGTGTTACTTATACAGTCGGTAATGGAGGCGTCTGTGTGAGTCTGTCATGAATCTGCTGTCCCCTGCTGGGCCGAAAGAGGAACATCTAGGTGAGAGATGAAGTAAAAGCTCAGAGCAGCTGAAGACCCTCTTCATCTCAGGCTGTCTGTGGTGGTGCTCAGCGCTGATGATCTGCCTGCTTCACAGAGAAGAAACTCAGGGGGATCGTCTCTCCTCAGGAGGGACTCGATGGAGAAGGGGCTGCTGAACTTGGCCTGACATCTGACCTGAGGGGCTTTGCAGGCCCCAGATTCGGGAGCCTTAAGAACTGACTGCTGCTCAAGTGGTTCCCTCATGCAGTCAGTTCCCACTTTGGAGGCCAGCTCTGGGAAAAGCTGCAGGAGTCCACTGAAGTGACGACGCACCATCTTAGCTGTGATCTGACTGCAGTCTAATTTCCAGCAGGTCCTCCTGCGCTTTGAATCTGGAGTCACTGAGATCTGAAAAAGCCAGAGTAGATCAGTAAATACAGGATAAGGAGTTTCTTGAAATATGTTTAAGGAATGAAACTTACCTTAACAAAGCAGCTGTGGCTTGATAAACAGACTCTGATGTTGTTCTTGATGCATTTTTGGTCTTCTGAAGTCAGCGCCACAATCTTTTCCATCAACTAGAATTAAAGTTCACAACGTTGTAAGGCTTTTCTTAGAATATCAAGCAAAAATTGTTCATCATTATTCTTTACAAGAGGGCTGTCTGAACTCTGTCTTACCTGTGGAAACATGAGCATCTGGTCAGGAGCATCACGGAGGACGAGGGCAATCTTTGCTAAGTATGTTCTGGCTTTCCTGAAGGCTTCTCTTAGAGTGCTGCTGGCCTCACCAAAAAGAGAAAGATGAAATTTACGTTTTTGTGTCCGGTTCTTCATCTTGTCTGTTGGAGACTTGGGTTGCAGACAGATCAGGGCTTCCACGGAGAGCTGGATCTGAAGTGGTCCACTCTGGATTTAAGATCTGCCAGAACAATAGAACCTTAGAGGGTGTCGCCTGAACCTTTTCATGCCTTGATGGGCCATTATTGCTGGAGGTGGAGCTGCAGATCAAAAACTGCATCTTCATGTGTAAACGTGTGCGCTCAGCAGTGTTACTTCCCTTTTCATCATGAAATCTCAATTTTAGATTTTTTTAAATGTTCAAAGTTACATTCAGACTGTTTTACAACAAGCAGGTATTTAAACAACAAACAAATCAGAAAAATGTCATCAATATTTATCTGAGCTCAACACAAAGCATATTTGTTCAATTCTAACATTTTGAAAATTCCTCTTTTTTTTCTTCTTAAAAACACATCATATGGAAAATCTTTTTTTCTGGTTAGCACTCTCTTGGTCCATGATTATATAAACCCTGCTTCACTGTGGACCAGGTTTCTGGTGCTCCTCCACGTCCCAGTTCACGCCAGTTTTGGTCCTTAATGATTCCTGGTTTGATTCTGACTAGCCTGACAAATGTCCCTTCATCTGAGGGGAAGAGATGAGCATTAGTTAATCAGATAAGTGATTTATAAAAATAATTTGAGTATTTTTTGCTGTCAAAGACGCACTACCAGCTGCTGTCAATCATGATCACGTTAAATATGTTAATACATTCCAGAACAAACCCTTTATCACTTTATTTGTTTAACTTTGTTACTGCAATAATTATTTAATAATTTAAGAATGATTATATTCTGTGTCTGTAATAAAATTGACAATAAAAAACTCTCAACCTAATTTTGTGCATGGAAATTCTGCTGAAGAATTCCACGCTGGGTGGTTGGTGTGAATTTTAAGCTTGTCATTTATTATATCAGAAACAAAACTAAAGAAAACTTCTGCCATCAAACAACTTTTTTTGGTATTGATGTTTTTGTAACTTCTGCTCCAACCATTACTAAAAATGTAACAGAGCAAAAGAAGCCCATTTGCATTTTTTATGCCCAAAAGAGTGAAATATTAGTAGAAAATTAATTTTGAAATTCAGCTTATTGGTCAAAACCTTCAAAAGAAACGGTCATGATCTGTTTCCCTGTGTCTCTTGTCTGTGTGTGGGTGTTCAGCTTCACCCTTTTCTGCCACCTATTCCTCATGTTTTGCCCCCGGTGTCTGTCATTCCCTTGTCAGCCTTTCCTTTAAATGTTTGCCCTCAGTGTTGCTCCAGTGTTGGCGCATTGTACACATCATCCTGTGCTTGTCGTTCCTACCTGATGTCCTGGTCCTTGTTTTTCACCTCCCGAGTCCCCAGTGTCAGGTATGTCCTTGGCTTTGTTCCCTGTGTCTTCCTCCTGAGCTTTTAGTTATCAGATTTTTGCTGCCTTGTCAGCCTTTTTGTTTTCTATTTTTAATAAATAGTTTTTGTTCCTTGATCCCTCGTGTCTCTCGTTTATATTTTTGGGTTTGCCTTTCAACCAGCCTATGACAGAAATAGAGTCAAGAAATATGTGTGTTTATAGAACTGTAAAGAGGTGTAAAGTTACACCTCAGTAAAAGATAAACATTATTAGATTAAAATTTTCAACCGTTTTAGTGTCCATATTTAATTTAAAATTTCTTACAGTTGTCTGTTTCAGTGTGATATAAATCCAGTGTAAAAGTTTTTGCTCAACTTATTATTTTTGTTCCTATTACCGGTATTCATCTTACAAATGAGCCTTTGTCATGTTTTAAGATGGCTCAACACTAAAATGTAAATGTATTTTTTTTCTTAAGGCTGATCTGAGGAAAGAGAACACACCTGGGTGATCAGTGGGTCTTCTTATCACATTCCAGCACTTAACACTTCATTTATTCCTTTAGTTTTTAATAACAGCCCAGATTTACATCAGTGATCCCCATTCAGATTAATTGACCTTGTTACCCGAGTTTGGGCTTTGTGTGCAAAAAAGGTTTCAGAATTGAAGCATGAGTCATCAGGTTCCGCTTTTCAGCAAACATCACACCATCTTTATGGTGTAATATGCATATGCTGGAATCAATAGATGATTCAGCCAAAACCAGTTATCAGTATTAAATGTGAAGTCAGATGTAAATGTAAAAAAACAAAACCAGATTGTTGTTGGTGGGAGGAAAAAAATCTACTCTACATTAGCTTGAGTCTGACTGTAAAGTATACTTATTTAGTTCTCTTTCTTGGCTTAATGATTGTACAAGATAATTCTGTATAGGCTAAATGCTGAATCAGCTTTCACGCCGTTTTTGTTCTTAATTCTGTACTTTTCCAGCAGCATCGAGTTATTTTAGTCATGCATATGCCAAATCATGTGGCTCATTTGAGATTTGAATCTTATTTAATTTTCAAAAGGTAACAGACAAGCTGAGATATAGGTCTTCAGAAACTATTCTGAGACCCAGTCTTCATCCTTCAGTTAGACGTTTCTCCAACTGCCCAGCAGGGGGCAGCACGCATTGCTGATGAAGCAAACTGAAGCCCTATCACCACAGAAACTAGTCGTGCCATTTATTTTAGCAGTGCACACAGGAGTTACATCACCTACTCTGTGCTCGCATTTACACGCAGAGCTCCACGTTATTGATTCCAAGTCATCTGACATGCTTCGTGTTTTTTTCCCAAATAAAACAAAGCTTTTATTAGATTTTATTGAATAAAAACACAAGTCTTTGCTTTTTGATCAAATTCCACATAATTAAAGCTTTTTTAATAAAAGGTGAAATACAACTTTAATGTAGAAAGTGTTTGACAAGGGTCTGAAGTTGATAAGCATTAAGACCCTCTCCAGGTTCTTCAGTGAAAAGAGATGACAGGACAAAAACTGAAATAAAATGCCTTTTAATTGTTCAGCTGTATCATGACCTCGCCTCCAAAACAAACAGCAGGACTACAACGGTTTGTCAGCCTAGCTACCTTTGATAGCACATAAAACTGGGTTTTATCAGACCACCAACGATAGCGTTTAGAATTTTTCTATCAGACATCCAATGATAGCATAGAAAATAGTTAACCTACCAGTGATACTGTATATAAAACACTTGTCTCTAGATTTATCCCCAAATCCACCCTCAGGTTTTTTTTACCCCATTTCCCTCTTTAGAACATTTGACACTGACATATTTTATGCTTAAACAAGCACATATTAAGAGTGCATAATTCTCCATTTTTGAGATTATATAAAAAAAACTACACAATGTTACACTTGAAGTCAGAGTACATTTCAACTGATTATTAGTGTTCTACACATTCAACCATAACCAAAGGAACATTGTATAAGATCACTATAACTTAACACTACGTGTAATATATGTTATAAAAAAAAAGAAAAGATACAAATGATTAGCATAGAAGAGAAAATAAAGATGGCTAGTGTGAAGGCAAGCTGGGTCAGTACCATAACAGATAATGAGTAATACAAAAAGAAATAAAAGAATAATAAAATAAAATTTAAAAAAAACTTGATAATACAGGCAAATCTAAACATATGTGTTTCACACTTAAGATCAACCTCATATGCACTCATTCAAATAGATCACCTGCTCTAATCTTTGATACTTGGAAATTCTTTACTTCCTCGTTTCAACTTGCTTAAACAATCCTGTGGCAACCATCTTTGTTTCAGGCACTTTCCAAGACCCATTATTTCTCTCCTCTTTTTCCCTTTACCTTTAATGTTTTACAGGGCAATCATAATGCTCTTTCAGACAAGACAGGACAGCCACAATGCAGGGTCTATTGGAAAACAGCTGCAAAAGAACAAACAGAAAATCCTATTATTAAGAAAGTAGATTAATTTTTTTGGTTAACTATGAGCTGATAAATTGGTGGTTTTAAGGTTTCTCTTACCAATCCTACAGGTCAGTGTCAAACCAGGCCAGCTGGTTGCTGTCCATCAGTTCTTGGGTGTGGCCAAGGTCTGGCAAGGGATCAGTGTGGTGACCCAGGTCAGGCAGCGTGTCAGTGTGGTAGTCAGCACCTTCCATCATGGGGTCCAACAGGGTGTCCTGTCCATAAGCTGCAGGGTAGGCCCGATAGGCTCCATCTGAAAGACCAAAAAAATGTGGTTTTCACAGTTAGTTTTATGTTAACTACATCATAAAACTTCATTTGCTATAAAGGGAGAAGGATAACTTGGTCTTGGTTCTGGGTCATTTATAATCTCATTTTTTTCTGGATAGTTCACAAATGAAGAGCCTTGAAATGTCAACAAATAAGTTACATGCAAACTTATTTCACAATTAAAAAAAAACAACACACAAATGACAGTATGAAATGCTACAATTGAGATTCAAAAAAATATACCGTCTTGTCTGTAAGCCAGTGGGTCTCCTTGTGCTCCTATTTCCAATCCAAGGTCTCCAGTCTATAATAAAGCAAATAACAATGACAAAGCTGCTTACATGGCCAATGGCAGAGCTTCCTTTTGTAGTATATCCCATAGTGCAATATAGATATTAGGTTGGTATTCCAACATAAAACATTAATTGTTGTTGTATACATATGTTTAGAAAAAAGAAGACCTTACATGTTTACTGCTGAAGAGCCATCAAACTTCAACTCTGAAAAAAACACTCAACTAAAGCCCCGAAAATGTGTACTTTCGTTTGCTTTTTACAACAGTTTTTCTTAGGCTCTTTCACAAAACAGTCCCTTCAAATAAGCGCACAGACAAGTCCGTCTCTTTGCTCCCTCTGGCCTTTTATAAATGACAAACGGCGTCAGACGTGTCATGCACAGATGTGAGTTTTCAGAAATGAAGTGAGCATTGTGAAATTTTAACGTGGAGCAGAACTCAGCTACATTAATGTAGAGGGCAAACACACTAAACGGACATCTCATTTGTGGGTTTTTTTTTTTTTTCAAAACACGATGAATTAACTCAGTTTAGCAATTGTCATTGTGGTTACATTTTTATCAAACTAAATATAAAACTGCTGTGGGTCATCATTGATTTGTTTAATCCTACAACCGGTTGATTGCACAGCTCATATGTCATTACATTTTTGAGCCATGGCACTGGCTGTCAGTTTCACACATCGACTCGCCTCCGTTACTACCTCGCTCTGCATCACAGAGGCACACCGGGGTGGGCTTTTTTAACACCCCCTGCTGCCTCAGTCCATTCAGAAATCACGACAAGGCGGCCAGGTGTTTAAATCCCAGACTGAGCTGTCTTGTGAAAGAGCATCTTGTCTTGTGTAGCCATAAATGTCTTCAATTTATTTTCAGCAGTGAATTGTTCCTCCATATCATTTGCATGAAACAATGCACATAATCCTTCAAAAAAAGAAACATCTTAGCAGTGTAATCAAAATGCACAACCTGATCAGCTTTATGTTTTTTGATATTTGAGGTTATTTTTTTTTTTTTAAGTGTGTGCACATACATCATTCCAGGCCATTGGCTCAGTCCTGAACAATGAGCTGGTCAGCTCCACAGAAAGACGTTTCTTGTAGTCCTGAGGTTTGTCCTCTGACATGCGGAACAGGACAGCTGCAGCATAGGTTGCTATGGAAGAGTACAAAGCAATCAAGTCAATCAATTCTGACGTGCGAAAGTGAAAAAAAAGAGAAATCTTTGTTGTATACTCACCAACCCCCTCATTACGAGAGTGCAGTAGCTCAGTGAGTGGTGCGGTGGCTCCCTCAGCTTCAATAGCCTCAGCAGCTTCTTTGTCCTGGGCCAGTTCACACAGAACACCTGCTGCAACACGCTGGATGTTCTCCACTGGAGAATACAGCAGCTGGATACAAGAACAAACAAAGCAAACTGAGCACAAAAGATCTAAGATGCGCCAACATGCATCTGACCTACGCAATTCTGAGGTGAGGAATACAAAGTATCATTTTTCACAGATGAATGAATGAAAATTTCATTTTTTGAGATAAGACTGTTCTGTTGTAAGAATCTGGGTTTGATTTTACCTGGACAAAGAGTGGAATGGTGTTAAGCCCTCTGATGACAATTCGGTTGTGGACATCCCGGGCCAGGATGTGCAAAGCACCTGTGCACCCTTCAACTATTTCCTCCATACGCACACCCTCCTGGATGTGTGGAATGAGAAAATACATTAATAAATAAAACACAATAAATGAACCACAGAGCATTTAAATAACAAATTAAATTTGAAGAGAGGTACACACAACAAATTGTTGCTGGTTGCCTCCCATGCTTGTACGCCTCTGAGTGTCTTGATGTGCTCTGACGAGCAGTTGGACCAGGCGTGGAATGGCACCCTGTTCCCGCAAAGCACTGTGATTGGCCGGGCAGAGGGCCAGGTTACGAATTAGACCAACTGTTGCCTAAAAAGAAAAACACTTTATTTTTAGTTATTTGTTATTATTTATGATTATATTGGATAATGCAATTTAAAAAGAGTCTAAAGGAAACGTTACCTTGATTAGAGGCCAGTGGGATGGGGGGTGCAACAGTTTGACGACTACAGGCAGGCCGTAGTGCAGGCGCACAGCATTCTGAGCCATCTCAGCATCCTGGTGGCGGGAGGTCAGGTGACGCAGGGCACAGACTGCTGGCTCTGTGATGTCCTCTCTGTCACCAGCTCGAAGTACAGTTCGCACCAAAGCCTCAATACCACCAACCTAATAAAATCATTCAGTGATTCATACCAATAAACACAAGATGGCACACTAATTGTACAATAACATTTGGATCAGATGTCCGTGTACAGCACATACCTGGCAGACCATAAGTTTGTTACTGTAATTGTTGCAGGTCAGGTTGGAGAGAATGCCAGCAGCACATGTAACCACGTTGATGTCATCACTGGCCAGCAGCTGGACCAGGGTGCCCAGGAGACCCTCCATCCCCTCCTACAGAGCCATGTATGTAATTCTCAGTTTTGAATACTTAATAGTGTTCTTTTTTTAAAACAAAATTACAAGTAACATTAAACTAGGGTCTTATGAAACTGTAGAAAAATATTTTACCTGTTTAGTGGCAGCATCTGAAAGATTCCTTAAAGTCCAGAGGCAGTTCTGAACCAGACGCTGGCTTGGGTCAGTCAGATGAAGACCCAAAGCCTGCATCCCGCCTACACAGAGGTACAAGTTCACTGCATTAAAAGACCTTGTAAAAAAATCCTAATCATAATTTTATAGTAGACACTAGTCCAGTAATTGCTCCCTCCAGAACATTACAAAGTACTTATTTTCCATCACTGTGTTATATTATTACTACCGTATTTTCCGGACTATAAGGCGCATGTAAAAGTCTCTTTTTTATGGTCTAAAATCGGCACTGCGCCTTATAAATGAATTTTGATTGTGCTCACTGACAGATTTTATGTGGTACATGGCATTTAAAAATCAACTTGGTCAAAATGTTTCCGTATGAGTTTTAAAAACGAAGCTGCACCACCCCTTAATTGCTTTTTGGAGCATTACAGCCACCGTAGTTGGGGGAGGGGATCGCGGAGTAACGTGCTTCAACGTTCCGGTGTTATTATCACGTGTAATAAAACCATAAAATGGTGCCCATTAAGAGACATGCTTTACGGATTGTAGATGCCTGGGATCAGTGGTCTCAAGTGTTGTCCGAGCTTTCACGAAGGCTGGAATAATCACAGAACAATTAAATAACAGTTCGACTCGGATTGATGATGGGAACACACAAATAACACTGCAAACAAACACACACGCACACACACACATTTATTAAAATGGCAGGGGAGGGAATGATTCCAGCACCACTGGTCCTGTCTCGCCTGGCCACTCTGCCATCCTGTCGGCCTTGGTAGGGGGGCACCGGTGGCAGTGGGGTGGGTCTGCCTGCGCCCTTTGGGGGCGGGTGCCTGTGGGGGCTGGGGGCTTTTGTGGCGGGATCTTCCGTGGTACGATGTGCCTGTGGTTTGTGTGGTGGGGGGGCTGTGGCCTGGCTGGGCCCTCGTTCTGCCCTTCCCGGTGGCCTCTCCCCTGGTTTCCGGCGTGTGGGCTGCTCGGTAGTCCTCCGCTGTCCCCGGCGAGTCCTGGGGGGCTCGGGTTGGGCTGGCGTGGGGGTGATGCTGGCCGGCCTCCGTGGGGGATGGGTTGGGGTGGCGTGTCCAAAAAAAAAAAAAAAAGGATTGATGATGGGAAGGATCCGGGCTGCTTGATGCTGAAATGGCCCAGCTGTTTAACTCTGACACTGAGGAGGAAGACTCTGATGGATTTATGGAAGAGTTAGGAACTGAAAATGAGAGTGTATTGTTTTGTATTTTATGTCTTACAACTGAACAATGTTGAGTTATTGTGAATTACAGTAATTAAATAAAGTTTGATTTAAATGACTTATTTCGCTTAATGTGCCTTTATAATAGGAGGCGCTTTATGTGTGAATATCGGGCTTTATAATCCGGTGTGCCTTATGTATTAAAAAACTGAAAATAGATCAGTTTATTGATACTGGGCCTTATAATCCAGTGTGCCTTATGGTCCGAAAAAATACGGTCTTTACTTTTATTCCTATAGCAGAAAAATGTACGTACCAGCTTCTACAATGGCTGGCTTGTTGCTTGAGCAGACAGAGAGCACTTTGAGCACCCTGCTTGTGGTCCACAGCAATTTCTCATACGTAAAGGTCCTCATAATGTTCACCAGAGCTTGGGGACCACCACTGGCCAGAATGATCAGCTAAAATAAAGACAATAACATGTCAGATTGTTTAATATTGCTAGTTAAATGGATAGGAGTTCACAAATTAAATAAAGTGCATGTAAAAATAGGCTGATATTCCTATACCTTGCTTTCCTGGTTGCCATATGCCAGGATTTGGAGACAGTCAGTAGTGATTGCCAGGAACTTGACATTGGTGTTAGACAACAGGGCTACCATCTTTTGCAGCCCCCCAGCTAGGCGCACTGCCATTTTGGCCCCTTCCTGGTGCAACAACAGGTTGTGCAGTGTGGTGATGGCATAGAACAAAACACTGTCCACTGGGGAACTAAAAAAAAAAAACACAAAAAATATGAGTAAATATTACACCTAAATAATGTGAGGTTGATAAATAGTCCGAATTGTAACCTGGATCCAAAATACACAAAATAGTTTTATGAAAACAGGGTAATTCTTTTGTGCTCCTCACACCAACCTGCTCTGAAAGCAAGGCAATGTGATTCCAGGTGTTAGTTCAATCAAACACCTGTATGCAACATCCAAACAGGTCCCAACTTGCCAGGGAGCCAAGTGTTTTGGCTGCAAGTTTTGGCTTTTATGAGCCGCATTCAAACATAAAACACTAGGGATGTTTGGCAAACTGTGTGGTTCTATTCAAACATTTTCTACAGTAACAATTCATATGTATTTTAAAATGAATAGAAGGAAAAGAGCCTCTACAAACCACTCTACAGCACACAGGAAAAAAGACCTGATGCAAAGTTGGTGTAAAAAATTTATCTGCAACAAGCTAAGATTAAGAAGTTAAATTAGGAAGTTGAGGCTTTACTCTGTTAATAATACCACATTTTTAATGCATCTACAACAGCCAGAAGCAGAGGGACAGCAATATAAAGGTCAGCAGAAAAGAGAATGCACCAGCAACATTGCAGCAAATTTTGCTGCAATGTTTTTCTCACCTGCTAAATGAAAAATGACCAAATGATCAAAATTAAAGCTGCGGACATGTGTTTTCAGATTTATAGAAAACAACTCTAAATTAAAACGCAAAGGGCTTGATTTTTTTGTGTGCAGTGTTTTCTTCAGTTTTCAGATTATTGAAATGACTATTACTGAAATTTTGTTATTTAGCTTCCTGTTTATCTGATGATAAAAAAGGCCAGGATTTTACTACACTGTCAGGACTTTTAGCATTGTACAGTGCTTTCAGATTAATATAACATAGTTTTGAGCTTAGAGCAGAAAACAAATGTAGTTTAAGTATAACCACATACAAAAATCTAAAAATTATTGTTTTCTAAACACTTCTAACAACAAGATTTCAGCCCCAAATAAAATCCAGGCCAACATTATGTGAATGCTTCCCTTAACCAGACATACTTTCACCTTTTATACAAGTAATTAGTACCACAATCTCACCCCAACATCTTGACCAAGGCTGGGATGCCACCAGATTTAAAGATTGCAAGGAGCCCCTCACGATGATGGGAAAGGTTGTGTAAGGTGCCAGCGGAGCAACGAGCAGTCTCCACATCACCAGTGTTCTGCATGGCTCGAACAACAGCTGAAACCATTTGCGGCGAACGCATGAGAGCATGACGCGACGCCTCCTTCTTTGACAACTGATGCACCATTACAGCAGCTTTATTCACAACAACCTAAGATAGAATCGAAATTTGTTAGGAGACTGAGGGTCACAAATGAATACAAACTGCTTTGCATCAACCTAAAGTAATCAGCCAGTACATGTTTGGAATTTGAATGTGTTCAAGTGATAATTTAGATTTTTGTTCCCATACCTGGTCTTCGTCATTAAGCAGTTTGGTAAGTTCAGGTATGGCTCGAGTGGCCAGCTCAGCATCATCTTGATAGTTAATGAGATTGACCACAGCATGCTTTAGCATCTGAGAAGGTTCTGCTAGGCGTTGTACTGCTGTTGGATTGGCAGCATCTAACTGGGTGGGTGGGATTTGTATGCCCTCTTCCAAAGTCTCAGGAAACATAGCAGCACGCACACGCTGGGCTCGAGTCATGGCATAACCCTCAATGTCTAAAAGAAATGAAAAACACTATAAAAATCTAAGATCTCCTCAAATTATTTGTTATGTATGATAAGAGATAATTCATTATACTAATTGACTCTATCCTCATTTGTATGTCAGACAATTTACCCATAATCAACATGTTTACTGCAAAGATCTTAAATTGACTGACAAAATATACCTTATTTTATCTTGCCACAAGATCTTGCTTATTTGTGAATCTTGTACCTGTAGCCTCAGGAGTGAAAGGCTGATTGAACTCCCAATCATACAGAGTTGGATCATCCTCCTCAGCATCAGGGTTCCCTTTGCCACTCAAAGATGGTGCTGTGGTGGTGACGCCTGACTGGATGCCTGAGTCCAGATAGGACTGCTGCTGCCACTGGTTCACAGCAGCCTTGCTGTCACCCATAGCCATGTCAAGCTCCATCAAATCAGCTTCACAGACAGATAAAAATGGTTAAAACTAGTAGTAATGTCACAAGAAGAACAGTAATCCCCAAGCACTTAAAGTTTGAGTAATGTCTGTGCCTGGTCTGCTTGGTAGTCTTCGTCAACATGGCTTGCATTACTCAGAAAAACCAATGGTAGCTATAAATGTAGTAGTAGTAGTACCTATACAGCAGAGTATGTAGAGCAACATAGAATATAGCATGTTCTGATTTAAATGCAAAAAAATAGCATGAATTGACAAGAACTGAATAAGTAAAAAATTATTCTTGGCACCTAATATTTCTGATAATGGTTCTATATTAAAGGAGGTAAACAACAATTTACAAAGATGTTACCCTGAACATTTCCTGATAAGAACAAACAACTTTAGATACAAACAGCAATGACAGCTACTACTCCTTTTCTTTAAAATCTACAAAGCCTCAAATGTTACATAACAAATTTACATAGATACAGAAATCAAATCTAAATCAAAGTGATGCAAAAAGCATTAAAAAAGCTGGAAATTGTTTTTAAAACTCACACTGGGTCGCCATTGTTCTTGCCTGCCCTCAGCCCGCACAGCAGATCTGTCTGGGAAAAAAAAGGCACACAGTTAAGACAACTTAAACTCAACCAATTTAGGGGGAAATGCCTAAAACGTGATGTTTAGTTGATTCTCAGTTCATAGCAGCTTTTTTAAAAAAATTGCTGCTCTACCTTCAATCAAATCTCTATTTATTTGTTTGGCCAGCTAACGTGGATACATGAGGGGAAATGTCGAGAACCTCCACCTCAAACAGAGAGAGAGCAAAGCGGTGGGTATTTCCAGGCCAGCACGAACACAATTCACCATTCAGCTGCATCCAACATCAAAGGCATATTTCTCCACCCTCCCCCTACCACCGCCAAGTTCCGACCTAGCTGCTGCCTGGGTTTCCAATGAGACACACAACCCCCTCCGCGCGCAATCACTTCCATGACTCCTCTTCTCATGGTTGTTCCAACTAACAGAATAACAAACTAGTTTAATAGTCAATTAAAATGTCCGGTTAAGGGGCAACAGCTTAAACCCATTTACTATTTCTCAACATGTGTAACTCAAAACAGGAGAGCGCTAGCAAGAATTAGCCACCCTTGCCAGCTAACAGGTTGGCTAGCTTATCTCGAAAGCTAACCTAACGTGCGCAGCTAACCTTTCCGTTAGTTAGCCAACTAGCCAACATAAACAATCAGCGATTCGGGGTTTGGACAATGGATTAAGAGTCCGTACGATTTGTTGTGATTTATTTCAGGAAAAAGAAACACTTTATTGGTGCAATCGTGACACTGAAGCGATCTCTTATATCTTTAATTCAGGTGTGATTAGCGTATAAAGACGTATAAAAAGTAGATCCAGGCGCCACCGTACAAAACCTGCTAAGCTGCCAGCCAAATCAGAAAACCCCAACGGAGTACCCCTCCTTGGCCAAAAATGATTTTCCTTTGGTAAAGAAGGCATTGACACACCGTAAACGATGTCTACACTAAACGTGTTGCCTCTTACCAGAGTCGAGCGGGTCCTCCGTGGTTTTTGTCAGGCAAAAAATTCCTTTCTCGTAGCTGAAAATAGTAAAAGGACTGCTAGGTGAACCACCCGTCCTGATCCGAACCACACCCGCTACTGCTCCGCCGAAGATGTTGCTTCCGCCTGTGTGATCGAACGTCAAGATGGCGAAGAAAAAAAGACAGTATTCTGCCGCACTAGGAAAAGTAGAGCGTCCCCCCTAAAATAAAATAAGTTTTAAGACAGACACGGCCAGTTAAGATGTTTTTGTTTTTTTAGATAATACCGCTTTTTTAAAACAGTAGTTTAACATCTCAACTCTAATGCTTTTTAGGCAGCAGTATAATACAGACCAGAAAAGGTCAAAGTCCAAATTGTTGGGAAACACGTTGTTGTAACTGCAGGAAATGCAAGCAGAAATTATATTATTAGGAGACACACCACGTTTTCTTTTTTTTTGAGAAGTTTAATACCTTGTAAAAAAAAAACACTTTTCTGTACCAGCTGCTGATATCAACACTTTGGAGTAAAACTATAAAAAGCCTCAGCCACTGTCCCAGTTCCATCTGTGAGATAGCATCAGAAAATCAGGATGACAACCAGGAAAAGCTATAAATGGCCCAGCTACAATTTGCACTCTTTGCAGCTGGTCATGCAATGTTTAAAATGAAAGAATCTATACAAATCAGCCATAACATTATGTCCAGCTTTCTGCCCTAAACTGTCCTGACCTGGTATGAAGTGACACAAAAGAAAATATGACTGTTTCATGCCTCCTTCATTTAATCAATCAGTTTTCTGAAAGAGCTTCATATATCAGCAGATTTGCCTGATCTGTACAATGTATGCACTTATATTCATAGTGAGAGGAATTAAAAAAAGAGAAGCCAGGTGAATTCAAATAAATACACCTTTTTATTTGACTGATTGACAGATCTGATTATACAAACGCCAACAGAGCTCTGAAATAACACAACCAATCAGTGAGACAATGACTGTACATTCTTGGTGTGACCCTCCCATATTCTAATCACCACCCCTGTCAGCAGTAACTATGTAATTTGCTAGTGTTATTTTTTTTCTGTACATCTGATGCTCATCTATCCACCCACCCTCTAATATCCCCTCCCTATTCAGTGCACAGGTTTAGACTCGATGCAGTATCACAACAAGGAGTCTCTGACCAGTTACAGAACAGGATACCATGAGGAACCTTAATGCTTGAGCAATAGGTTTATTTGTTGTTTATTTCAGACATGTTTGGTGTGTAATTGAGCAGATGCTGCTGGTGTATTAATAGAGTGTGCACACTTTGTAGTGTATGAAAATGGTAATATTTGTTGCTGTTTGGTTGTAATGCAGACTGCCCAAAATCTCTTGTCAAATGGGGCTAGGTGGAACCTTCCCTACACTTTGCACCACACAGAGAAATGCACACACACGCACGCACGCACACAAATACTGGTCAATTTTCCCTTCATCTAAAAAAAATAAAAATAAAAAAAATTGCATGTTTGTTTCAGATATTTTTTTTGTTTGTTTGTTCTCAATCTCTTCCTCCAGTCAAGTATGAGTTGCCTCACATACATTAAGCACGCAGACTTCCCTATATTATCTAAGTGCAGTTTCTTCCAACATGCATTCTACAGTAAAAACAGTAATTGTACCATCACAATAAATGGATGGATAAAACACCCTGACTTTCATACTTGTAGTCATTCCTCTTGCTTCTTCTCGTTCCCTCCAGTGGTCCCCTTTATCCTTTTATATGTACTTTCATGTAACAGTGACAAATATTTCTCCTTGGTATAACAGCCGCCAAAAAAAGGGTCAGGGCAGGAGCGAGGTGTAGGTGAAGGAAGGCATGACGGGGTAAGAAACATTGAGTTCTTCTCAAGAAAAAAGTGACAAGGAGGTAAAAATGTATGCCCACCTCTCAGTTTCCCCCACATCTTCACAAAGAAGTGGAAGTCGAAGGTGGAGGGGAAAAAATGGAGGTTGACAGTGACTTAGGTGGAGAGGACTGGGGAGAGAAGGATAGCAGGAATGGAGTGCGTTGGTCTTCATGTGTCCTGGCCATCCGTAGCAGGGGCGTCGTTGGCATTGGACAAGTCTGAGTCAGTTTCCCGGCTGGATATGCGGTCCAGCTCTGCCTGGACATCACTCAGCCCCAGCTTTGAACCTGAAAATGATAATTATAAGTGCTTTAGTTGAGAAAAAATAAAAAATAAGTCACAAGCAGCTTTGCCATTTTCAGCCATAACGCAATGAACACAAAAGCATGTGCACATGGTTAAAATAAGAGCCGGGAGAAACAGTGATTATCATTAAAAATGAATGAGGATAAACACTTGCACAGTGTTTGTATTGTTAATTAGGCAATTTCTCTATGTGTTGCAAACATTTCAAAAGGCTGAAGCGTTTCCGGTGGTCTCATTGTGTCTCATCTCATTTGCAAAAGAAAGCGTGGCCGTTCTACTTGTGCTGATGTTCAGGAAAAATGAAGCCACTGACAAAAATAACCTAAGAACTGTAGGAGAAATTCATAAGAATCTATACTGTGATATAATAGAGGCAAAATAAATTTAACTTCAAAAGGATTATTGTTCTATTCGTATGTTGTTAAGATTATTTCTATTTCTATTAAACAATTTGTTCATGTTACAGATTTATAAAAACGCTAAAACAATGTTGCCTCCTTCTAATTCTAAATGAAAAAATATGTTTGCATTTTTATTGAAAATAAGCTTATGAAGGTTTGGGCACACATTGTAAACACCGTCCACTTCTCATACCATGTTTCCATAATCAGTAAAACTATTTCTTCCTCTCATCACTTCTTTAGCTTCCTGTAGATAAATTTAAAAAAATATTGTGGCTTACAAAGCAGATGTTTTAAAGAAGGAAGCATAACAGGAATGTCAGAAGTCATGCTGAGGGTAATAAAATAAGTAAACTCCAAGAAGAAGTGAAAGATTTAGCAGACTTTGCATAAAAAACAATCTTTCATCCCACATTTCTGCTCACAAGTTTGCAAATGAGAAACAAGCCTGATGCTTCTCGACATTTTTGTTCATATTCTGCTACTTACAATGTTGAAGTGTGACACTATTTATAGATTAGCTGCCAGGTGACATTTTTCATTACTTTTTATTTTTGCTAAATTTATTTTATGAATTCCCCAGCGTATGGCTAATGATAGTAGTATCCCATTTTTTTGTTTCAAGTCAGCTCAAAATCCACAACAATTTACATCAAGAGCAGCAAATGAGATGTTTTAAGGGCTCTACAACCTTTGAGTCCAAATTTCAACAGGATCTTACTGACTGATTTCCATACTGATGTTGAATCAGCTACACTACAGCTTCTCATTCAGAAGTCTCCATCTTTCACTACAGCCTACAGGTGGGAATAATGCACTCTTTTACTACCTGTTATTTCAGAAGTTGGAGAGATTTTTCACTAAAAATTTGACACAGTTTTGAGATCCTTGTGTATCCCTGAATGCAAAATTATTCAACTAGAATCAAATATTTTAATGCAGCATGTCTTTATAACAAACATTTCTTTTTGTTTTTATTATTTTGTAAGTTGTGTGTTTTATGCCACGCTTTCAATGGAAATTTATTGTTGTGCAACCTAGAGTTTTGTGACCATGCCAACAATAAATAAGTAAGTCTTACAATGGCCCTCAAAGTCCCTAGCCTAAACAATAATGTTCATTTGTAGATAGACTTCAACACAAGAAAACTTAAGCAGAATGGAAAATAAATACATCTTTAAAACAACAATAAAAATACTTGTTGTTGCTATGTCCTAAACATGCGATATTTGAAAAGCTTTACTATTGAGTATAACTAATGAAAATAGCAACCATGATTCTAGAAATGTCACAGTAATATCACACAAATATCTGTACACTGGCTTTTGTCTTGTATTATGTATACCTCTGAAATGATACCTTAACATTTTTGAACTCCTCAGCCTTTGTTAGAATCATGTGCATTGATGGTTGCAGATGTTAGTGATGGGAAATGCAACACAACATGCAATTTTTTTAAAAATCCTTCAAAGTAAACTGGAAAAAAAAATTTTGGGAGTGAAAAACAGGGTAAAACATGGACAAAGTGGTAACAGTTTAAAGTAACCATCTGATTTTTTTGGCCTTCCTGTTGGTAAGCCTTGCATGCAATAACATTAATATATCTATTAATTAATTAGCAAGAAGTAAAACGGCTGACACAAAAGGCTTGTTTCCCTTAGGATGCTGGAAAAGGTTTGGGCTCAGAAAAAAACAATAGAGGACAGGGTCAAAAGAATAAAAAGTTTAAAGACAAGCAATAAAGATGAGAAATATCTTGCTCACACACACCTTACCGGGGCCAGCATCCTCTGACTAGTGTACATACACACACACACACACACACACACACACACAAACATACATATATTACGAATGATGGTAACAGTGAGACTAAATAAGAAACTATGAGCGTGGTTCAGGTGAAGACATTCTGATGAAGCTACAAACAGACAAAAGAAGGTGATGCTAATATTGTCCCTAAGTAGAATAATTCTCAGTTTCTTTTCTACGTTTTGCTCACGTTTGGAATGGAGAACAAGATGATGACGGGCAAATGGAAGTCTAAGTGATGAGACGTCACTAAAGATGGAGATTCGGCCCTCAAAAATAAATGCATACAGTTCTCACCTGACTTCCGTACAGTTCCTGGAGTATTGTTCCCACCGCCTGGTGTCCCAGGCCCCCCAGTCCCTGCTTTCTTTGTCAGCAGACTGTTGAAAAAGTTGGCCAGCACACCCTCACTTGTTTGACCTGCAGCATTAAAGGACTGCAGTTAAACAGCACCTAAACAGCAGAGACAAAGGCAAAGGTGCAGGGATGTGCAAATACCTGACTGCGGCATGGCGTTTGCTACGTTGGCCGCTGCTGAGCGATTACTTGTCCTCGGGGAGCCTGTGGGCGCCCTACTAGTTGTGTCCTATAGATCACAATCATTTCTTTCAGAGATGTGCACACTGAAGGCCGATTTTCTTTCATCTCAGAAGCCAAAACTTAAAGGGGAAAAAAGAAAACAAAACAAAACAAAAAGAACCACTCACCACCGGCCGCCCTGCTGTCACAGCAGGCTGTTTGGCAAGCAGCGACTACAAATGAGAGCACAATATGCACATTCACTCCAATTAATAATTAATTAACATATCCAGACCCTCAAGTTAGATTTAATTTGTGCACCCACAAGCAGAAAAGCAACTTGACTGAAATGATTTCTGACCTGCAGCTTTACCAAAAACACCTGGTCGTCTTCTGCCTGAATTTCTTTTTCATGAACAATCTAGTAGAAAAAGAACAAAAACAACAAAAATATTTAACTATTTCCTGTTGTAACAAATTGCAGCTTTTTTATGTAGCAAATACAACAGACAGAACGAAACTCTCACAATCGTCTCAGGGACATTAGATTATACTTTGAACAAGAAATGAAAGGGTATTTAAGAAGTCATGCATGATTTAATAATTGTAGTTTTTTATACCTTTCTGACAGGCGGTTTGACAATTACGTCCTCAAAGCTGTTATCTGCTTTTATCGTCTGGAAGTTCTCGTGAAGTATGGCAATCTTTTTCTCGTTGTCCCAGCCTGATGGACTAGTAATAGGACACAGGGAGTTACAAATCAAATCCAGATGGTTATATGCTGCCTGGACGATACATTAGAAAAACACAACCAGGCTTACATGAAGACTGCATCTCTTTCCACCACCTGTGCAGGACAGTGAAAGGGAAAGCCGTAGAGTTTGTGGACGAGATATTTGTAAAGGATGTCCAGGTTCTTCATTTCCTTCACTGACGTATACAGCAATGAGGCACCATCTGACATGACTGTCAAGGGGATTCTTTAAAAAAAAACTATTCAAACAATCAAAAGACTAACATCAGTGTGATCTGTTAATGAAAGCGGAGCTTAGGCTATACTGGCTGCAGCAAAGCAACAGTTTAATAACTTAAACTGACTGATCAATGCAACCAAAATACAAGAAATAAATAAAAAATAGATAGCTCTTAACTGAGAGCCAAATACTGGGATCAACAGTCACTCAATGTTGATAAGAAAAAAGTGTACTCCTGATCCAAAAGAATATAAACAATCTCAATCATTAACAAGGTCACAAAGATGCTGCCTATACAACAAACATGGTACAGTGTTCGTTTGCACATAGTTGGGTTGGTTCAAGGACACACTGCAGACAGAAATGTCTGATGTGGGACTGGATGAAGTCCAAGTGTTCGTCTCTGTAGTCATGCTCTTTCTCCAATGTGCTGATGGCATCGCACTGAGGACAAATAAGCAGGTGACACTCATCAGTTGTGAGCAGATAGGAATTCCATTGAAAGGTAAAAGTTACATCTGAAATCACACAACTGCATATTGTGTATGTGTGTGTGTGTGTGTACCTTGGTGCAGACCACCACCACTGGTATTCCCAGGTTGTGTGTCAGTATGTTGTTTCCTAATGGGAGCAGTATGCTCTCCTCATCTTCACTCCTCCTCTGTGGTGTGCCATCCTCTCCACTACCTGGCTCTGTGTACTCCTGAAACTGCTTTACAACTGCAAACAAGAACAGTACAAAATTTTTGAACATTTTGATACATGGGTCACACAAGGCCCCGTGAACGTTTTTGTTTTTCTAGGCAATATTTGTGTAAAGGTACAGATTTTCTTTCTGCTAGATCTGACGATTGTCCGTATGACTCACTTTTGAGCTCGAGCTCCCGCAGCTTTTCTGGGGCCACTCTGAGTTTGTCGATGTGTTCCCTAGCAACGGCAGCCCACTTCTGAAGAGAGTCCAGGGCGTTCCATGGCCGTGACATGTCAACTGATATCAGCAGCAAAGTGTTTTCGATGGAGTCCACCGGAACGGCTACTCCCTGCAGACCTTTATGGTAAAGGTCTCCATCCAAGACCCACGCATTGCATCTGGTGTGATCTAAACAAACACATAAGATTACACGATTAATGTACCCACATACAGCCAACTATTACCAATACCAATGTACCTGGACAACTCTATTAGTCACAAAAAGTTAGCCATTTCTAATATAAACTGAAAGCAGCTGCTGGTTACCATCAACGTCGTCGTCGTGGACACTGAAGTAGAGATATTCCAGACCACGTCCTTTCGTGTATTCCTCAACCCCCTGTAGCTTTGCAACCAAGGTGGTCTTCCCTGAGCCCACTTCACCTAAACATAGATAAATGGTAAATAATATGAAGCAAATAAAAAAAACTCATTTTTTTTAATCTAAAAGGTCAAACCTTGATATTGCTTTTAAACAATCTAAATCACCTGAATTTTCTGTGTCTTTATATCCAATCCTCATAAAGCACTTAAAACTTAAATCTAGTCCTAACAGATTGATTAATTACAATAGAAATAATGATAATAAACCAGAAACATGTTTAAGTTAAATGTATTTGATCTTCCTGATGTTGTTATGGACACACACAGCTACACTTAAAAGGTAACTCACTCACTGATTATCTGAATCGAATAGCTGGCAGTGGATTATCCCAGACAAATATAGGTAACATGATTTAGATCTTTGAGAACATAAGC
This sequence comes from Millerichthys robustus, assembly GCA_034783495.1. NCBI lineage: Eukaryota > Metazoa > Chordata > Actinopteri > Cyprinodontiformes > Rivulidae > Millerichthys > Millerichthys robustus. The sequence continues at coordinate 9,225,035 of JAVKLF010000121.1, forward strand.
AGGACAGAAGTGACACTCCGCTTCACTCGCATAAAGCTCCCCAACAAAAAAAGTCATACTGCTTTTGTGTAGGGCAGGGTTTTGTAACATAATCAAACCACACTCCTGTTGCCCATTACATTTTAAAGGTCTAAACGTTTAGGGACCATATTGATATTTTATAGTTTGACTGGATATGCCATGCAGATATTCATAATTCAATTATTCAGTCAGACAGAGCATTTCAAATACCCACAAGTGTTTTCCTCCTTTCTATAATCAACATTTTACATACCTCAAAAGTGATTTTTCTTTCATACCAATGTCACTTTCACATCTGGTGGACTTTTCAGATCCATGTATCTACAAGTAAATTCTTCCCATTTACAATGAATGTTGAGGATAGTGAGTTTTCACTCACACGCCAATTAACTGTTGTCTTCTATAATGTGTTACTAGTCTTAGTTTTAACCTCTCCTGCTTACTGTACAAATCATAAACTATAAAGTTTGCTTATTTATTTTTG
>JAVKLF010000121.1:9244624-9254718 GCA_034783495.1 Millerichthys robustus
TCTGGGCTTCCCTGCTCAAGCTGCTGCCCCCGCGACCCGACTCGGATTAAGCGGGAGATAATGGATGGATGGATGGAAATCTGTTTCTTTAGTCACATTTTCTCTATTTATTGTTCAGAACAGATCCGTTGTGAATAATAATAATAATAATAATAATAATAATAATAATATCTTACCTGTTGTTGGATTAACAAGCTAGTCTGAAGAAGATCAAAACCAAACAACTCCACATCTGAATAGACAATGTAAAACATTCTGAAATTATGTGCAGCTCTATGAAAACCTTTTAGATGAAGTTATTTTAGGATCACTTGAAGTTTTTAAAATGTTGCAGATTAAAGAAACTTTGTGGGACAGTCTGTAGATCAGTGTTTCTCATCACGTTACAAGATGGTCAGTTTGCGTCTTTAAAAGACATAAAGCTTTGACCCTTATAGTCATTTATATTGTCAAGAAGCTCCTTTGAGAGAAACAGGCCTTTGCATCTAAACACTGATGCTGATAAAGCTGTCTCTTAAGCCTCTCAGCATCCTCAGATTAATATTTCACTGCTCCAAGGCCCCCCCGCCATCAGCACCCTATCAATCATTCAACATGGCATTTCTCTGTGAATGTTTGTGTGTGTCTGCTGTACTCTAACCAAGTGGGTATGTGAGTTCTGTGGATGTGTCTGTTCTCTGCTCCAGTGCACCGTTTGGGACTGGGACTCCAACGGCAAACACGACTTTATTGGAGAGTTTCAGACCACGTTTAAAGAGATGATGAGGGCAGAGCAGGAGGGCAAGCAGGTAGGAAGGTGCACACTTAATATCCATATGTGCTGCTCATATTAGTAGGCCCACAGCTCACTCTGCTCCCCTCCAACATCACATTTAACATGCTTCTTCCAATTCCGTTTTTCAGATCCAGTGGGAATGCATTAACCCAAAATATCAGATCAAGAAGAAGAATTACAGAAACTCTGGCACAGTCATGCTTAACCACTGCAAGGTGACATTGTACATTATTATGTTTACATTTTCTTTCTTGTAGTGCATAATTTTCCTTCACACCTTCATTACAAAATTGCAACCAATGATTTTGTTCTTTCTACGGAGCCTGTCCGGTGACAATGAATAAAAGAATATTAATGCGTAGCTATGAGATAATTTTAAGCAGCTGTGTCTTTCTGTGAGAGATATAGAAATGGTTGGAGTCAGATTATGTATGAATACACTGTTTTTGTGTACCCCACACTTTATAGTATAACTTTTTTTAAAATCCAGAGTATACATCCATGGTTTGATCTAAATGTTTGTATGAAGTTATTTTTTTTCTTTTCCCTCTGCAGTACTAGTATTATGTTTAACCATTGAAGCAACCCAGAATTTAAAATAAAATCTTTATTATCAAAAGTTATGTCACTTTTATACCTTTTTATAAAGCTCAACTCTGACCGTTTGTGATTCCAACCGTCTTGCTTTAGATCCGGCCTGGACTATTTAGGCAGCGAATGCCTGAGGGCATGTCTGCAGAGTGGAGATGTCCAAATGTTTCCCTGGAGCACTCAACCAATGCCCCAGTGTTTTAACTTTTTAAAATTTATGTAGAGCTGATACTAAAATATAACTAGCTGATGCAAGTTTGTGATCAAATTTTGAAATAACCACTGACAATTTTATGTCCTGCATTGTTAGTTTGTAAGAAAGGATGCACTCTTTTGGAGCAGGTGTTGGACAGTTACAGATGGGGCGTGGGGAGAAGAACTGCATAACCCACCAGCTCTAACCCTTAGGGCTCAATTATATTCAGTGTTAGACGTGTGTACAGATATATGTACCCAGTTGTTTTCTGAGTGTGCTTGTCATGGTCTGTGTCTTGGTTCTGGTGCTGTGTGTCTGATTGTGTTTGTCTCACCTGTTGTGCTGCCCCAGGTGTGTCCATTTTCCAATCAACTCCTCCCGTTAAATGTCGGTTCCTTGTGTTTCTCCTTTGTCGGGTCCTCGTCTATTCTACGTCTATCTCTGTCTGTTCTTTGGGTCAGTAAGTTTTTGTATTTTTGTATTTTGTATTTGGTTTTTGTAGTTTCCTCTCCGGAGCGCTTTTTGTTAGTTTTGAGCTGCCTCGTCAGCGGTTTTGTTTTCGGGTTATAATAAATCTTTATTTTCATGGAATTCACATTGCCTCGCATCATCCTGGGTTCAAACCACAAACTGTTTTATGACAGTGCTCCAGACATCTGCAATAGTTGACCTTAAATAGAGGAACTTAGATATGAACAAAAATAAAACAACTGAGCAAAATTAATTTATTTAATGAAATTTTACATTTATCTTTAGACATTTTTCTTGCATTTAAATCTTAATAAAGAAATGTCCTATTGATTAAAGGAACATTAATCCTTGACATGGTTATTTCTGATATTTTAAGGTGGGGTTTTGTCAAACAGTTTCAAGAAATTCATTTCTCACTTTTTGTAGATAGACCTCGTTTTGCTATAATTGTTTTTAAATTAGAGTTCTTCCAAGAAAACAGCAACCCACTTTGGTCTTGGCTTTGCTTGGACTAGCCAATAACTTATCAGAATGCAATTTTACTTTTCCAAAGTGAGGCTGTCAAACAGCTTTGTACAACAGGTAAGATATTCTTGTTCATAACATTTCCTTAGAACCTCACTTAAGTTTGATCATTTTTGAAGTGATGTTTTGTTTATTAGTTATCAGTGTTTAGTCATTTCGTATTAGCTGACATATCATGTTTTGAGAAAGAATTATCATTTGTAAAACCATTAGTAGCCTGCTGGAAGACTTTGACATGAGCCAAATGTGGACCAACATGGCATTTTATGTGAACTGTGAGAGTTTCAAAGCTCTACTAATGTCTTAAAATGAGCATAAGCTGCTTTAAAGCCAGCATTGATCATAAACTACATCTTCTATACTTTTCTTTATCCCATGAAAAAAACTGCATCCCATCACTAATTGGAGGTGCACGATGTTCAAAAGTAGCCAGCAATCCGCAAAATTTGCTGTGTAAAAGGTTCATTTTGCTACAGTTTTGCTGGCTACTTCTGTGTTTCTAAGGGGACATATTAAAACGCTGTTTCTGTGCATGGAATACCACATAGAACTCAGTTATTGTTTGTATTCATTCATAGCAATGAGACAAGAAACCTGTTCCGTCCACAAATGCTAAAAATGAAGCACCACAGTTAATAACAACTGTCCCTTTGAGGACATCCATGTGGCCCCCGCTGAGAGTTTTGACACCCCTGCTTTATAGGTATGAACTATTGATAGATTTTTGATAGAACATTTCTCCAAAAATCACTTGAATTTTCCTTAAAGCGAATCAAGTCTTCATCTACATTTATGACCATGTGCTCATTGCACAGTTTCTACTTTACTGTTGCAGCTCATGTGAAAAGTCAGCACACACAAACAGTGGAAACACTTTTTCTGATATAATGAACTGTATTTTCTGTCATTTTTTAATCCAAAAAACAATCCACGATACAAACCCCTAATTAAAGTAATCTTTCCTGACAGATTATCAAAATGTACTCCTTTCTGGATTACATCATGGGGGGCTGCCAGATTCAGTTCACGGTACGTTCTGTCAAAAGTGGAACAGATTTATCAATACTTGTGTACCCTTATCTGTTTGTTTCCCACACTCATGCTGTGTGAATGTCATTGTGTGTTTCTGTCCCAGGTGGCAATAGACTTTACGGCGTCCAACGGGGACCCGAGAAACAGCTGCTCCCTCCACTACATCCACCCCTACCAGCCCAACGAGTACCTGAAAGCGCTGGTGGCTGTAGGCGAGATCTGCCAAGACTATGACAGGTTGAATCCACTCACATCTCGTTCATCTCATGCTGACACACATGAAACGCTCTCTAACACACACGGGATGAGTTTCTCCTTGAGAATCCTTTTCTGCGTGAAGTTATTTATATGCACAAAGTTCAGAAAGCCCAAGCTTTTGTCCTTCCCTCTGTGTGCTGTGTTCCTCGGTGAGTCACATCTCTTTTCTGTTTTACAGCGATAAAATGTTCCCCGCGTTTGGTTTCGGAGCTCTTATTCCACCTGACTTCAAGGTAGGACATTTGAGTGGGTTGAAAGTAAAGTATGGGTTGGGGGTGGGGTGGGGTGGGGGTCTAAATGGTTCAAATGAAAGATTTTTTCTTTTGATTAACATGAAAGAGCAGAATTCATACCTCAGTCTTTAAATTGGACTTGACATGTGCTGAGCATTGGGTTTGTTGCAGCTTTTTTTCTTTTTAAAGGCTCTCCCTGTTCTTATTTTTTTCCACGCTTGAAGGTTTCACATGACTTCGCTGTGAACTTTGATGAGGAAAATCCTGAATGTGCCGGTGAGCTTCCGCACCTCAAACAGAAACACGCTTGATTTTGTCTCAGTAGGCTTTTTATATGCATATGCACACATCACAGAACCCAAACAGACAAAAAATAAAAAACTGTAGTGTAGCCTCTACATGCCTCGCATCTTCTCCTTGCTATCACCCATAGGTTTCTCCCTCTGTGGCTTGGTTCCTTCCCCTCACACAAAAAAATATAAGCATGCATACGCACTTCAGCACACTCTCCTAAATGCAGCTGGGAGATTTGTCACAATGCTGTAGGATGTATTTCAGGCTCTTCGACTCAGAGAAAAACAACACTAATCTCTATGTGTGAAATGGGCTTCTGTGCTCCTCTCCCTGCATAGCTGCAGTCATTGCCACAAATGTGTGCACGCTCGCACGTGTGTGTGTGGCATCACATGTTTGCGTGCACCATATGGGAACACTTCTTGAAAAATGCTCAGTCACCTTGGAGGACAATCACACATGGAGCATCTGATTTATTGTAGCAAATACTTTTGCGAGTACAGCAACTCTGACATTGTGAGGTCGGCGCAGCAGTAGAATATACAGAACACGGATTGGAGTGGAAAATAAAATGAAGAAGCAGAGAAAACCTTCTTTTGTGTGTGTGTCTCACAGGGATCCAAGGTGTGGTGGAGGCTTACCAGAATTGCCTTCCTAAAATCCAACTGTACGGTCCCACCAACATCGCCCCAATTATTCAGAAAGTGGCCTCCTCTGCCTCCGAGGAGATGCACACCAAAGAGGCCATGGTAAGAGCCAAAATAAAAACATAAAATATGTTTTTAAAACGTATTTTGTTGCAATTATTGCAGTTATTTGCCCTTTTGCCAGTCTGCCAGACTGGGTGAAAAAAGTTGCAACTTAAAAACAAGAATTATCTTAGTAGAGGGGGACTGATTAGTATTAATTTAATACAGGTTATAAATTTAGAGCATGAATTGCTTCCTGCCTTAAAGCCCATAGCTTTTTCTCAGGCTCTTCAGAGGATTACGACTTGTGTTCAGCTCCTGACATGAAGCCAACATTTAAATGATCCGTTTTATTGAACTTCTTGCCCTCACTTCCTTTGTTCAACCCATAACTCTGCTCTGCATCCCACCAGGAATACTTCATCCTGCTGATCCTGACGGACGGCGTCATCACCGACATGGCGGACACAAGGGAGGCTATCGTGCACGCCTCTCACCTGCCCATGTCCGTCATCATTGTTGGCGTGGGCAACGCTGACTTCACCGACATGCAGATCCTTGACGGGGACGACGGGATCCTGCGCTCACCCAAAGGCGAGCCCGTCCTCCGTGACATCGTCCAGTTTGTCCCTTTCAAGGACTTCAAACATGTAGGTGGTGGTTGTTGGGAGCATTGTCTGTTACCACTTCTCCACAGCTGGTGTAAATACAGTCGATGCCCAGCTGTCCTCAATGCCAGAGCATCATATACTGCTTTTTTCTTTTTCACAACAGTTAGAAACTCCTGAATGAAAATATCCTTCTTGTTGTTTGGTGTTAGCCTTTTAGTTTGCGTTTATCACTCACCAGTTTTGAAGGGTATGTGATAAAGTAATTGTCATTGTATTTAACAAAATATTTTATGAACCAGTTGATGGATTTTAATGAAATTGTTTGAAAGCAATCACTGGATTTACCTCTACAACAAATTATCCTTTAGAGTCCACCCAATTCAAGCTGTGGCTTCCACATCTAGTCGATGCAAAAATGGCTGTAGTTCAGTTGAACATGCTGAGAAATTATGCTTAAGAATAAAGATGCATTACAGTGTGATGCCAAGAAAGTCTGACCAAATGGGGGTGCTGAGTTAACTGGTTTACAGCACCAAACAAAAACACAATAGTTCATAAAAGGTAATGGAAGCACTAGAGACATTTGTGCTTGCACACTGTAGTTGAGGACTTGTCCAAACCACTTTTTATGAGAAAATTGATTAAAAACACTCAAAGATAGAATTGATTCGACTTCCAAAGTGATGGAAACTGTTTATTTAAAGCCAAAAAGATATACAGGATTAAAACAAACAGGCAATCTAGCTAAATTTAGCCACAGCATCCTTTTAACTTTGGTAGACAAGTGTTTGGCAAAAACAAATCTGTTCCTCCAGACTGATTTTACTGTTAGACTAATTAAATGAGACATCTTTTTTTTCTGAGCACCCATTACTTGTGAAGCCTGCAGTTTTCTGATTAACTTTCAGTCATTGTATAAGGCAAAACATATACCCCAAAAGGTATTTTAATTTTGCTTGATTAGTCTCAACAAATGCCAAAAACCAGATCTGGAAACACTGTAAATGTCTCTATGGTTTTCAAAGACAGGGCTTTGTTGTGCAGCAGGCTACGTTGGTTGAAAGTATCTGTCACGTTGGTGGCTGCTGAGTTGTAACAGGATACAAATGCAGGGACAAAGGAGGCGATTTTCAGGAGCCTCAGTACTTTTGTTATCAAAATTCATCAACAGAGAAGGCAGCAAATAGCAAGATGGAGGTTAACAGAGGATCTGAGCATGAAAAGAAGAAAACCAGGAAGTATGTATACTGGGAAGGGTGTGCTGATTACTAATGCATTACATCTGGTATGAGAGAAGCATGGAGGACATCAAGACCTTAAAAACAGAACAGGACTCAACTGAAACTGCACATGTCTAAACATACAAAACCCAAAACAAAAATGCATATTAACAACGGAAGCCATATAATCATTATAGAATCTGTTCAATATTCAGTCATTTCTTCAGTATTGTTTTTGTTTTGTGGGGATCTTTGATGATCAGTTTGAGTTGTGAACTTCAGGAGACTGGGCTCAGAAGCGACAGAGATTTTGTTTTCCTTATGTGGGCGTAATAAGCTGGCTGTGCTCGTCATACCACATCAGTTCACTGTTCTCTTGAGCATTCGTGTAGTCGCACGCACGCTCGCGCGTGTGTGTAGGTTTCTCTCTGGTGGCTTTCATTTTGCTTGGCTCTGACCAGATGTTTTTGGTGGGATCTGCTATGGTGAGTTTGGTCTGTGACAGGCTGGGAAATTAGGCAATTATATCCCAATCAAATCAGTAAGTTAAAGAGGAAGAACATGTATTGAGTGTTTGAAGAGTGGGAATTGGATGGAGAAGAAGAGGAGTTATGAATAATGTGGAGGGATGAGGATGAGTGGAGGGAGACAGAGAGAAAGAAAGAGAGAGAGAGATGGTATGGGTGGTGGTGGTGGTGGGGTGTCAACAGAGGACCAGAAGCTAAAGACAAAAGGGAGCGAGGGAGTGTGTGACAGAGGTGGAGAGGTGATTTTCTGCTCCGTCGTTTCTTTTCAGAAGGGATTAGCAGGACGGAGCTGCTGGGTGACAAGCAGAGAGGGGGATAACAGGTAGATAGGAGCGGAGGAGGGAGAGCAGGGAGGAGGGTGGAAAAGAGAGGAGGAGGAGAGTGAAAAGGCTGTGGTGGAAGGACTTTGATGATGCTTTGTCTCATAGAATTATGTGAGACGGAGTACGACAAAGTCTCTGACATTAAGGATTCAGAAAGGACTGCATGTGCAATTGACTGAGAGCTGTAGCTCGTGTGTGTGTATGTTCATGAGAGTATTGAAGAAAGGGTTTACTTTCTCGAACTCCTAGTGTAACAGCATATATTCTTTTCTTTTATGGCCAATTTAAATGAAAAATTTGATCAGACTAATATAATATTTACTCTTCTTGTTAAGTTTTGTTCATATAATTTAGCTTCACTTCAAACGTCTTGTGCCATCTCTCATTTCTTTACATTTTGCTTTCAAGACATTCTTATTTTCTTCAAAGTGCTCTTGATCAGTAAGTAATCAGTAAGTTTTTTTTTCACTTTTGGAACTTTGTTTTTTCAGACATCTTCTGTCTAGTCCTTGTACTAGTACATGGCAAGCATAATGTGCAGCGTGTGCTTTCAACAATAAGGAAAGTGATTAAGTGAAGATGGAAAAAAATAAGTGTTATGTCTGAAAATAAAATCTAAAGAATTTGAAGAGTATCTGAAAAACAAAAACACTTTAGGAGAAAATAATCCATCAAAGACCTGACCTAGGACCTCCGTCATTGTCTGTAGGATGCATCATCCTACAGTGAATCACTGATTGCGTGTCAAGTTTTCAGGTAACAGCTCTTTGGGAATCCCCTTCTGGGTGTTAAATTACTATTTTATGTGTCAAACTACATTATCTTTGAGTTTTTGGATAATATTAAGACACTGGAACAAATCATGTCTTTGTGGACCCTAAAGTCCAAATTTAAAATTCAGTTGTTTCTGACATGTCGACATGAAACAAGTTTAGGAGCTTTTTATCTGCCTCCTTGTTTTATAGATGACGCACAGTGGTTTACTAAAGTAATGTTCCTCTGAAAATGTTCAAGTACTGAGTTTCAAATTAATCAACAAAAATCAACCAAAGAAAAAGAAAACAAAAAGCTTTTTAAAAAAACTTTAAAAAGCATAAATGAAGCTTGTTGAACAGCACTGAAAGATTACAAGAATGTCTGTCTTCTTGTTACCAAAATATATCAAAACCAGGGATGACTTATGAATTTTGCACATTTTATAAATTTTACACTTATTACTGCAATAAATACAAACAGTTCCAATAACAACATCCCACATAGCAGAAAGGTGTGGGCCAGATCTGCTGACATGGCAGGGGGGTTGCTAACTGACTGTGGGCCAGGTCTGGCAATTATGGTTTTGTTTTTAAGATGGCATGCCACAACTAGCCTGGTTGTGGTTTGGTTTATGTGGTGCTGGCATATTCATGGACCACATTTGGCAAGCTACATTAGGGCCACCAAAGGGCCATCATTCTTTGTGGAGTGCATTGTGTGGGCAATAACTGAGTCTGACAAATTTTGTTATGTGGGATGCTGCACTGTATTTCCTTTTTTTACTCATCTATCAATATGTCTCCTTGAGTAGGACTGATCATATTCATGAGGTCAGGTGAAGCTTTAATTAACTGGGGTTTTGTTGTTGAAAATGCTGCTGTTGTAAAAGTAATTTAGAGTTGTGCTATGTTTTAGTTAACACATGCCAGTGTCAGCCCTCTGTAATTGAGAATAACAGCAATATGTACAAGGGAAACAGACATATTCAGACTACTGTGTGATTAACGCACGCTGTCTTGTGCAGCAGCAGAGACTACAGCATGTTTTAGTGTGTGTGATTCTTTACTTCTGTGTTGTGTTAAGAGAATGCTATTATGCATAATCTGACAGGAGCTGTGAGAATGTGATGCAATTTTCTGCTGTGCCACTTTGTTGCACACAGTCTGTATTCAGAAATCCAGTGATCACACCAGAGAACAAAAAAAGTGAAAGCAGGAATGTTTGTCAGGGCGTCAGACGAGCTTGTCTAATCATATCAGAGACAGTGATGTGCACCTTTAGCAGCATCTTACCCTTGGATTCAAGGATGGATGGTGTTTGAGACCCATCTTTGTCTCTCTCTGTCTGTTTTTCCAGGCCTCCCCGGCTGCCTTGGCTAAGAGCGTTCTAGCCGAAGTCCCAAACCAGGTGGTAGATTACTACAACGCAAAAGGAATCAAACCCAAATGTATATCAGACTATGAGTCCTCACGAACCTTCAGCCCCTGACGATGTACTATTTGCATACAGGAACACAATTCCAAACACACACACACACACACACACACACACACACACACACACACACACACACACACACACACACACACACAC
>JAVKLF010000121.1:9291508-9315589 GCA_034783495.1 Millerichthys robustus
TCCTAAACCACGGTACAGTCAGCGCTCACCCCATGTTGGTGTGCGCAATAAATGCCTTACGGTGCCGAATTTTACGAACGCCTTTCAAAATAAAAGCACACTTCCTGGCAAACTGACGGCGCTATAATTTTCTTACTTCTTTCTTTCTTTACTCAACACATTTTATTTATTTATTTTTTTTGAAAGAATGCATGACACCCACTTTGTATGCCAAAGTTGAAAACAATGACCTGTTAATGTTTGGACTACATGTTGGAGATGACTCAGCAACAATCATGCTAGGTCATGTAGGTCATCATCTAAAATCAAATCAACTTTAGATCGATCCAGATGGGCCAAAAAAGACTAATATTTGCTCACACTGCACAGGTGATTTTATAGACAACTATTTTCATGCAGTGTGGCTTTGCTCACCAGTCCGTCACCAGTTGGGGATGGGGCGATGAGCGTTCTGGGGCTGGGTCCACGCTGGTCCGTCCTCCGGGGCGGGGCGGGCCATGGCCTGGAACCTGGTGGCTGGGTGCCTGCGTAGCTTGGGATCCGACTGCCTGGCGTGGCTGGGTGGCCAGGGGGGCTGGGCATGGGTCTTCTGGGTGTAGGTGGGGTCAGGGCCCTCCACTGTTGCCCCCATTGGTGTGTGCAGTGGTCCGCCACTTATCTAGTCGGGCGCCCTTCCTCTGGGGCTGGCTGGTGGCGGGAGGTAGGGTTGGGCCGGGGGCTGGAATCTGGTCGGGGGGAGGTGGAGAATAGCAGGGGGAAATAAAAAAATATATTTTAATACTACACCCCCTCCTCTCCAATTTATGACCACTCTCCTTTGCCTAAGTACATTTTAAATATTAACACACATATTGGACTTTTTGGGGTGTTTATGGGGCAGGGGGTAACTCCCACTCCCCGACTATTGCACCCCAATTTTAGGTGGGCCTGGGTTCGCCCTTTGGGGGCGGGAGCGGGTGCCTGTGGGTGCTGGGGGCTTCCGTGGCGGGATCATACTTTGGTACGATGTGCCCCCAGCCAGTGGTTGCCTGGCTGGTCCCTCGTTCTGCCCTGCCCTCCTGTGGCCTCCCCCTGGTTTCCGGCGTGTGGGCTGCTCGGTAGTTCTCTGCTGTCCCTGGGGGGATCCTGGGGGGCTCGTGTTGGGTCGATGAGGGTGATGCTGGCCGGCCTCCGTGGGGGATGAGTTGGGGTGGCATGTCTGCCCTCATAGGGCTCTGGCATCCCCTCTCCTGGTGTGCGCTGGGGCCTGGTGGGTGGGCTGCTGGGCTGGGGCTCCGCGGCCATGGGGGGCGGGTTTGGGTGGGTCTAGATCTCCCTGGACTTTCTGTTGCGTCTCCTCTGGCAGGGGTTGGTGTCCCTGCGCCCCACCTCTGGAGCCTAGTTGTGGTCTCTCTGCAGTGTGGGTGGGTGTATGCCGTGACTTCGGGTTCGTTGGGCCCCCTGCTGGACTGGGTCTGACTCTACTTGCTTGGGGTCGCTGGGGGCGGTATGACTGGAGGTACTACCCACACAAAATAAACAAGAAACCTCTGTCCCTCTACCATACATGAACATAAATACATGTTGTAGAATCACCTGCTTCATCATGTGTGCACATGCATCACACACTTGTGTCACTCATTAAATTTTATTATGTATACTGATTGTCAGTTCCTGCTATTATTGTTATATCCCCCCCCCACACACACACACATGCAAACAGCTGAAATCTGTCAGAAATTAAACCAATTTTCAGATTTATACAAAAGACACTTTATTAAGTCAAGTTCACATTCCTCAACTCTTCACATCAGAGCATAATTCACAGATACCAGACAAACTCAGATGTTGACCAAACACACAACTGTGTTTATGTTCAAGTCACGACTGAAAAGTTAATTCAGTATCAAGCAATTGTTCCTGAACTCCTGGGTGAAGCGTTTGTTCTTTAGGCAGATTTTTTTTCTTTTTCTGTCTTGTTCTCCTTGTGGGTTCAGCTGTGACTGGATGATGGAGGAGCGGTCTGAGAAGATGCTATCCCATCAGGCTGTGAGGACGGGTCTGAGACAGGACAGACAGAACTCACAAGCTTAGACTAAAGCTTTAACAGCATATTAAACGTGGAAACAGTTGGAATCACTCACACATTCCATTGGGAGCTCCAGGATGTCGAGGGGGCATTGTTTGGGCGTTTCCTCCACTGGGCATCATTCTGTTGGGCATGGACTGTCCTAAAGAAGTTAGGACTAAAATGTCAGGACAGAAGGCTAACGTTAGTATTTTAGGTGCATAAAGAACTTACAGGTGTCCTGACCTGAATGCTGCATGGTGTAACCCGGCTGCCCCTGCTGCTCCCTCTGCTGGCGGACCTTCATCTCTGCCTGCTTTAGCTGTTCCGTGTGAAATGTCTGCCGCTCTGCCAGCAGTTGTTGCCGCTGCTGCTCCAACTGCAAAATACACACAAGACATTTTTACAAAATACTTGAGAAGGTACAACTGCTCCTGAAGACTAACAGCAAACAGCATCAGTTTACCCTGCAAGTACATATACGCTACACAAGACAGACTGACAGATTGACTCTCTCTCTCTCTCTCTCTCTCTCTCTCACTCTCTCTCTGACTCTCTCTCTCTCTCTCACTCTCTCTCTCTCTCTCACAGCTTCTTTCTCTCTGTCCATGATGGTTTCCAGTTCTTCGAAGTGTCTCAGTTTGATCTCTAATTTCTTCATCTGGGTCTCCACCAGCAGTGCCACCAGAGATTTGATCTTCCTTTCTTCTACTGCTGCTAAATGCTATAAGAAAAAAATGCAAAATTGGAGGAAACACAGCTTTAGGCCAGAGTGAGAATACTTTAAAACATTTGTGACACTTGCAAACAAAAGTTAAAATGAGAAACTGAAATTTTTTTTGTCTTTTACAGTCTGGTTAGAAACTGTATCAAATTATATTGTATTAGTCTGATATTAATAAATACTGTCCATATTCGGTACATTTTACATCAAATATCATCTATTAGCCTCTAAGACCATGTTGCTTCCTAAATGAAAAACCCTTCCTTCTCTATAAGTTTTTACATGTTTTCTCCGCTTTAAATGAGGGAGTTGGCTCTACCTTTGCCTTTGAGGCTGCAGAGGACAGAGCGGATGCTGCTGCCGTGGAAACGCTGGCTTCCACCAGGTCCATCTCCATCACTCTCCTCCCATCATCCCCTTCTCCGTCTCGTCTACTCTCATCTTCATCTCCTCTAACTAAATGATGGAAATTTTATTTAGATGGTCACATAAGCAGTGAATTATTATAACACACACACACATATAAACGCATACCGTCTTGTTCGTCTTCCAGCATATTTTCTGCATGTTCATTTTTAACTCGATCTCCTTCCATTTTTGAAATGCCCGGTTCTATTTTGACTCCATCTAACCTCACAGGGACCTGAAACAGACACTTCAAATTAAACAATATAAATCCTCAACACCCCTAGTAAAATTTTTAAGTTCTTATCTGTGCCTTTACCTGATGGGAGTCCAGTTTGTCTGCTTCCATCGCATCTATAGGTCAAAAACATAAATTATTATTACAGAAGTGTTGAGAGAGTTTTAGACAATAACATTTCTGTAATTCAGTCTTGCCTGTTTTTTCTAACTGGTTGGATGCTTCAGAGGGTTTATCCAGTGATTCTTCTTGCACTTTGGAGAACTCCTCTGAAAAAATAAAAAATAAAAGAGTCACTTCACTATATTTATTTTACATATCAGGGGTGCTTCTTACACTTAGAACTTCTGCCCTCTCACCCAGCGCAGCCTTGGCTGCAGCAGATGCTACACGAGGATCCACCACAGACGCCAGGAAGGCCACGGTGCTCATTACGGGGTTTTCTGATTGGCTGAAAGGCACAGGCTGATATGCAAGCGGGCCCAGAGAGGCCGATGAGTCCTCCAGGTAAGGGTCTTCTATCGGCAGGCGCAGGAAGTGGAGGATACACTCATCTTGTGTTCTGGAGCCAACATGCTCTGATACTTTGTTCCAGTCGTCTCTGTAGACCTCCAAGGCCTGAGAGGAGATGAAGATAATAGAGCTACAACCACAGGCTGCAAACATTAGAACTTATATAAAAAGATCTTATAAATGTCTTTTCTAATAAAAAAAATAGTAGTTTGCATGTTGGTTCAATGACAGAAAGAAGAAAAATATGTGATTGTCTCACCTCTAATAGTAAAAGTGTCTCCTGCTCTGTCCATTCTCGTCCTGCATTTGCTCCTTTAGCCTGTGAATAAGGCATCACAGTAGTTTTAGACTTAGAATTTTCAAGACAATTTAAGAGTATAAACAGTAAATATGCAACATTAGAATGCTTGTAACTTTAAGAGGTGGGCAAAGTCGCATGGTTTTGCTGTGTGATGCAATTGTGTGAGACCTTTGGGTGTTTTCTAGCATAAACGTCTGTGCGCAGACCAAAGTTCTGGCAGTCTGAAGGTTTCTCTCTGCCTCTCTCCGGGAAGTACAACATGTGCTGTGAGGCAGACACCTGCGAGAAGTTTCAGCACAAAACTCATCAATTGAAACGGCACTGATTTAGTGACATAAGCTGTGTGGGACAACAGTAAAACAAACCTGTAGAGGTTTGTGCTGTAAGGGAGCCAGCCCAGACGGCGTGTCTGCCAGCACGTTGAAATGAGGAGTTGGGGGAGGTCCCATAGGAAGGGGTCTACTCTCTGCATCAACTTGGTAGTTGATTAAACCCCACTGCTCTAAAAGTGCATGAACCCTAGACACACAAGTATTTTTTCATTAACATAGCTACAGCAAGAACAGCATGACGAACCCCAACCAAAGTTCCACCTTATGAGAGCGCAGACGTCTCCTGTGAGGTTGCGCCTACAAGATGTTGAGCTAAGATATTCTTGTGGGTTGAGCCGGTATGTGTCAATCATGAAGTTACGATATGCCAGGTAGCTGTAATTAAAAAAAGAGTAAATCACACCGAGGGATTATTAGTCTTCTGAGTGTACGTGGATGTCTGGACATCAGATGTACTCACATTTCTGGAGATTTTGACTTGTTCTTCCCATTGAAGAATTCAGGCAAAGCACGTTTCTCTATCGAGTGAATGCTGGACAAAGAATGAAAGAGGGTTTTTATAAGAACTAGACTAAAATAAGACGACGGTACAAATTAGTCAATGTAAATAAAAAAGTTCACCTGTTGTAATTGAACCAGGATGTGTAACTTGGTATTATTATGTGATGGGTTTGCTCTGTGATGCTGTCCTCTCCCTCTGACAGGCGTGAGCTCTCTCCTCGACCTTCCTCATCTTCCTGGACACATAATCAAAGCAACATCAATGACAATGTTACATCATCTTAACAACCAATACTGATGATGCATTTCATTTAATCAGTTTACAGTTTAAAACTGTATAAGGTTGAATCATTTACCCTTCCTGTAAAGTCATCTTCCTGATCATCTGAAAGGAAACCAAAAGGAATGTTAACAGCACATAAAATTAAGTCAATACCTGAACATAAATTAGTTATTAAATATCCTCCAGAAACATTCAAAAATGCAAACGTACCCAGATCAGCCATGATTCCTCCTTTTACTGGCGTATTCTCACTGTCTTTCTTCAGGTTCACTACATGGCAGGAATAAGAAATTACATAATTTTATGAGAAAATTGGCTTATAACTTGTCTATACTTATAGTTGGATCTGGATGATGACCTCAAGCGTTTTACCATTCTTAGGTAGTACAACTTCTTCCATGTTAGGCACAGGTGTAGGATCCTCCATGTCCTTTGTCAGGTCGTCCTCTGGTTCTTCATCCTGTTGCCCATGTCTTCTCCTGTGTGAACACAAACAGCAAGCTGTTCAGATTTGTTGTTACAAAGCAGTTCTGAAACATTTCCAGGAGAAGCCTTGCATTTTGAATCCAAATTGAACCCATTAACCCAATCGGAAGAAACAGTTCCGCCTTACCCCTTCTTTCCTTTTTTTCTGCCTTCTGTGGAAGGAGAAAGTGAATGTCTTCGTTTCTTGGCAGGTGTGGACCTTGAGTCCTGTAACCAAAGTTTAAAGTAGACGGAACAACACTAAATAAGTTGAACTTTTTAGAACAGTAAACCAAAGAAATTTATTTGGCCTTTTTAGATCCTAACAAGCACCAGTAATGTCACACTAACCAGTTCTTCATGAAGAGAAATTCGTCGGCGAAGGATGATCGGTACGTTTCTCTCATTCACACAATAGTCTTCCTCATTCATCCACTCATTGAAAACATCTGTGTCTAAAACCCAACCAGCATGAACCTGCAGCACACAGACCACACATTTTGTGTGAATGGTGGTTTCCAATAACAATGACAACATAATATAACCAGATGTAAACAAAGATAAATTAACATACTTAATGTGTTTTGATAACAAGTTTGTTTTATTGATACAAAAAAATACTTGTATCTATCAAATCTGACTTCTGCTCATCACCAAATGTCCCAGTAATTGAAAAAAGAAACATTGCCTATACAAAAAAGATAATGACACTAATTCTGGCAAGCAAATCAAAATGCAAATTTTAAATAATTCATATTCTTAACCTAAAAATAACAATGTACGGTTTCATGAATAAAAATTTAATTTACTTTAAGTATATAAAGTAGTGCGTATTTAGAGATGATCTTTATGCATACTGCCATACTAACCCTCCACGGTCTTTCTGTGTGTGGCAACTCTTCAACATCTCCTTCAACATCACTTGAGGACAACCAACTGTCATAACTGGTAATAAGAGATAAAAAGAGAGGAAATAAGTAACGTGATCGATTCTTCCGGTTCTGTCTGTTTTCCTGCAGCTTCATTTTGGGAACAATAGGGCTGTGATGGTTCAGTTTATAAATCACAGAATTAACCTGAAGCACTGAACCAACTTGTGCAATCAAATATTGATGTGCTTGTTCAAATCTTGATATACTTGCTTGACTCTTGTTGTGCATGCACACTCGCATTGTAAGACTTACTTCTCTTCATATATGTAACATATTTATATAGTTTATTTTTGAGGCTCCATAAAGTCAACTGCATGTTTGTGTGCTTTTTCATCGATTACCTGTCAGGGTGCATACCCCAATGCACCAAGACATGCTTGTCTCTTTGCATAACAGGGCGCATCCACTCATCTGCAAGTGTGCAAACAAAATGTTGTTTTAGAACAATTTAGCATTTGGTAGTAGAATGTAGGTAAATATACATACAGCTATAAAGTTGAACTAACCCTCCTCAGGAGAAGCAAGTGAGACATAGACATGATGAGTGGCAACTGTTTTGTCCTCAGTGACGGCACCCTAAGGAGAATCAAACCTCAACTTAGTGACACATATGGAACTATATAATCAGAGCTACATTTTAATGAAACATCCTCACTGCTGTACAGTCACATAGGGAATAGATTCTTTTTCAAGTCAACAAATGTTCATCTTTTCAACGTTGCCATTTGTAGCCCTTTACCTTGTGTTTAATGATGATACCAGTTAGTCTGCTGAACAGCTCAGGATCAACAGTAGAGTCAAGATATACCACAGGCAGTGGCATGCAATTGTTCTGCCAATACAAAATGTTCACATAAGTAAAATAAATTTTCTCATTGTGAATGTTGATTTTAATCTGTGTCTTTGACACCTGGAGCAGAGCTTTTTCAATTGCACCAAACATCTCTACATTCCTCTCAGTTCTCGATGGATTCTGTAAGTCAAATCTTCGCCTGCGTGGGGGGAAAAAGGATGGAATGAGAAGGCCATAAACCAAAAAGAGTGGTACAGGTTAAAAAGTCACACTGCCAGAAAACAGCTGAGGTGATGCTTGGTACCCACCAGCCCTGCTCAACCTTGAACTTGTAAGCAATCCCGAGGATGTGGCAAAGTCCACCGCCTGGCCGCAAGTCCATAAAGCAATGTGCCTGTAGAGAAATATAAAAAAAATATGTTTAGTTTGGTTTAATTAGGCAGGACTTTACAACTTTTGTAGTAATATCACCAGTAGTAACGTGATGATAGCTGATATATATTTCTAAAGCACTTCTGCCAACATGCATCACCAAAGAATTAAACTACCATTAGCTACAAAAACCTCGCCACCGCCTGTAGTCAAGCGTGACAATAATTATAATGAAACTCACAGGTAGTTTTGTAAGTGCAGGATTGGTAGCCTGTCTGCCAAAAACATCTTCTTGAAATTGGAGAAGCTGCAAGGTAAGTGCAGCAAGGGCCTGGCACGATGGGGCATCCACCAACACATACTAACAAACACATATTTTAGGGAGGAGAAACATTTATTGGATTCTGATTCTTGTTTACATTATTTTATCCACATAGTTTTGTAACAGTTTGCATTGATTATGATCATTTTCGACTGAAACTGGCTTAGCACGTCATTTAGTTTTCTTTTAACTTTACGTTAAAATGGTACGAGTGTTTAGCTTTACCGGACAAATCTGAGCTAATACTAGTGTACAGTTGACCATAAGAAATTTGTTTACAGTGAGGCAACGGGCTTCCTAGCAAGTGACGGCTATCGGTTTCTGCATTACCTTTTTGTAATGCTTCCCGAGCCACTGTCGCACCAGCTCCAGCTGGGCTAAAGTATCGACACTCTCCCAGAACCTAGCGGACGGGCTGCCGTCTTTTTTTCGGTGCGCAAACGTCCCAGAGCTGATTTGGCTTGTCCCCAGAAACCCGAAGTTCGCTCCGCCGGACATCGTGGCCATAAAACGAGAATAATTTTCAAACGTGAAGAACAAAACTAGCTAGCGCTAGCGTTTGCATTATCGTCACGTCTTCTCTCGCGAGATGTAGCACCATTTCAAAATATAGGTTTTGATGTTTTCAATAGTACTTCGTTTTCAAGACATTATTTGGATTTTTGGAGTAGTTTCTTTTTAATATAAGCTTATGGTAAAATACATATAGCTATGTCAGGTTTATAACCATAAAAATAGTTTCACCATAAACCAGAACTTTTGTTTTGAAATGTACTTTAAGGAAGTAGCTGCTCGCGTCTCAAAAACAACTAAAGGTTTGTGTGAACTGAACTGTTCTTATTAAGAACTCACTTTATCATGTTATAACTTAGTTTGTTAAGAAATGTTCTTATTTACTGTGTTTCTGCAGAATCAGAGTCATAATTTGGAATTGTCCAAAAAAGGAACATACTTGACGTCATATTCTCAATTATAGTAGTGTAATATAACTGTCATATGTTGTTCTTCCTACTTGTAGCTGACGAAAAACCGTAAATTTTGCGTCAGCACTCATGTAAGTTAGAATCTTTTTTTTCACCATGTTTTTCAGGGTCTGAACTGTCATGGGTGTGCTAGGGTTAACCACATTTGTAGAGGGGAACAGAAACTTACTTCAAGACGTGAGGTTCAGGGACAGTGCCCTGGTTATTGATGGCTGCAGTCTTTACTTTCGCCTCTACTTTAACTACGGTTTGGATCAGCAGCATGGAGGAGACTACGATGCTTTTGCCTCCCTGGTCACCCAGTTCCTCTCTGCTTTGGCAGCCTGTAACATCCAGCCTTTTGTGGTGCTGGATGGAGGTAGGGGCTTGCATAGCTTTATGTTTTATTTGATTTTTCATTCCTTTTATTAGCTTTATGGATGCCAAAATACAATGAATTTTATTTTTAGAAAGGTAACAGCTCTTTTAATTATCTGCATAAAACACAACACTGCATCCACAAACATAAATGTTTTTGGCTCTAATTTTATCATGATGATAAGGGATGGATCCCAGTGACAAGAAGTTTCCTACATTGCGCCAGCGCCTGCATTCCAAGATAAAGGAGGCAGACAGCATCTCTCGTGGCTGCAACGGCTCCGTCCTTCCAATTCTTACAAGAGATGTCTTCATTCAAGTCCTCACCCAGAGAGGAGTCCCACTGGTCCAATGTCCAGCGGAGGCAGACTGGGAAATTGCATGTTTGGCATATCAATGGAAGTGCCCGGTGCTGACAAATGACAGCGACTTTTATGTCTTTGACCTTCCAGGTAAGGGAAATAGAAAGCTTTATTTATATTTGAACTGTATTCAGGTTTCAGAAAGCCTGTTTCAAGTGGTGAGTTATTTAACATATGCTCCTTGTTGTCTTATTCTAGGTGGTTGTCTACCCCTCCGTTTTTTCCAGTGGACCAATCTAAATGGAAAAGCATCCCAGTACTACATCTCAGCTCGAATGTACAACACTAACAATCTGTGTAGCTGGTATAGGGGCATGAACCATGAGTTGCTACCCTTATGTGCTGTCCTTATTGGTAATGACTATGGTGTTCTAAAAGAGGCTGACACACTCCTGAATCTGATAGACGTGAGCAAATTAGGAAGAGGAGGTAGCAGAGGTAGAGGCAGAGCACCCGCTACACGTATCGAGGGCCTCCTCATTTGGTTGTCCTCCTTTTCAAATGTGGACGAGGCCTTGGAGGAGGCCAGCAGGCTGATGATGGATAGGGAGGGTGGGAGAGGCAAGCGAGGACACAAGGGTTGGTTTAGCTCCCAGTTGTTGGCCGCTATGCAAGAGTACCGTCTAGAAGCTCAAAGTTCTCTCGCTCACTGGTTTTCTGGAGGTAAAGTAGTGCCAAAAGAGAAAACATCTGGTCTTGCTGATCTGCCAGAGTGTTTGTATTTGGCTGCAGCACAGGGGCAGCTGGCTCCTCTGGCTGTTGATGGCTTGGTCATGCAGAGGGTTGTTCTCATGCCCCAGGTGGAGAATAGTAGACTACCTAGCAGTCACTTTTGTTCTACGCCTATACGTAAGGGTATGTATGGGATATTGTTGCAGAATGCTCAAAGATGTGGAGGCACACAGCTGGCTATGGGCGCACAAGTCCAAGGAATGGGAGGTGGAAGAGGGAGAGGGGGAAGACGTGGTGGAGGAAGGGGTCAGTGCCACACATTAGCTCCACCAAGCAAGGACCATGCAGCCAGTGGAGCTTCAGTGCAAGCACAGAGCAGCCAAAATTTTGTCGAAGAGTATGACCGTTTGGACCTATCCTTCAAGAAAAATCAAGTGGAGGCACAACCACCTAGGACCTATATACATCTGGATGGACTCGGCCAGGTAAAACAATTTTTTTTAACTAATAGTTGGCTGTAGCTAACTTCTTTTTAGCCATGCTACATGTTGGAAATTCTTCTTGGAAGAGTTGATTCACTTCATTGTTTAACTTGATTTTTCTTTTTTGATTCCATGTTTAGGCATGTTTTACAAAGGTAGAATGTTGAGCTGGTAAATGAAATGGTTTAATTGTTCAGTCCTTCCTTATATCCAGGCCCCATTGGCATCACGACTCGATGTCCTATTAGAAGTCTTGGCAGTGAAGGAGTCCTATCTGGCTCCTGTCCCTGTCCACCTGCAGCTGGCTGTTGCAGTAACTGGATTCTGGTTGCGAGAGGCCGAACCAAGACCATCACAGACCCTAGTGCAGGCTTTGGTGCTTAACATGGTGTATGGAGAGGTGTCCTGGAACAGTCAGTCAGAAGCCACTCACCACCAGTATACTGGTTAGTTGAATTTGATCATTTATTTTTAATGTCAAGCATAAAGGGGAAAAACCCACAAATTTACCCATAATTAGCTAATATTCCACTAAATTGGGCTGCAGAGCGAAACGTATTGTCCGCACTGGATCGGCAGCGAGTGAGACCAGGAGAGAGACGAGGATTGGACGTCGGGGTAGCTCACAGTTTCAGCCAGTGGCAGTCCTGCTTGTGGAGTGCACTATGTCTCAATCAGCTGTTGTTGATGCCACTGCATCAACCTCATCTGTCAGGGTAAGACACTCACTTTTTGACTCATTTGAAGAATAAAAATCCTTGCGTGTTCTTTTGGTTGAAAGCCAGAAGTTTACGCAGAGAATCAGTTCTATATTCTTTTAAAACTATATTGCATCTAAAGACACCATACCTCTCCCGACCAGTGCTGCTGCAGCCAAATCCCAATCAACTCCCTCAGTGTCATCTACCATGCTCATTTAAAACCTAATCTCTTTAACACGTCAGCATTAATGACACTATAACACAGAAGTACATTCTCTTAAGTATCTATCTGAGCCTCAGTTAAAATATCTAACACATTCATCCTTTTTTTGAGTTACAGCTAAAACATAGAACAGACAGGTTTTCTTTAAATTATTGTAAATTTTTTAAAAATACTCTTGGTATCCAGTATTATAACTCTGATTTACCTCCTCACATTTTGTAGGTTGTTCAGTGGTACCTTGGTACATGGCCTCTACAGGTTCCTGAAAGCGGGCAGGGCTGCTGAGTCCTTACTGCCTGAAGGATCCTTATCTGGGCGACTCTACTCCTACCTTCTGGATGCTGTAAGGGACTGCAGCTTTAAAACAAATCCCTCCACCCTGGCACCCAGCAGGAAGAGAAGGGGCAGAGGTCGAGGCAGGCGAGGACGAGGTGGAAGAGACGCTCGGGATGCAGATGAGTTGAACAACAGGTTCACTCTTCTTACGTGCGAGGAAGAGTATTATTGGTGAGGTGGAAGAGAAAAATGAATTTACGCGTGGGATGTTCAGAGAAAGCTTTAAGATTGTTTACCAAATGAAAAAATGTGCCTTTCATTTTTAAGGCAACTTATTGCACTAATTTCACATCATTATGTGTGTATCTGAAGTTTTGGGACCATGTTAACTTATGAAATCAGGCTGGGCATCAAATTAAATTCTATAAAGTATATTTTTAGCAAAAAAATCAGTACTGGCTTTATTAAGTTTATTAAGTCGTCAGCACAAGAATTAAACACATTAAACACAAACAGCTGTAAATGAGATCCTGTCTCTTGTGGATCTGTCACAAATCATAATACACAACACTAAACGCTTCGTTTCCTATGAGGATGATGCAGTGGAGGCAGATGAAGAGGCAGCAGATGCAGCGTGTGGCTGAGCGTCGATGATGTCCATGTCTTCGTCTTCGTTCACGCCGCACATGTCAACTACGCTGATGAGGCAGCTGGTGACGGGAAATGCTCGCACTTTGTTGCACGTCACCCACCTGAAAACAAAGGAAGCAAACAATTAGAGTAAATCCAATTCATCATTCAATCAAACTGTTATTTGTATAGACGATCAGCAGTGCAACACAAAATGTTTGGTTATATTTGTTTAAAACAGAGTTGGTCAAATCGCAATATTACACTAAAAGCAACACAGCTGAAGATAACCTCTCAAAACAAAAGGGTTATTGACTAAAATCTCAGAGCGATTTTTAATTGAATAAAAACCAGAAAAAAGCTGAATTTATGCACATTTATTCTTTTAGCCACATTCTGTGATATAAATGCATGGTTGTGTGTAGAGAATGTTTAGTGAAAATACAAACCTGTCGGTCTCAGTGTGGTACTCCAGGACATGCCCGAGCCGCCCCACACCTTCGAACCCGGCCAGGATATAGATTATGTCTCCTACAGCAGCGCACTTCACTGTCACGCCCCTCCATGGCATGGGCGAGGCAGCACGCCACTCGTTACTGGCAATGTCATAATATTCCACTGAATCCAGGCCACCTACGCACACAAATAAAACAGCAACATATGAGTGAGATCTTATTTATGCTGCTGCTTTACTTTTGTAGAGGATACACTTACCTAAAGGTCCTTGTCCTCCTACAGCATAGATCCTGTTGTTGACAACCACCAACCCGTGGTTTTTCCTGGCCTCTTTCATCCCACACAGTTCTCGCCATCTGAAAAGGTACAATTAATAAGTGGCAGAAAACAGAAAACAATCGCATTGAGTTGTATGTTTATTACACTCACTGTTGTGTGTTGGGGTCGTACACCTCACAGTTGCTGAGGATCCTCCCAGCAACGTTATTTCCAACAGTCCCTCCACAAACATAAATGAACCCGTTGGCCTCCACTGAGCCATGACTGCAGCGGGCCATCAGCATGCTGGTTTTGACTTGCCACGACTCTGTCCTTGTGTCATAACATTCAAATAGGTCCAAGGCAGAGCTACCTGTGAACACACAGTGTTTTAATTAAACAAAAAAATTGATCCCATGTTGGCACTTAATTGTTTGCAGCCTTTTTTTCTAAGATTCAAATTCTTTCCTCCCACATCATTCCGCTTACCAACTTCTGAGCCCCCAGATGTATAGATCTTGCCCTGAGAAGCGCAAGCAGCCAGGCTGTCGCGGGGTGTTGGTGGACCCAGCTTGGAGTACCAGCTGTCCTTCAGAACATTGTAGCAGTCCATGCGCTTGATGGGAAAGAGCTGTGAGCCCCCCAAAATGTACACCACATTGTCCCAGAAGACGGCGGTGGCATCCCGACGCTTCTCAAAAGGACAGCGAATGTCTGTCCAGCTGGAGTCCTGCATGGAAAATAGACACTTGGCTAATATGATACCACAGACCCAACTTTACACAATAATGCTGCAAAATTTTACATTTTACAAAATGTTAAACAACTTAATTACAGGGTATATTATTGTTTACTGCTAAGATTTCTCTTTAAGTGTAACCAGGTACCTTTGGGTTAAAATAGCGGCAAGACTGAGGCTGGGAGCCTCCAAATAAAGCGATGCGGTAGTCGTGCTTTTTGCGTCGTGGTCGGCTGCTCTCTCCCAGGTCCTCTCTGTCCTCCAGGGACAGCAGGTGGTAACGCATCCCGCCTTGAATAAAAAGCATTGAGTGTTTTTGTTAGCGTTGATCACTCATGACAGTACAATTGCTCTTTGGATTCCTGTTTTACATTTTCCATCTTCCTACTCACTGATGACCATTTTGAGGCACTGTGGGTTGTCCTGAATGAGGGGCTCAGCCTGTACAGTCTTGGAGAGGAATGTTTTGGAGACCAGAGGAAAGCGAACACAACCCAGCACCTCCACCATGTACTGTTTTCGGTTGCACACGTCGTACTTCAGCCAGCGCACTGAGGCGTCATAAATCTGAAGGCAAACAAACCAACAAAATGTCAAAACAAAAACAGGTTAACGAACAAAGGTTTGTTCTTCTTCAATAAATTTCACTCCGTTTGAATGAAAAATAACAAAAGTTTTCCAAAGTAGTAGTTACTTTTTATTACCGTAATTGGTATATTCAAGTTTACAAAAAAATATTATTCTGTGACAATAACTAAACATTAATAGCATACAAAAAAGCATAAAGGTAAACATGTAAACCTGGGCCTCAGCACGGACGGTTAGTTTGTCCTGGTGCAGTAAATATGTGAGCTGTGAGACATCAAGCTGCAGAAATTCATCCAGTTTGTAGACTTCTGTAAAATGGAGCTGGAAAAAGTCCTCTGCAGCTGCCTTCAGCTCTGGACAGTCCATACAGTCTGCAAGGGCTGAAATACCTGCAGGAGTACAGGAAACATCTCAGCGGTGATAATAAATTTCATATTTACTAGACTTGTATTTGTATTTTATCTATTTACCTAAGCAGTTTGTTGCATCAATCTGCCCTTTGAGGAACTCCACACACATCTTCTTTACTGGCTCAATTTGATATTGGTTAGCTGCGTCCAGCAACGACTGAACGTTACTACTATTTACAGAAATTCTGGCACAAACACGCACAGATAACACACTTTACTTC
Organism: Millerichthys robustus; assembly: GCA_034783495.1. Lineage (NCBI taxonomy): Eukaryota > Metazoa > Chordata > Actinopteri > Cyprinodontiformes > Rivulidae > Millerichthys > Millerichthys robustus. Next base: position 9,307,095 of record JAVKLF010000121.1, read on the forward strand.
TCAAGGAAAGGCATACAAACAAAATAATAAATCTTGGAAGAATCATATCTGTCTTGTAGCATAATTAATCACAGTAGCTGCTCATTACATTAGTTCATAGCAAAAGTTATACCTTGCTGTGTAAATAAATTCAATCAATAGTTCAATGATTTCAGGTTCAGCACTTCTGAGCTCCACCTCATGGGACATTGATTCCATCATTCTGGCTGGTTATGAGAAAAGACAGACACATACCTATATTAAAACACATCAGCAGAAATGAGCCATTTTACTAAACGTTTTAATCTATGTTCTCTATGGAGGACAACATACATTTGTACAACAAATTTGCGTGTGTTTGTGAAATCTGATGCTTACTGGTGAACATGAGGCTGAAGAAGTGGCTGGCAGAAGCGAGTACAACTCTGTGGGCTGGAAAATGTTTCCCCTGGACCACAAGGGTCACATCACAAAGTGTCCCCTGGAGAAAAAGAAACCACATTAAACTGGACGTTATCAGGCATACAGGCTGCTCCACTTCTTTTCTATCCTCCTTTAATCACACAGACAGACCTGTTTTCTCAGGTTATTCATTGCTCCCATGATGCTGGACAGCTGCCTGTATTCCTCCTTTGTGGCACATTTTCTTTCGCTCTTCTTCTTGGAGCTGGCCACCTTCTCTGGAGAGGCCATTCCCGTCATGTCAGGCTGCTTTTTTTATTGTCTATGCACTTCAATTAAAAACGCGTTCAGCTCCACTGGTCCTAGACTGCGTGGCTTTTCGTGGTCGGTCAGTCACCACAAAATGATTTGTATGACAGAGACAGGCTGTTGAGAATTAGCAAACTCTAAAGCTGCCGATGTGTCACCGATTTCCTTCAAAAAAATTCCTAAGTTTAAAATCCGAATAAAACGTCCTTGCAGAAAATATTTAGCAATAGTACTCGAAACCCAGCTTGATGTTCTTCTGTGGTTTCTGTGCCGTCTTTTTATCTTCTTCTGCAGACAAATTGCAGAGATGGCACTTTTCTGCCCCCTTCAGACTGATTCATACATTGCCACAAAACCACAGGCGCAAATTATTGGTTCTTCTTACACCGGGCTGCCATACATTTTAACATTCAGGCGCACTATTTTCCCGAACTCAATGTCATTGTTTGTGTTTTTCCCAGACATTTAAATGTAAACTGGGATTATTAATTTACCCAGCATTGACGACCCTTTAACTACAGGCGAAAAAATGTCTTAAGGCTCACCTGTGGGTGCGTCTGTGCGTGGTGGGTGCACCTGTCAGAAACACACAACCAGGATGTGTATAGAGGTCGCGTGACACTGACGTCACGTGGAATGCGGTCCACAAACGCATTGAGAAAATCTACTGACCCGAGAAACAAAGTGAGACACCAGGGCTGCAGGAAATGCTCCGTTTTCTCTGCTGTTGCTTCTCCACCGGCGAGACCCTAAACAACGAGGTTTGTTTGATATCTGTACAGAGTTTATTGTGACTCTTTATCATAAAGGGCCACAGTTTAATTTCAGCAGCGTTTATTTAGTTTGTAACCCTGTTGTTGCTTTGTAAGAAGTTTGGCCTACAGTCCTTTATTTATAGCCTAATGATATATTTTCATCTTTGAAGTGGAGTGTAGTATTGTACAGGTTTAGGTTAAACCACATTAAAGAATGCTCTGTTTTTTTGTTTTTTTCAGAGAGAGCCGCTGCTGCAACCTGGGACACCATCTGAGGTGAATGGAGCTGAATCTGCCAGGCAGACTCGCCCAGCTCACCATGGTATGTCCTATGTGTGCTTTTCACTCTCTACAGCCACGAGTATTGCGGACTTGTGTACTTTTATTTCTCTGTGTCTAGACTCCCAGACTGTTAGACAGATTGGCAGGCTGATGATTAGGCGAATCAACGTGCCAGAGCTCGATCAGAGGTTCACCGAGGTGGTGGAGTCCTTCAGTGAGCAGCAAGAGCACTATGAGGCCATGATTCGACATGTCAAAAACCTGAAACAGAAGTATGGCTGTGCCAGGGACGATAGCCTTACCTTTGCTGAATGTGTGAAGGAGATTCGTGATGAGCAGCGTGAGGGACAAACTCTTTATTTCAAACAAAGCATTAGCAGACACCTTGTGTTCTTAGTCTGTAACTACAATCTGTTTCCTTTCTGCTTACCTTCAGAGGCTGAGTATCATGTTTCTTTGAAGATTAAGGGCTATGACTTCTCCCTGGCAGTGGATCCTATTGGATCGGATGTTGAAAATGAGGACGAACCACTGCCTACAGCGCTACGGTGGACACAGGATGAAATCAAAGCTCTTTCTGACAACGCTAAGGCCACCATCTCAAAGGGCACCACACTCCAGGAGCTGATCAGGTGGCTTCTTCGGAGCCATGGTCAGATGGCTGAGCAAGTGAAAAGGGCAGCAGAAACCTACCAAGAGCGAGGACGGCTGAGTGAAAACCTGGAGGAGAACTTGAGGGAAGTGAGGAGAGCAAAGGAGCTATCGCAGAGCTACAGGAAACAGGCTGCAGATGTTTACACCGAGGCTGCACAAATAGCTGGAGTTAGTCTGTAATACTTATTATTTTAAATCAATGGTTTATTTAAATAAAAAACATTGTTGTGTAATATGTCTTTATATCTACAATGTAGGTGAGTTTTAGGCTTTGCCACTTTGACGACAAGTGTCATCTTATCTCTTAGCACACATCTCAGTCATTTTACCTCTAATTACTGTTGTTTTGGATTGCTGTGTTCATTTTGTTTCTGTTTATGGTATTTTTGCTTACTTTCAAATATATTTTGTCTATCTGTAACTACTGGGGTTAGAACAACTGCTTGCCACATATCTAAGTGCATTTATTACCTAAAATAGAAATAAAAGAAGGATTAAAACAATAATTCCATGTTATTTAGTGGTAACATATAACAACAACATAAACATTTTGAAATGCTCATGTTAAACATAACACTATCTGTATTATTGCACATTTTACAGTCACTTAAGCAGCCAAATTGTGAATATATTTAAACTATTGTACTTTCTGTTTATTCTAAATTCATTGAAGGGGTTGTCTTTCCCAGATAACAAGTATCAAACAGTTCATGGAGAGGGATCTCTCAATAAATACATGACTTTCGAAAACATTATATCCAAAGACTGACTTTATCATTGCCCTCCAAAATGCTGATATTTGATTAATTTTGATCGTAGCATCTGACATTTTTATGTGTAACTTACACCCATTTTGCATTTGTTTTAGAAAACAAATCTGATTCATATAGGCTGTTGTGTGTATTTTAAAATGTATTTTATTAACAAAACTAAGGCCCTTCATTTCTTTGTGAAAAGTGTGTTTTCTGAGCACTAAACAAAGGGGGGCGCTACAGACTTACTTTGTTATTTTAAACAGTTGTTATTTTTACCCCCTCATCATTACTTCTGTCTTTCTGAAATTGAGCTAATGTAAAACAAACAAACAAACGATCTAAAGTCCAGCATTATATTATAAACTAATTTCTTTCTTATTTGTTTTTCTAAAATCTTGAAACAAATGTCCTCGCAGGGCGATAAATTGCAAAAAAAAATTAAATTATTTTATCACATAAATACTCTGCTGAGGAGGAATCTATGGACAATTTACTATAGCTATTGTAAAACCTCAACTGGAGTTTGTTTTTCCTTTTCCTTTTGCAAGTGTTTCTGCAGTGTGATTCTGTTGTGACATTCAAGGGAAGCAGATTTGCAGTTAATCTACAAAAGCCCTTTTACATTAATTAATTATTTCAATCATTAAAACTCACAGCGTTCCCATTGTTGGAAAAGACTAACAAATTGGCCAATGGCCATCTTCATAATTAATTGTAGAAAATCCATTGCTACCCAAATCCTTGCCAAATATAATGTTTATAGGCTATAATTAGACAATTTTAGAGTGAGGCTTCCTCCTGTTGCTTTACAAACGTTTTTGCTGTTGGGGTGTGAAAACAGATGGTAAAAGAGAAACTGTAGCATATTTTAAATAAAAGAATAAATAAGATATTAAACTAGAAGCGAAAGAGAACAACATGCAGATAAAAAATTCAAATATTTTAGGCTATGTGAATCGTAGGCGTGAACATACAACCCTTTTAATCAAATTAGTCGTTATTACAATCAGTCAGCCATGTTAAATCTACGCTTTCATGTTAATTTGTTTACATGTTTATCTGTTTATTTATTATCTTATTGATACTTGATTAGTGCTTTGAAAGATCAATCGCCTGTCAAAGAGCAGAGACTGACAGCGACAACCGAACCTAAAGAAATAAATTGTTAACGTTAGGCCTAAAATCCTAATTGATAGGATGCCACATGTTAGGGGTGCGGTTAGTCTGGTTATACTGTTCTCTGATTGGTTCAAATCTCTGTCACTCAGTGAAGTTGAAGTCAACCTCGTCTGGCTTTAGTCTGAGTGAAGAAAGTATAATGAAGATAGAAGGAGCCAATGCTGTTGAATTATTAAGGAGATTTACGGAGTAGCGAAGCGGAACCCGTTGACTTTTCTCGTCAGGAACGAAAAACCACAGTCACACCTGGAAACCGACAAGATAGCATGCCAGTAAGTGCGCTGTAACTTTCTCGGTTCAGTAGGTTTTTCAGCGCTGTAGCCGGGCGAGCTAGCCGATGAGCTAACCCGAATGCAGTCGCGGCGACAGCGCGGAGAAGTCATTCAGCAAGCCGTGACTGAAAACCCGTGACGACGGAGGAATAATTTACGTCCTCTGGCCGAGAAAAACAAAGGAAAGAACGGCTAGGTCTGCTTTTATTTGTCACCGGGTCTACAAAAGTGTGTCGAGCTTTGTGTCAGTTGTTAAACCAGACTGGTCAACAAAACTGAGCGGTTAACATTGTTTTAGTCACAGGTATAATTTCCGAAGGACCAGTTTTACTAGATTTACTAGAAATAAAAAAGAAGGCAGCATAAAACCTTTTTGCCTCTTGTAGTAGAAAGTACCTATTTTTAAGAGACAGACTTTGTACCTGACAGCACAGTGATAGCTGTGTGGGTGTGTTAAGATTTTTGAGGTGATATTTGTTTTGTTTTGTTTTGTCCATCTGTTTGTTAAGGAAGTTTAAAAAAAAACAGCAGATTAGTATGTTAGATAATCATGCCTTGTTAAGATAATTCTAACATGGTGTCATGTGGTGTAGATTGGGATGTTTCTGGGGGGTCCTGTATGTGAGGAGCAAGTGCATGTTTTCGTTTGTTTGTTTCAATGAAGTTCTGTTTTGGTTCAGTCAACATATTGTCCCCCTTTTAGTATGGAATTGTTTCTCTGCCTTTGATGTAATGTACAGAGGTTTTGCCTTATGGGTTTTTAAGATTGTACACTAAAAGAGCTGTCATTAGAGTGTGTTTGTGGGTACACAGAAGCATGCAAAGTGGCATCATTAGCTTCTAGTGCCGTAGACCTAATGCTTTTTGACAACAAAGTACATAAGGTCGGGGAGCAGGAAGATCATGTGGGCTGCACTGTCATCTGGCGTCGCAGATAGGCCATGCCAGGGGAGTGATGAAATATTCTGCCAATTTTAGGAGTAATAAAACATTCCAGTTTCAGTTATCTAATTGTGACAAGCTGAGATAAATGAGAAAAGAAAAAAAGTGAGAGTTAAACATTTACTCATGGTGTCCTCAGGCACAGTTGCTGCAGGAATATGGGAAACGGAAAGGATGAAGATCAGCATCACTAGCCTAGAGGCAAAGGAGAGGGGAGCGTAGGCTGCTGTAAGAGGATTCCTCCTTGTCAGATCGCTCTGTGTCACTTCGCACCAAAACCACGCATTAACACAAGCCAGAGACTCTGTTGTCATGTCTGCTTCAGGCTAAATTTCTTTTTTACGCAGAAAGATAGAAAACAGAAGCAAAGTCCCTCTCTCCAATGTTGCTCCTGGCTAAAAGCAACCTGCTTTTGTAGAAGAACTTAAGAGACTGAAAGGTGGGAGGCGATGCTGCAACGGTGTGAACTGTAGGTCTTAATAGTCCAAATAAAGAAGAATGTAATTGACAGCATGAAAAAGAATTGGTGTAAACTGTTGAGAGATGTCAAAATAAGGTATTTTTGAGTTAAGTAAACAGCTCCTAGTAGAGTGGGAGTTGTGAGAAGGTGAGGTCAAAGTATGCCAGTGGCTCGGCCCTTTGTAGACACAAATACGAGACGTTTATTTGGACACCTCACACCTCTGCATTTTTGTTGCTGAATTGAAGTGCTATAATGAAATCTAAAATAGTGAGGTCTTAAATAATGTACTTATATAGTTTAAATGCAAAGTATGACTTATGGAAGTCAGGTTTATTAGGTCTATTTTAAAAACATATCACTGTAACTATAATATTATATCTAAATGTTTAAGAAGTAGATGTCATTAGGATTATCTGACTAATCAGTGGTTTATTGCAGCTGTAGCCTGCACCACAGGAAAAGGCAGCTGGGGTGGCTTGGTTGCTCATACACAACTCACTTTGTCTGTCTCTCTGTTTCTTTCCTTTTATTAAGCCACAATTTTCATTGGTCTTCTCACTTCCTCAAAAAAAGGCTTACTAAAAATGTGTGTTGTAGGAAATGAGGTAATCAGCAGGGAGGGGATGTGATCATGAGTAGATGTTCCCTTTAATTCATTCTCACTTGGACTCGCTTCAGTCCTCTCACTGCCAGCTTTCAGAGAGCGGTATGTTTCACTTCACTACTTGGCAACAGAAGCTACCTTTTGCTTATATGTGGTTTCTGTCATTTTAGGGTGTGTGTGTTACTGCTTCTAGCATGTTGGCCTTGCATATTCTGACAGACAACAACAACCAGAATTAGGAAATTAAAAGTAGACACATATGTGCTGAAAGAGGTCTTCAAAAGGAGTTAAAAATAAGCTCATTTAGACTCGCAGCTCAGCGAGTTTTACGTGTCAGAATTTTATGACTGTGGTGTATGTGTAAGTTCAGAGGGGATGACTTGTTGACTGTCAGCTAGCTCACAGAAACAGGTTTTGTCAACTGAACATTGAATAAACACACTTCCACACGCTCGCTTATGCAATACATGATGCATTTGCCTTCTCAACATGGCATGTGGTTGATTTCAGCAGAGCTCAGTAAAATAAACAATAAGCTGTATTTGGTAATTCCTTTGTATAGTTAGAGTTGTCTGTGGCTGTATCTTTCTGTGTTTCTCAGAGGCTGGGTGAATGCCAGCACAGATCAAACTCTAATGAACTCTTAGGTTTTTATTTACCCCACTGTGTCACTCATCTTGAGTTTTTCACTGCTTGGGTTATTATACAGCCTTTTCATTAGGTAGGCTAATCTTTAAAATCCTTTAGCTTAGCCATAAAATATTTTATGAATCATCTACATTTTCAGTTGCTAGTATTTTGTCATGCTCTTAAGAAAAACAGAAGAAGCTGTTTTTTCCAAAGTTATTGCATTAAGATTTGACAAGTGTTTTTTCTATCATCTCTTTATACTTATTCATTTTACCACCTAGCCTGCTATTTATCTATTCATTCTATTTATCATTCTGCTTTGCCTTTGTCAGGCTTCTATTTATTTGTCATTTCAACAAATTCTCAAGCGTGATCAGCCACTTGTTTTAATGTTGGTTTATTCATGTGTGGTCATTGTGGATGAGCAGCACAGCCGTAACTCACCAGGTGCTGCATGATTTGTACAAGGGTGCTGTCTTTATATGCACATCGATTTCTCTCACAATCTATTTGCCAGACAAAGATGGAAGACAAACATGTCCCTAATAATGTAATTACTTCTTCTAGAGTACTCAGGAAGTAATTGGTTTTATAATTTTTCCAGTTGATGTTCTTGTCTGCCTACAGTGTGTCGGAGGCCATAAAGATAAGACTTTGGGTGCTGTTTGTAATTGAATTAAAACAAGATTATCACTGTTTTTGCTCCAGTGATGGATTTTCTTTACTTTGTAGCTAAAATTGTTCCGTCAGTAACGAATGTAAAAAATAAATAAAAAATTAGCAGTACAGGTACTCCGGTTTACTTCCACATACCTAAAACATGCATGTTAGGTGGAATGGTAACTCTAAAATGTCACTGTGTGAGTGAGAATATGGATGTTTGTCTGACTCATTTGTCTCTATGTGGCACTGTGATGGACAACCTGTCCAGGGTGTGCCTCCAACTCTTGCCTAATGACCTCTGGAGGATGGATGCCAGTTCCCTTCAAGTAAAAGCAGATTTGTCTACTGAATTATCTTTGACTGTTAAGACTACAAGCAAAGGTTTTTACTTGTCTTGGCATGAAAAGTACAGGTGTAATGATAAACGTTAAAGTCATTTGGGTTCACCTCTTGATGGGTTCACATTCTCTCAGTCTCTTTTTTTCACTATAGAAAAGTTCCCGGATTGTAATTTCGGAACTTTTATTTTTGTACAATGCCTCGTTAATATTGCACTGTGTATCGATCACTATGTGTCCAAAATGAGAGGTATTGTGTGTATATGTG
>JAVKLF010000121.1:9358533-9368721 GCA_034783495.1 Millerichthys robustus
ACACACACACACACACACACACACACACACACACACACACACACACACACACACACACACACACACACACAAAGCATGGTTTCCATTTAAAAAGTCTCGGGTCAAATTAAATGGACCAGAAATGAAACACATCTGTTGCATTTCAAACCCCATCCTATATCTGTTACGAACTACAAGCTAAACTACTTTTGCAAAAAAGAACAACTAATATTTATAATTTAATCTGAATTTCAAGTCAACTACCAATGTGGAAAAACGATTTACTATATTTACAAGTAAACAAGAGATGCCCCAGCGACAAATGCAGTGCAAATTGCTCCACCAGCCACACATCACAGCCTGGTTCACTGGCCACTGATCATCAGATTGATCCTGAAGCCCCTCAGGGGATGGGTGTGATAACCACTGCTGATTGTAGTTGTAGCACGAGTATTAACAGAGTCGATCTTTTACGTCGATAAATAACTGGGACAACAAAAGCATGTGCAGCTACAAAATGTCAAGGACAACATATTAAGACATTTTAAAAGCAGATTGATAGTACTGGAATTTGGTTTGCTTTGGTCCAGTGAAGCTTTTGCCCTTTTAGTATAAAAAGGGAAATGAAGGACTCTGCCTCAGACAATAAGAAATGTACACAATACAAGTATACACAGCCTGCAGACAGGTTTATCTTGGTGTGCTCAATGTCTAAGACAGGAAGCTGAAAACAGGTTACAGGAAACACCAAGGGACACAGGACTGTGGCTGTGATATAATTTGTGTGTGTACGTGGCCATTCCACAAGATAAGAGTTGTCAGGGGGGGTGTTTCCTTAGTAAACAAAATGAATAATGTTCTTCATCTGTGTGTGTGTGTGTGTGTGTGTGTGTGTATGCGTATTAACTCTGCTGAAGCATAGTACCGTGGGATAGTCAAGCTCACAGGAAGGGTTGCCTGACTCTCAGCCAAACGAAACAACCCTCTCTGTCTCTCCTCCATGGAAAACAAACATCCCGAGCTGCCCCTTACTGTGATAACCATCACCCATGCTGCACCCAAGGGAACACACCCTGTCTGAAGAGAACAAACCGCATTAGCTTCTCTGTCGTCCAGACCTTCTGATTAAAATGTGTATTTTAAATATTCATCTTTCTTATTTGCAGACATCAATGTTTGATATGTTCTTCATCTTGTTATGCACCTCAGTGGGACTTCCAGGACAGTGACACATTTCTAAGTCCTGACTACAGAAGGAGGAAACGCACTCGCACTCCTCACACAGACACCCTCTCCTCCCATTTACTACTAATCACATACGCTCACTCTTCTCCTGCCAGATCCTCTGACATACAGCAGCCAGACTGACACAAAGAGAAGTGCAACAGATAAAAGGAATTACCAGCTTTAATAGATGGGAAGAATTAAAGACCAGAAAATCAAGAGAAAGATGGGATTTAACCTCTTTTTTCTCACATGGACATAGGCAATTGCAAACTTTTCACTGCATCATACCTGGACTATACCTAATTTGCTTCTCTGTTCCCCTTTGGACAAACTAATTGCACTGCATTAACCTCGGCTCTCAAAACAAACTTTTCCTGAGTGTTTCCAACATGTCTTGGGACTGCGGTTTGAGGTATGTCTTTGTGCCTCCTGTGTTCCAGCTGGGTGGGGTGTGTGCTTTGCGAGACAGCAGTGGCAGTGGAGGGATGGGGACTGTATGCGGCCGCGAGGAGCTCACCAGCCGGCTCGGACTGGAGGCCGTCCAGCGGCTGGCCAAAGACGGCTGTCGGCTGCTGCAGAACCACAACTACCGTCTACCTGACAGGAACCAAACGGTCAGTACAGAGTGGGTTCAATGTTCTGAAATGTCATTATTGCTCTGCAGTCTCTTTGGGACCGATGACGTTCTGTGAAACATATAATCTGCAGAAAGTGTTGTGGCTTTATGGTTAGCATGAGTGGGAAGTAATGGACGTCATGTGGTAAATGCTGTCATTACTGTCGTCACTTTAAGGCGCACAGTTAGTCATGGATTTATGGAGGTAAACGCTCATTTCCATCATCATAAAAGGTGGCCACCTTAATATGTAAAGTAAACAAGTGTCCAGCAATCATACTCCTAAGGATGTCGCGTATGAGGACACATTTGTGAGCTAAAATGACCCACGAGCTAGAGCTGGTACTGCAGGTGCACAGATCTCAACTTCCTTTGGATCACTTGAAACAACCACTACTTGTTGGTGCAGTTCAACTAATGTGGGTGTTACTAGTGGTTCGCTGCAATGCCATCTCATGCTCGTTTTACAAGCTGTCAAGAACCTTGTGTATCTTTTTGTGTGTGTGTTCATTTGTGTGTGTGTCCCTTTGCTGTCTAGAGCTTATAATCATTTGTAAGAACTCGGGTGAGTATGTTCATACACTGCCGGCGTTGTGGCAGGCTGAGTCAGTGTGTGCTCATAATGAGTGGGGTGTTAGTGGAGCATTGTACGGTATAATCCCACTCTACGCTACACCTAACGGCAGAAAGTAAAACCCAAAGCAGGCTGATTTCAGCCTACATTACAACATGCTTGTCAGCTCGGCAAGTTTGTCTGAAGACCAGCTGCGGGGAATTCTTTTTTAGGGTGCATAATTTCACTTTTGTTTCTTGAGTAAAGTAAGACATAGCAACATCAAGCATAGATATGCAATACTGCATAGTAGTGTTTATTGGAAATCTCAAAGCCACATTTTTTCTGACAGAGTAGTTAAAGTTACATGGAAGCATATTTTTCATTATCAAGTTTTTATAATGTGTTTTAGAGTGTACGTATAGTGATTGCTGAGTGAGTTTGAAGATTCGTTGGGGACAGTTCATTAAATAAATGGGAATTCGATTAGCCTGGAGTGTCTTAAAGCTTGCAAATGAAAGCTGTAAGTAAATGTACATAATGGTGCTGCATATACAGTACAGGAAAGTATGTTTAGCTCATTTTTGCAGCATAGTGAGCTTTGAAGAACCTTGAGGCTTAGTGCTAATTAATAGATTTATTTATGATAAATCTGTGTTCAAGTTAATCTTTGAGATCAGTGGTAAAGAATTAACCTAACAAATGAATGTGCATAAGTCAAATTTATTCTTTTAAATAAATGTAGTTTTTGTGTTTATCTTTAAATTATTATTTTTCTTCCAGTAGGCATAGTTGACCATGGGTATTTATGGATGTAGATATTCAGAATAAAACAGTGCATGTAATATTCAGCTAGAGAATTAGATGAAAAAAATCAAAACTATGCAACCAGAACTGTTTGAATCAGAGACTATTCTTTTTGACTGGGTTGTCATGGTGATCCTTTTTTTAAGTATCCTTTTTTGTTCATGACGGATAAGCTCTGACAGACTGATTTGAGCTGTTTCCATAGCGATATAGCTCATGTCAGCAGAGTGTGCTGAGTGGCTCTGTGCTTTTTGACTTTAGCTCTTTATATTTTTTTATTCAATCATCAGAGTTTGTCCTACAAAGAGAATTATACAAGCTCACAGCATGCGGTGCTACACACCTGTGTGCCATGTCTGTTATGTTCCAGTTCTTGTGGGAATCGCAATACAGTGAGTGTTTTTATTTGTCTTTGCTCCTAACCCGAAAGGAACTGTGTTGTTTTCTTATCCATAATTTCCTGGACTGAAGCCGAGCGCTATTACAGCACAGATATGGTTCGGTCACTGTTGGCACAAACACACACTAGTAAGGTCAGGAAAAGGGGAAAAGAGGACTTCCTTTATGCTTTCCATGAGGCCCACCTTTCCTTTAAAACATGTTATGTAATACTGCGTGTTTGAAAAGAAAGGAACTATCTGAATGAGAGCAAAAGTCTATCCTTAATGTCAAATGTGTCATGGGTTTGTCAAAATAGGATAATCTTAATTCAAATCTCTGGCATGAAAGGTCGTGGGTGATATACATTCCTTCAAGGAATGGTAGACCTTTTAATTTCTGTATATCTTTTGTGTTCATGCAATTTACTGAAATAAAAAATATTTGAAGTAGCGTAGCTACAAAATGACTCTCTTGTGTCATGTCATCTAGTTTTCCCTGTATCCTGAACCTTTGATTTGCAAACAGACTCAAAAAACTTTAAATCGTTCATACCTGATATGCAAACATATCCCTGCCATAGCATTCTGGGTCTCCACATTACAATGAGATGTCCATCATTTTTAGATAAACAAAATTTCTTCATTATTGGACCGTAATCTCTCAAACATCCATTTTTTTTGTTTTAAAAAGACATACAAAAGTTTCCTTGAAACTTTTCACGAGTAAAATTTTTCTTTTTTACAGGTCCAGCCTTCACTCCTTCATGTATTTTCAAAATACCTTCCATTCTTTTGCCGTTCTCTTTGCTTTTTATCCTGTTTTTTGTATTGCATAACTCTGTGTTCCATCTCGCTCCTTAGATTTCAGCGCCCACTTCCTTTTTATATAACTCGGGTTCTTTCCAAGGCTAAGTTTATCTTCTTATAGAAGTTTGGAAATATCAACTTATTTAAAGATTATTTGTCCAAATAGGTCTGTGTTTGAATGGAATTTGTGTTACTTCTAAGTGAGTTTCTGGTATATTCTCCTTCCTGGATTTGTAAATGTGTACTTAACACTTCCTTCTTCCTTTCTTGGCTTTGAGGTGTTTATCTTGTCGTGTATGCAAACGAGTTCGACATTCTTTTTCTCTTCTGTTTTCACAGTACTTATTCCTGGTTATATAAGGGTTTTTTTCTAATATATTTCTGGATTGCTTTTCCTTTATTAGATATCTGATCCTGTCAGGAGACGGGAAAGTTTGACTCTGATAAAGGAAGGAGACGTGTGATAAAGTTGGGTTGTGTTTGAACCTTAGTTGACGTGGTCTAATTGCATGTTCCCCTCAGCCCACTTAGTTAGTATATGTATTATCTTGGCTTCAAATCTAGACTGCAGGGTGTGGTGTTGGTGCCAGTTCAGATATAATTAATTAATTGTGTGTCACATCTGTACCGTGCCTATCTCACTGTTCCAACATGGGGTTGATAATCACAGAGGAAGTGTAATTTGTCAGAGATGACAATAAAAGATAAATAGTTTGTCCATTAAAAGCAATCCAGCCTGCTAGAGTTCAGAGTTGCTTGTGGATTGGAAAAAAATTAGGTGAGCTTAGAGTTGTTTTCTTTTCATTCAGAGTAAAGTTGACACAATGTTTTGGTCATTGTTGCCTTTTTAACAGGACTGAGGACTTTCTGTAAGTAAATTATTGTTGTACATTTTATTTTAATGAGGCAAATGTTTTTCCTGAACATGAACCAGGGGGTTTGGGGAAGAGGAAATTTGAGTGACGTTAAATAGAAATTATGGGTGCACAGCAATCCTGCAGAACTATTTAATCAGAACTTTTAAAAAAAACCCTCACCACTTTAGGCTGCATATTTTACTGTGAATATTATGTGATAAATAGAATTTTTAAAAAGTTATCATTTAGAGTTTTAGTCAATAAGAACTGATGGAATTAGATATTGTCTGCAGTAATTAAGATAGATGGATAGATGGATGATAGATAGATGGATAGATAGATAGATAGATAGATAGATAGATAGATAGATAGATAGATAGATAGATAGATAGATAGATAGATGATTAACTGTATAAAATTTAATTTACATGTTTGAAATTTGATGTAATTACCACATTTCTTACAAACAAATTCTGTGTTTTAGGTTTTCTAAATCTCACCTCTAAGATTCCAAATATACTGTACATTCAAAGACTGGGCACAACCACACATTAAAAACAAGGAGTGGGTGAAGTATACTGTTTGACAGATATCAGTTTTAAATATGTTATCAGGTTCCCTACTTTCTTGTAATTTACCCCGACTTAAAAAAGAAATACATTTGAATATTTTATTAGCATTTTTGGCACTTCCTAAAGGAAAATCAGAGTATGTATAATGTGGCATCTGTTCTGCGCAGAATGATTGTACGAGTCTAAATAGGTTTAATAATGAAACCAAATAGTGTCAGGATCACATCTGGTTGGAGGATCAGGTGGCAGCTGAACATCTGTATAATCATCCAAAAGAATGAGTTGTTGCAGCTTGTTTGCAAACGTAAAGAGCTCGGGGAACCAGTTGTTTCATCTAACCCTAGTTATCTCCCACCTGCTGTCTCTGAGGATCAGACAGTCTCTTTTTATCCGACAGTTACAGAGAACGAGTGTTTGTGTTTGTTTGTTGTCTTGTGAGTGGCTGTGTTGTGTGTTCTTGAGGCATCTAGATTCTCAGTATTGTATTTACACATTTCAGGTACCTCAGTGTTTAGCACAATTCCTTTTTATCTTTCCAAGTCCCACCACTTGGATCAAAAGCAGGTGAGGGTAATATGTGACCAAATTCAACAGAAAGACAGCCCTGCTCGAGCTCAGCGTATCAGTTTGATTGCTGCTCAGTCGCTCTGGCTGCGACACAGACTGCAGCGAGCATCTGGAGGAGAGACGTCCTTCATCTCTGCTCCAACTCCTCTGCCTTTCATCTAGCTCCCTCTTTCTTGTCTCCTTTTTCTCTCTTCTCCTTAGGCTGGTTCTTATTGTTAGTCTAAGTGGAGCCCTGTTCCCTTTACAGTGAACTATCACTGTAAATGTGCGTGTGTGTGTGTGTGTGTGTTAATGTTGTGCTTCACATTTCTGCTCATTTTTAATCCAACAGATCATTTCAGGTGTCAGTCCACATTCCTAGCTGTGCCCTTTGTAATTTAATATCCCTCATCAAAGTAATCCTACCTTGGTATTGAGCAAGAAGCAGCTGTGTTTGTACACATGCATTTAGTGTATTGGTTTGGGATTATTACACCTTTTTATGAGCAACTAAACTGATTAAGAAACTGTTATATGTATAGTTTAAAGTGCAAAGTAATTTAAATAGTTTAGTGCTCTCTGGTGGATGAAGATTGGAATGGCAACATTTGTGTTTTAAAGATGACTTTAATGGTTTCTTGATTTGATGCAGATTTATTTCTGCAATAAATTAGGTGTTTGGAAGTAATAAAAGGAAATAAAACAAATGGGTCAAACCTAGATTCATACCATAAAGAGTGTTCTTGTGTTTAAGATGGTTACATGGTTTTCATTACACTTTTTTGCCTGTTCTGACAGAAAGTAAACATTCACTACTTTTTCATGGTATTTCAACAGTCTTGTCCTTCCTTCACTTTGTGACACATTTATTTTCCTATTTCAGGAGGCATTGGGGAGGGTTTGTCTGAAGGAAAGAGGACGAGATGTATTGGTATTGCAGAGGGTAACGTCATCAGTGACGTCGCCGTCAGACCGGCCCTCGCCTACCTCGTCAGGGGGCGGGTCCAGGGAGGAGGATTGCAATAAGAGGTTAGTTCACTTCCCTATATAATGAGAACCTTCCATACTGACAGTTGGGAGCAACAATACCATAATTATGGTTCTCATCTTCCTCCTCCTTTTTCTTTGCAATTAAGTTGCAACTACACACTCTTGCATGCAAATGCAAACCGTCTGTGTTGACGCTCACACTGTATTTGTGTGTGAGATAATGTATGCTTTAGCTTCTGGTAGAGAAAAGGGGGAAAAAAGGCCTTTTGTTTTTAGCTAAAAGTAGAAAAAGATGGTATCCAGGCGCTTTTAAACACACAATTCAGTGTGTTTACGGTCATAAACCGTATGTGTTGGAAGTTGATGTCTTTGTGCAATGTTTGTCAAGACCTGAGGCACAAAAAAGGGAGTGCCAGGCAATTTCATGTCTGTGTGTGTGTGTATACAGTTCAAAGCAATCCTCAGTAGCGATCAGTTCTTTTGCAGTGCTACTGTAGAAGCTTTCAGAGAGTGGGTTTTAATCTTAAGCACTTGTGGCTGACAGCAGCAGACAACAAGACATTGTAGCCCATGGAGACTCACCCTTCCTGTGTATGCAAAACTTTGTGGAGGACGGATTGCTGGCACACAAACAGACATGAGGATGACCTCTGAGCTAGCTACTCTAGCAGAGGCAGAGGAGGACATAGGTGATGAAGACGACAGTGAGGAAGATCATGCTGATTCGGACACCTGGACTTTTGATGTTCCCCACTTTCCTTACATTGATGATGATGATGTGGAGGAGGAAGAGAGGGAGAAATCATGTGGAGGCGGACTTGGCTGCACTTGGTACTCTTGCTCTCGTGCAGAAGACTGTTGCAATTCTTCATCTTTCAGGTACGTGGTGGTGTCAGGAACGCCGCTCAAGATCTTGGAGCATCTCCTCAGTGATCTGCGACTGGATGACCAAAGAGGGGCACCAGAGAACAGAGAGAGCGGTAATTCAAAACACACACACACACAAGAACACGTGTATGTTAAAGTCACTGTGTGTGTAAAAACTCACTCTTGTGATTGTAGAGTGCAGTTTGGATGCATTAAAATAGAAAAACAGATGCAAAGTTTTAAACTAAAACAAAAGATTGGTCATAAATGAGTAATTTGTGTTCGGGTTGACACGACTGCCATTTAAAAACAGCGAAAGACTTCCTGACACATAATAAACTGCTCTGATCACATACCTCAGCTTTGACAAGAAACAAAACGATGCATACCACACTCCTAGTAAGGAATTACCATTTCAGTGCTGCACAAGTTAGGACACAGTTTTCAGTTTTACTTTACCCGATAGTTGATTCCCACCCAGGAAATGTGCACTAACCCCTCAGTGACACTTCATGGTGTGTGAGTGGACGTGTTGGCCCTCACACTCCATCTAGGTGTTTTCCTTTAGCTGGGTCATTGCCAGCCATTTAGGAAGCACATTAAGGAGGTTAAATGTTCTAATGAGATTGTAAAATAAATGTCTCAAGGTGCTTTAAGTGTTTCCTCCACTGAACAGTCAAGTCTCATTTTTACAATCCTTAAAGTTCCATGGAAGGGTTTAAACAAGTAGTATTTTTCCTGTTGTAGACAGCTCTTTCAATGACCTTTGTTTGGAGACAGATTATTTTTGACCAGATTGATGAGGTAATGAATAAATAATTAATTACCTAATTTGTTTTTATGATGGTTTTTTACAACCCAATCCAAGAAAATAAACACAGGAGATGTATTGTATTGTACCACACCATTAGAAATTATTTATTAATATTTAATGTAATCTCATTATTGCGTTTTTACTAAACTTGACATCTGTTCTAATTTGATATATTTTTCTGTGTATTTTGAAATGGGTGTTGGTTGCTTAGATTAATTGTCTGTGTTTTAAAATGTCAACTCTGTACTTAGAATTTAATAGACTAAAGGTATGCATTAGCCTGAAACACCACTTTATTGAATTTCAATATTTAGAATTTCCCATTCTAGTGGACCTTCAATGTGCCTGTTATTTACTTATTTAGTAGTGCAAAGTTTCTAAAACATTGTTTGCTTGTTGCTTTAAAATGGCAGGAATTCACTTTAGTCTTGGCCCCACTCTAACTAGCCATTAGCTCATCAGTTCTGTCAAAATGATCTTTTCACCAAACTGTTGCTGTTTAAATGGTTATCTACAACAGGTAAGATAATGATTGTTTGTGAGGTTTTCATTGAACTTCAATTAAAATATCTTAAGCACAAGAATATCAATTTTGACATATGTTTACACAAATACATAAAGTAAACAAAAAAAAGGGCCAAATTTGTCCCCAAAAATGTTCAATTGTCCGATTTAAAATCTTGTTGGATTTAAATATGGTGAGAGGTTTGTGACAACAGGTAAGATATTAAATGCAATAAAGTAAAATAAAAAAGATAAAATTGGTATTAGGTTACATCATCATGAAGCTAAGGCTCACCTAAACTATATTTTGATTTTTCTGGGACATCATGGATTGTTGTTGGCTTTTACCAAACCCTGCTCTTGCCTCTCAGCAAGACAAGGCGCCTTTATGCATCAGCTCCGGCCTCAGCACCACCAGCTCCCAGCGGTCCACAGGGAGCCATCTCACTGAATTGCAGGAAGCAAAGGAAGAAAGAGGGCGAGATAAATGTGGGAGAGAACTGAGACGGGCTTTGTGGAGGAAGTTCGCCCGATATTTATTCACTGAGGAGAGTTAAAGCTGTGAAGAAAAGGAGACAGGAGAATAGATGCAGTGTGTGTGTGTGTGTGTGTGTGTGTGTGTGTGTGTGTGTGTGTGTGTGTGTGTGTGTGTGTGCGTGTGCGTGTGTG
>JAVKLF010000121.1:9493928-9510126 GCA_034783495.1 Millerichthys robustus
GATGTGGGGAAAGGTGCTGACATAGTTGAGGGTGGGTAAAGGAGCCACATGGGGGCATTTTTTCACTGAGGCTGGATTGAAATGAAGGTTAAAAGAGCTGAAAGCATGCAGTGGTTTTGCAACTGGGAGGGCATATGCACGTGTGTGTGTGTGTGTGTGTGGGGGGGGGGGTGTTTAACTACCCTTGTGAGTACATTTTGCCTAGTCCACACAAGGGAAAATGCCATCTGTGGGTCAGGGGTTACGATTTAGGGCTCAGATATGAATTAAGTTTAGGTCAAGGTTTTAGGGTCAGGTATGGAACTGTGAGGTTAGGTTTAGGGTCAGGGGTCAGGGTTAGGCTGTAGAAATTAATGGAAGTCAACTGTAAGTCCTCACAAAGATACCAATACATGACTGCGTGTGTGTCTGTCTGTCTGTCTGTAAAGAAGATATATGATGTGGTATTGGAAATTGCCCAAGTCATGAGCCCTATATCTTTCACACAGCGTCCCAGCTGTGTAAACACCTCATCACTGAGCGCTACACGGCGAAAGAGCCCGGCCAATCAGAGGGGGAGAAATGTTGCAGAGTTTGTGAACCATGAGTCAGCTCCAGGGTGTGAAGTAAGGAAAAAAAAAGTATAAAGAGGAGTGATTCAAATTGACACAATGAAGGAGAGGATGATAGGTCAGGAGTTAAACACATCTTCTTAACTCCCTTTGACTCCCTCCAAATCAAAGTTTCACATTCAAATTGACTTTAAAAAGAGAGAGTTCGGATCTTTTGAAGTGGAGTTCTGTGGGGGCGGGGGAGAAAGCAAATATTTGTTAGTTTAATTGTGTCCAGATTGACAAACTAATAGCTATAAGCTCTCGAACTGAAACAGATCAATAAAGCCTTAAAACAACTAAAGTCTTGGACATTTAGTAGTTTATGCTGGTTTATAAATCTTGACACTGCCTTAAGATCATTTTGGGTCAATTGGGTTATTTGACTTTAAAACATTTACACAAGAAATGTAGCGTGCATAAAAATGCGATGAAAATGTGATGTGGGGAGAAAGATTCCAAAGACAAGTGTCTCATGTCTGATTCTTGCAGAGGTGGTCTGAAGGAGCTGACAGCAGAGGAGGAGTTGGAAAGGCAGTGTTACACAACCAAAACAGTTCTGCAGTGCTTCGAACACACCCTGGTGATCTGTCCGTTTAAACACAATTCTGTTCCAAAATGTGTTTCTGTCTCCATCAAAAGTCACTCTACAAACACTCATATTGGTAATGAGTGCAAAGTCTTTAAAAATCAGATTTTACAGCTAACATTAACTCACTTATTATCGTTTGTAATAGCACATGTTTTTTGGTCATAAGATGTGCACCTTACTAAATGAAGCATCCAGATTTTCAGACAGGATTCAGTTTCACATTAACTTTTTGAAATGTTCCACAGTTTACCTCCATAAAAACACTTTGGCCACATGAAAAACATCATTACTTTTAATCTGCGTAAGCAGAAATAAAAGGCCAATGCAGGAAATGAGCCATTATGAGTGTCTGTGCGAAGGATTGCAACTGACTAAAACTGGGATAAACCCCTGTAGGTGTGTGTGTGTTTGTGTGTCTCTTTTGGGGGTTGTACTCTTTATTTAAGACCAATATTTACTAAGTAGCCCCAGGGTGGGATTACCTCATATTCTACCGCCCAGCTGTGCTTTCTCAGCGTTTCCATGACAACCAAAGGAATGTCCCGTCATGTCTACTGGCCTGCCAGGAAAAAAAAAACGCAAGCAAGAGGAAGATAAAGATGGAGAAGACACTCAATGTTTGTAGTGTTTCTAAAGAGTTGCACTTAATATGAAACAATCAGACACACACAAAATAAATGCTTCTTTAAGATGTACAAATGTAGGCCTATAGACTTATTATTTGATTTAATCATAATAAATTATTGGACATTATTCAGTGCAAGTCTGTTTGTGTAGATACATGTGGACATGCAAAGTCAAAATGTCTATAAAATAGGAACCTTTTGGATGATTTGAAAGAACATTTAACTGATGTGAGAACAGTATATATTATATAGACAATAATTCAAATGAGACGTCTTCACAGTTAGAAAGTAAAACATCATGCATGAAATTTAGTGCCAATGAAGTGTTTGTTTCATCCTTCACCCTGAAACTCTTAAACCAAACTGTTTATTTATGCAAAATAAGGATAAGGAAAAGAACATCCTATACAGGGTGGGGGTTCTTTCACCCTGCGGAGCTATTTTGTGTGTGTGTGTGTGTGTGTGTGTGGTGGTGGTGGTGGGGGGGGACTAAATGCATCAACAAAACAATACTATATATATATATATATATATGCATTAACAATATATATTGCAGACCATTTTTGCAGTGTGTGTATATGTATGTGTCTGCGTGTGTTGTGTAAAACAGTATCTTTTTTTTCTCCTTCCAAAGACCAGACAATAAAGTCCATAGCGATGCCTGTACTGTGGACTCTGTCCTGCCATGGGAACGGGCAGCTATTTGCTTTGATTTGCAACAGAAAAGCTTGTGACTGTCAGAGAAGGTTCTGTTTGGTCTTCTCCTGGCCAGTCGAAGTGTTAAAAGTGTCATTATTTAGCCTCCGAGGGCCAAGTGGGGAGAGCGCAAACAGGACTGTGTGACCTTCTGTCAAGAGCCTCCGTTTCCAGAAGCTCATTAAGGGACATCCAGAAGGACAGGGCCGTTCAGCTTCATCTGGGCCTTTTGTTAAAAAAAAAAAAAAAAACCTCTCTAAAGCCACTCACCGGTCGACTCGCGGGAGAAACAGGTTGAGTTTTGGAGCTGGAAAGGAGACTTAAAAGATGGCGCGCTGTGAGGTTGTGTTGGAGACTTATTAAAACAGTAGGAAAGGCCTCTGGACTGGAGCCAAGTAGGATCTCACCCTGTAGCGGCTGGCCGGATCTGCAAAGAAGTTGAATGCACTGTTTATCTGATGCGCTGTTGGTTTGTCTTCAAGACGCTGTATCATCTGACTGAATGCCGGAACATCTAAGTGAGCATGGAAGGCCGCTTGCAGGACTCAGGCAGGACTCAGTGCTGATCAACTTTGTCGGTGAAATCAACCTGATGGCGTTTCCTCCAATGCACGCAGCAGGACCAAAGGAGCAGGTGGATCTTGCGCCAGCGTTTGCGCTCAACCCAACCCGGATAAACGGAGAGATGCGGGACGGCGCGCGCACCGAACCGGCCGGCGTGCAGACTCCGGGGCTGGTTTCACCGAGGAGGTGCTTAAGGTCCAAACGAAGGAGGGTCATCACCGGAGTCCAGCGGCAGGCAGCCAACGTGAGGGAGAGGAAGAGGATGTTCAGCCTGAACGAGGCGTTCGATGAGCTAAGGAGGAAAGTTCCCACGTTCGCTTATGAGAAGAGACTGTCCCGGATCGACACGCTGCGCCTGGCCATCATCTACATCTCCTTCATGACGGACCTGCTAGAGAACACCTGAGGCAGGGCTCGGCCTGCTTTCACAGAGACTGAAGAAATAAGCTTCAAGGATTTCTCATGATTCCAGGTTTTGAAAAGCAATCTTTATGGCTATCATTTTTTATTTGATCTGCTTGTTTGTTTGTTTTTATTACAAATTATCACCAAGGTCACCAAAAACCAAACAAGTTAACATCATTTTATCCAAATATGCCAACTCATAAAGTCTACCGCGAGTTTTTGTTCTTTTTTTCAAAATAAAGTTTTAGGCTGTAAGTTCTCATCTGCCTCTGATTGATAAAAAAAATCGGAGCTCATTTGACAAAATGTACAAATTGTGCTGCAGAGTGATCCCAAACCTATAAGCAGGATGAAAACCTGAACGCGCTGATGTCTTACGCAGAGCGATAATGGCGGTGTGTTTCAGCACCTTGGAGAGCTACAGCCACCCGTCCCACACAGAACAGGTGAGACAACAAACCCGCATGCACCTATGGAGAGAGGAAAAAGAAAGTTGTTATTGTCTGGGGGGGTTGTGAGTTTTATCAGTAAATGACACTGATATGCAACAGATTTGCGAGGCAAATCTCCCCGCGTGAAGCCATGAGTTCACATTTGGCGCTGAGGTGCAAATTAAATGAGAAATAAATCCTGATTGCTCCACCTGTTCTGTACTTCAAGGATTTCATCAGTATCGATGCTCCAAATTGGATATTTACCACAACACCCTTCTAAAATGGGTTTCATACACGCGTGCAGGTGGACTGCGCTGTTCCAAGTCTGCCCTCTCAGTCCATCTTCATCTCATCCAGTGTTTGCATTGAGCGCCTTTAGGCGACCCCCACCCCACCCCCGCTCCCTGCAGTGCGCACGGATCCGCCTTGAGGGCTCCCCTTGGATCGAGACGAGTCTTTGCCTTTAAACCTGAGCCGCGCGGTGCCGAGATCTCGGCGGGGAGTCAGACACATACTTCAACCCCGGGGCAGCTGAGGGGAAAAATAAACACGTCGGTCTGTTAATACGAGCAACCTCCCCACACACACACACACACGCGCGCGCGCGCTCCCCCCGCGCCCCTTGCTGGGACAACCTCCTGTATTTCAGTAGGTCTGGTGCGTTTCAGCAGCAGACCAGACCCTCAGCCCATTCAGCTGTACAGCTCAGTTACCACATTTTCATTGAAGATTTATTTTTAGAAGAAAAGAGGCAAATAAAAGTGAACCTTAGAGGTGATTCTGTAGGAGAAAAAGACTTACAAGCTCTTGGACAACACTCACAGAAAGCTAAACTCACCGTATGACTAAAATGACACTTTTACTAACCCTAAATCTGACAACTATCTGAGCCCAAACAAGAAACAACGTAATCTAACCTAAAGGAATTCCACTTGTTTTGCTTGCTTTACAATAAATCCAAAAGAAAAAAAAAATAGATTGTGCAAGAACTGGAATAAATTTGGATTAAAAAATAAGAAAAAAACTATCCCTGTGAAACTTCTCACTGTGTTTGCACAAGAATACATGATTTAATACCACCCACCATCCTCCCACTCATGCATGTTTTGCTTAGTTTCCCCAAAGTCTCCTTCTCCTGTAGTATTATGTTACAGCCTCACCCAATCGCAGAACCCCACCCCCCACCCCCCCACCCTTACTCCAAAAATCCTCCTGTTTGCTCCCCTTTATAAGACCCCCGGTCCTCCCAGCCTGGCAGACTCCTCTTCCTCTCTGATGCGCACCAGATTTCAGGACCCAGATCCAGCGCGGGTCGCACTCACTATTACTCACGGCGTGTGTTGATGCTGTGACCACTTTGGTTCAAATAGTCCAACGAGACAAAACTAGGGTTTTCAGATGCGGGAAGAGGACTCCTCCCCGATGGACAGTGCTGGGAACAGCGAGGAGGAGAGCGAGCGTCAGCTGCCGCGGAGAGGCGCAAGAAAGAGGCGGACGACCCGGAGGGGCTCGGACGAAGGGGAGGAGGTGTGCGTGGAAAGCCCCAGCCCGGGCAAGAAGAAAGGCAGAAAGGGCTGCGACGACGGGGGCGGAAGCGCCGGGAGCGGCGGGAGTGAGGCCAGCAGCAGCCCCGCGCGCTCCTTCGACGACCTGCAGACTCAGCGCGTCATGGCCAACATCCGCGAGCGCCAGCGGACGCAGTCCCTCAACGAGGCGTTCACGTCGTTACGTAAAATCATCCCCACCCTCCCGTCAGACAAACTCAGCAAGATCCAAACGCTGAAGCTCGCGGCCCGGTACATCGACTTCCTGTGCCAGGTTCTGCAGAGCGATGAGCTGGACGCGCGAGGGTCCAGCTGCAGTTACGTGGCTCACGAGCGCCTGAGTTACGCCTTCTCAGTTTGGAGGATGGGGGGCTCGTGGACCTTGTCTACGACGTCCCATTAGCTGGATCCAGGCTGTTGGTGGTGGTACCGCAGGGTAAGCTGACTAACTCTCCACCCTACATTAGTGTGCCACAATGACTCTGACGCAGTTTACGCACTGGTTCTAAAATAAAAACTAAGGCATTTTACTTGGTTCTAATTAACATTCTTTAGGTCCAGTACTGGATTGATATGTCATTATTAAATCCCGTCAGCAGGCAGCACAAAAAGTCCAACAATGTACCTTAACAACAAAGTTATTTCCATTCACATATACAGTGTTCTCTTATCTAAAAGAGTAAGGGTTTTATGAACACCTTGCTTGTTGTCCTGGCTTTGTTGTTTCTGTTTACACAATCAATAAAAATATGTTACTGAGATTCTTTCTTGTGCTTTCTTTCTCAGATTTCCCATAATGAAGAACAAAAGGTTCAGACTAAAACTCTTCAAATGGGCCAAAAGCTGAATCCCTGGATCAGTTGCTTAGCTTCAGGCCTCAGGAGGAAAGGTGCTCATATACTTCCTGTTGCATGGACTGTAATGTTTGTAAGGGAGCACCTATGGATGGATATCACTACAGGATGGATATGAAGGAAAGGAGACCATTGCGACTATGAATGTTGTTAAACCAAAGCAAGCACAGACAACCTGCTCTGTTTTGAAATAAGAGAGACAATCCAGTCCACATTCACTGTGACAGTGTTTCACAGAAACCGAAGTATGTTGTATTTATTTTTCCACGCTATTTTTGCCTTTTCTCAAATAAAATTTATTTATTTTGTGATATCACAGAGCCCTAAACAGGACTTTGAAAATGTTGTGTTGTAAATATTTGGTAATGTGATTAATAAAAAATGTTATGATATTGTTCATCTTTCTTTAGTTGTCTGGATATTTCAGAAGCTTTTTAGCAAAACACTAAATTCAGTGAACTGGACTCTCAAATATCAGTTGAAAGTGGAGAGAAGTTAATTTTGCACACAAGAGTAGATATAAAATAATAGAAACAGTTTTTTAAACAAGTGAAGCTGCCACAATCTTGGAACCTGTTAACGATTTTCATCAATTGTTGAAAAGTGAATGGAGCAAAAGAAAGCATTAAATACTTTTTTGAATGTTCTTAAATGATTTGGGATCTTGGAAATCCATTATGAGTCAGCATTCTGACTGAACATGATGAATATGGAGCTGTGGAAAACATGTATGATAATCCCAGATGTACTCAGAGCCAGAAGCCAAAATGAAAGTTTTCTGCAGGTGCTAAAGCAGCTATCTCAAGAGGCTTGACCAATAAATGCGACATAGGCCATAAATGGGAAACTGTCAAAGGGATTTGACTAACGGTGTAAGTTTATATATTTTATTCAGCCAGTTTAGTCTTCAAAACTGGTAAAACTAAAATTTAAATTATGCAATTAAAAATTATGCAACTGTTGCATGAAGTCCTTTGGTACATTAAGCCATGCTCACATAAATATGAGCTCAGGTTATGCCCCGGAATTTTCTCCCATATTAGCTCCAAAGAAGATTGAAGATTTTTCACAAAATAAAAAAAATAGACGTTTGGTTTTCTGTAAAACACAGTTATTTACCACAGACATCTTCTTATAAATGTAATAAAAACTCTGCTAACAAGTCAACATGGCCAGAGGAAGGACAGACTTGTTGAGAAATGATTATAGGAGCATTGTTGTGTTTTTGCATCATGAGTTGCATGCAGAAGGTAAAGCCATCAGCTCTGACCTGAAGCCCCTGCTGACCGACTGGCGGGGGGAGATCGATTCCCACCCTTAGATTATCGTGGCTGTGTTATCTTAAACTTGAGGCTGTTGCTCTGACACAGGAATGTCACCTCTGAGGCTTCAAAACACACACACAAACACGTATAGGTTATAAACACAAGGAGGGAGATTTCTCACGCCTATGAAACAGGGAAATACATTCCGCACAGAGGGAGAGAGAGGGGTTCCACAACTCAGCTCCTGCTCCCCTTTGATGTTCCAAAGTAATGGGATGACCGCTTGTTATCAGTGTGAAGGCATCTGGCTCTCCAGTTTTTAAGTGTGCTATGATTTATAGACTCTTTGATGACTGACACAAACTCACACACACTCTCTCCCACCCATTAATCATGCTTTATATCTCCTCACTTTTGGGCTTGGATGCCCCAAAGTGCTACAAACCAAAGGAGGCCAGTGTGTATTTACTAAGGGTGACTTTCAAATCCTTAAACGTTTAACTGCAGATCTGGGTTCAGCTTAGTTTGGTTGTTTCAAGGCTGCAACAGAAGTTTACCTGTCTGGTTTTGGCTTCTTTCAGCACCACGTCTCCCTTACCTCCATGTTTCTCTGAAGTTCCCCCATGACAGGGTAACAGGCCCTGGTTTACATTAACCCTCAACACCACAAAAAGACTGGAGGGGAGGAAGCCAGGCTGAGACTGACGGTGGGGGGGTGGTGGGGGAACGACTTGATTTACAAGTCTGGTTTCCATTAGAGCTAATTATCTGTGTTTCATCTCAACCCAAAGCAGTAAGTGTGTGTGCAGAAGTGTGCATGTGTGCTAGAGTTTCTTTTTACTTGCGATCTGTGACTTTTACCCAGTAAAAGCTGCAGCTAAAGTAAATGTAATCAAACCTGAAGCCAATAATATGAGATGAGGCAAAACTCTTCTTATATCTATTAACCTGACTGTTAGGTCTGTCAGGAGTGCAATAAACTTTACTTTATTTCTGCTATACATCAATTTTAAAGATTCTTTGAAATTCTCCCTCTCAAAAACGTTTGCCTCTCTTTCAGATCATGCATCTGTTTGCACATAAAATCTGCTCATGTTTAGAGTTTCATTATTGTGAAAAATTAAAAAGAGAATCCTTTTCCATAAAAATCAAACACACAGATGCATTTAATCTAGTTTAAGTTCGAAAAGTAATTGTTTTAATTTTTATGTTTTTTTATGATTATGAATTGTTTATTAGGAAAAAAAATCAAGTTTATTGTTGTCTAATGAGCTTGCTACATCCCAACCAGAGACCATCAAGCCTTCAAAGAGGTTAAAGCAAGTTTATTAACAGCATTTTGCTAAAATTGTTCAAAGCACTGAATAAAACATGCATAAGATGGTTGTGAACAAGTTCTTAAACTCCAAAAACAGAGTCGGCAAAGGCTTTTTTGTTTCATTTCCTACAATGTAAAGCATCTCACATAATTTTGTGAACTTGAACATACGTATCTTCATGCAAAAAACAGTAAAAAAAAAACAAAAAATAAACAATGTTTGCATCAACCTGTCAGGGTTTGTGTATTTTTCTCCCTGCGGTCTCTCCTCTCTGTTTTCCCCCTAACTCGGGTCACCTGTCCCTCATTGTGTCTCCCCAGCTGCGTCTAATTGTCTCCCAGTAGTTTGTCTTTATATTCAGTGTTTGTTCGTTCACTTGCCATCTCGGCATTGTCAGTCTCACGTCATTCTCTAGTTGGTCATCCCCTCTCGTAAGTTTCCAGTCTTTGTAGCTTTTTCGCTCTTTGGAGTTGTTTTTCGTTTTTGCTGCCACGTCAGCTTTTTGTTTTGTAAATAAAGTGTTTTGTTATTTTTACGCACCGTCTCTCGACTCGCCTGTGCCCCGGTCTCTGCCTAAACAACCACGTATCTGACAGAACCAGATCCAGATCCAGAGACAACACTGATCATTTTGTTCCAAGCAAATTTAGGATCTAAAAGAGAAATGGAAAACTGTTATTTCTTTAATAGTCAAACATTATGGAAACCGTCTTCATTACATTCTTCAGGCTAAAATGGAAGATTAGATTAAATTTAGGGATCATTAATGATCTGGATCTTTTATTTTTCCATATAATCACATGTGACCTCACACATAAACACACAACTGATGTTAAATGATGCAACACAGGTTTATGGGCAAAATAGGCTGAATGTTTGACCATTTGAATGGTTAAAAGTACCACCAGTTTAAATTGATTTAATGACAAAAAAAGATTACAACACACAACGTGGTGTGTGTCATGTACTAAGTATGCACTTGTTATCAGATGCAAATCAAATAAATATTTTTAAAACTGTTAATAAAGACCATTTATAGTGTTTGTCTTTTTGATTCTTACACATGAATCTGGAATTTATTAATTTCCAGGTCACTGTTTTCACTTAGAACCAGTACTAAATAGTACAGAATTGCTATAAAAGTTGGTCATATATTAATGAGACCTGTGTTGCTTTAACAATAGCAGGACTCCAACAGCTTTCCAACATAATGAGTATTCACTTTAACATATCCCCTGAAGGTTGGTGCCAACTGCACCCATCGATCTTCACCTGTGACCTCATAAACAGCCCTTCTCCCCTGAATGCAATGACCCTCACCCACCCCAACAAACCATCACATTTACCTCCCCAAAATGCCCTCCCAGTCCAATAATGAACACACACACAGAAAGAGCAAATAGATTGGATTACAGAAATGAAACAAAGAAAAAAACTGAGAAAAAGAGAGTTGAAGGGAGTGAATAAAGGAACAAACTTATAAGAAGCCTTTGAGCTCTCCTCTCTCAGCTGTTTATCTTGCAGATCGAGTTAAACAGAAGCCCCTTATTACTCCCCACATACCAGACAATATCACAGTGGCCCCGCTTTACAAATATAAACATGGGCACTTTATCAAAGAGCAGCACAGCTCAAACAGACACGTACAGGCTCCTTCAGCTAACCTCATTTACTTCCCTCGCCACTCACAAAAAAAATGCCCTTATTGGATTTGAGCTTTCTGAACATTTCATTACGGCTGAAAACGGGGACTTTTTGGGAGGTCTCCTGATTAAGGTTAAAAGAGATTTTGTTGTGTTTACCTTCCAAAACCCAGTGTGAGTTCTTATCGTAGACAGATTTTCAGACGATCAGCACGAAAGCGCCTTGAGTCACACAAAACATGGTGTGTGTTTTCATCCACAGAAAGAAGACGTTGTTTGGCTTGGTTGGGAAATGCATGTTTCCTTGTTTTGTTCAAACTAAAGAGGACTGTTTGGACCTAAGTTAACTTTGATTCATCTGATACACACAGAAAGAGTTGCATCATCCTGGATTAGAGGTGGCTTTGGAGCTTTTCCCCGTTGAAAGCAATAAGCAGAGCATAGCCTTAGTTTATTGGCGTTCCGGGGGCCTCTGTCTTGAGTAAGTATGCACAAACACACATACATAAAGGCGGAGGGAGGGAGGGAGGGAGGGATGTCTTGGCAGCGGTGCAACTCCAGCCTCAGTGTTGGTCTGAGGGGAGCTTTGCTGGAAGAGAAATAGACATTAAAAAGTGCAGGCATTCCCTCTGGTGTTAACTGAAGGGTGGTCTTGCTCTGCCTTTGTCTCCACCTTCTGCACCTCTTTAACCTCAGCCCCACCCTTTCTCCTATATTCCATCGGTCCCATCTCAAATCACTCCATCTCCCTCTTCATTTTCTTTATCATCTTTCCTTTCCCCCTCGACTTCAAACTCCCCTTTCGTTGTCCTCTTTTTGTTTGCCTCCACTCATAGATGCAGAAACACTGATTTTGTCCCACTGTTTACCCGCTTTCTAAAAGTTTGTGTGTGTGCTCTTTGAAAGTGAAGAAAGCTGTGCCAAGACCAAGAAAAAGATGTCAGGACTGTAAGAAAAGAAAGTCTTTCTGATGCAGTGGTAATCGTCAGACAACATTTTTCTGTGTGACTTTTTTTAACTTTAAAATCAGGAAACAAAAGTTGCTCTTCTGACTGAATTTTCTGTCTTCTTTTTCCCCTCTCAAGATGTTGGTTGATTTTATAGGCCTGGTGTTTGGTGCCTTTCAAACCATTTGCATGTTTTGTTTAGGTTTTTTCAGCGCCTGTAAAATGCCCAATAATTCTCTTCCCTCCCAGCTGCCTGGTAAAAGGTTAGTGCCAAATTTCAAACTTTCTCATACCAACACACACAAATACACCCAATAAAACTGTAGTCCCGTTGCAAACTTACAGGAAAAGTGTAAAGCAACACCACCCCTTTATTACAAAAAAAGAGGCAAAAGGTCTCAAGACCAAAATTACCGGTACACAATGAATATTTTGAGGGGACACATTAGAGCAGCCAGATGTTGAGTAACCATCACAGAGCTTTCTTTTTGCCACACTGATAACAGTCTGAATATTCTGTTTGAGTTTTGTTTGGCATGGGACTTTCCTTTAATTGATAATAAATATCGAATTAACTAATCACAATAACCTTTTAAACTGTGTGATCATACAAAATGGACCCCAGTGAGTCCAGAGAACTTGTCACTTTCTCAGAACACCGCTAGGGAAACAATTGTTTTTTTTTGCCTGTGCAAATTCTCAGTTATCCGGGTCATCGCAACATCAAACCGGCTTAAATCGGAGGCAACCGGACTTAGATCAATTCTTGTTAGAAGATGTTTCGACACCCATCCGGGAGTCTTTGTCAGTTCTGGTAGCTCACACTGAGCCAATTAATTTTTTTGTGTTTGTATTTCTGTATTGTTGTGTGCATCGACCACCACCTGTGCAAGAAAGACTGAGCAGCCAGACCAAGGCTCCTCAGTCACAGGATCTACAACCAATAGGAGATGCTCATCCTTGTCAACGAAGGAAAAGTTTAAACCATCAGCTCAAATGTTCTTGAGTTTCCATCATCACTGCTTGAATTTATTTTCATCAGCCTACCTCTTGGTTCTGCTGTTCTACATTTGCGTGTTCCTTGTCCAACCAGCCATCATCTTCTTACAACAGGTTTTCCACAAATATCAAATCAAATCAAATTTATTTTTATAGCATATTTAAGAACAACTGCCATTGGCCAAAGTGCTGCACAAAAAACAATAAAGGATAAATCCAAACAAACACTGTACAAGATAGACAAAAAAACTCTCACACTGTATTAAAAACCATTGAGTATAAACACCAACAGTTTAGGCCGGTCTAATATGAATGGGCAGCTGGTTCCACAAATGTCAGGAATAGGGAAGCAAGAACTTACAGTATTTTGTTGCAATCTGCATTGTATCCACTAGATGTCACTAAATGTTGCACAGTCCCCCTCAATCCAGAGATGTTCAGAGGCCAGGAAATAGTAATAATTCAGATTTCTCTATATAACATGATGCTGCCTTTTGGCAAAACCTTTGTCTTAAAGTTGTCTTTTATAACATTTAAAATATAATTCCATTTAAATATAGGCTGTAAATGTTTTGTGAACCTTTTATTTTTATTTACAGCTCACAACGTATCCCAGCGTCTTTTGAATCCAGATTGGATGTCTGCAATTGTTTGTTTCATTCAAAACAGCCCCCGAGAAGTGATGGCATAATAAAAAGGCAGGCGCCAGTATTACATCAAGGCCAAGGGGAGTGTGTGTGTGTGTGTGTGTGTGCGCGTGCGTGCGAGCGAGCGAGCGAGTGCACAGAGATATAAATAGTGGGATCATCTGGAGTACATTAGAGTTACAGTGTTTAAGTGAACAGGTCCGCTACCTGCAGCCACAGAAACCTCAAAGCAGATGCTGCCAGGTCTTGGGTGAACTCACACGTACACACACCCACACACACATAGAGCTAAACAAATAGGAAGAATTGATTCAAAGAGGCAGAAACTGTTTGAAAGAGAGTGTCTTACTCAACATCGCTTGAGCGTTTACGTTTTGGCTGCATTGCTTCAAGATATATGGCCATTAGGAAAGCCACAACAGGGATATATCCACTATTAAAAGGTGGGAAACCGTAATGTCTGAGGGTTCAAACTGACTTTATAAAACTTCCTTATAAACAACACCTGCACACTGTGATGTGCTAATCCTCATTCTTTCCCACACACAGAAATTGGTGCATAAACATTACACACTGACGTAGCACAATGTGTTTTGCCCTGAGAAAGGAAAAAAAAAACAACAACATTTTGTTGTGCCTATTCTTCGCCTTTTATGCCACAGTTTGAAGGATCTCATAAAAATACCACACAAGAAAACTCACGTAAATTCTGAAACACTGACTGAGTTATAGTCATTTTTGTGTTGGCTAGTTGATTGGCTGTGGTTGCCTCCAAAAATAGATCAGTTAAAGATGTACATCGAATGATGCCATTTGTGGAGTTTCATTTAAATCTGTTCATGTTAATGACAAAATCTTATTTGTTTAAAATAAATGGATATTTTTTTATATATAATAGTTTCATTTTTTAAATATCTACATCTAAACACCAGCTTTTACGGGATAAAGTTTTTGCAGAAATTCACAGAACCCCAAGAATCAGGTCTCTGCAGGAAGTTGGCCCTCCCTCCCCCCACACTCACACAAAGTGAAACTTGAGCCACAGGAAGTGGTCCTGCGCTGCATCATGTCAGGACCCACAAATTATTCACTATTTTTTTAAGTAGCTTTTTCCCCCTTCTTGTATTTTCCCACTTTTACATCCTGTCTTCTTTTACTTTTTATTATTTTCATTGCAGGTCCTCCAGAGAGAGAGAGAAATTAGGAAGACGAACAGCTCTGCTACCTGTGTTATCTCAAAATGAGCCGTATTCAGAGAAGAAACAACAAGCTGCTGCTGTGGTTGGACATGCCCCAAAATTCCAGGAAAACATTCGATCTCTGCAGACTGGAGGTATTCCTGCCCACACTGTCTACACAACACTTCTGTGGAACCTTCTAAATGAACATGAAGACTTTTTAAACTTGAATATGACATCACTGCAAAGCTTTGACATTTTACAGTTACAGTTTTAAGAAAAGGCGCAAGGGGCAAAACTAAAAATAACTTCTTTTGAGCTATGTCAAAATAAAAGTGCAGTGAAACTAACTTGTTCAACCCTTAAAATTAGCCAAAAATAGAGGAAAAACAACAAAACAAGTCAAGTCTTTTTGAAATATTCTGAATCATAATTATGAGCGAAATTGAATTCCAGTACAACCAGTCAATACAGACACACAAATTTTAACTTGTGAAAATTATTGGTTTGTGAATTATAATTTTGTACAAGAGGAGCTCACAAAAATGTTCTTGCTCAGTGAGATGACACAAAAACTAAAGTAAATTTTTCTTTTTTTCTTAAATGGTTTGAGTTTTTATAGTTGTTACATAAAATGTGGGTTCTATAAGTAACTGTGGGTGTTGAGTAAACAATACTTCTATTAATAAAGTGTTTTTAAAAGTTTCAGACAAATGTTGAAAACTAATGCAGCTTTTATAGTGATAAAATCTCCATCATACGGACACATCAGGTCAGGAACAGAACCAAAGAGTTTAACTTATCTTGACAATTTCAGACATTTGCAAAATTCTTTACTTATTACTTATTTGCCAATCAGATCTTTGTTTTATCTTTATGTAAACTCTTTCTTTTCATGCTAGAATTATTTTTTTAAAGTTTAAAGCATTGATGCAAGTTTCCAAGTGTTTGTCTGAGTTGCTGGAATTCTTTCTGCATTTTCATGTCAAACGTAAAAGGTTTGGACAGACTTTAGTAAATTATTCCTGCATACAGAGTAGAAGTAATCCAGAATTTTATTTATTTAATACAAAACCTTTTTTTTACAATTAAAGTAATATTATTGTTTTGTGGGTTTTGTATCATTTTTCACAAGTTAAAATGAAAATGATGAGGATATTGAACACATATTGAACTAATCTCATTCATAAACATTTGGACTTTTGCCTGTCACTATAAATCCCCTTGTCAACATAAAGCTGTTGAACTTATGTCGTGCATGTCTGTCACCAGACCACGCAAACAGACACACAACTCGACCATGTGTCGCGGTCTGCCTATCAGGAAGTGTCCTCTGTCCCTAAGCTGCCAACGCTCTGACTGTGAGCATTCTGCTGAGGTCAGAGGGGGGGTGACTGAGTTAAGTGAAGTTTAGAAGAGCAGTGACCAAGCTTCACTTTACCCTCAGGCAGAGTGATCATGAGACAATTAGGGACACATACATATATACACACAGGAACACTCACTCAACCTCACGCTCATAGCCACTAAATAAGAGCTTAAAAAAAACACACATCTTGCTTGAACTTAGCCCTGGGCATCTTGGCTCACTGGTCCGCCCTGCTGACCCTTGTTACTGTGGTGATTAAATATTGGAAGCCCTCATCTGCAAACATTTAGCCAGTGCCACCCTTAAACTGCCTGGTGTCACCATGTCACCGCTGACTCCACAGGAACATGCGCAGCCAGGAATCGGATTCGATGCACGACCTGGATCTGTTTTTAAAAGAGAGAGGAAACTATTATAAATACTTTTTGATTTGTCAATCTTTTTTGAAGCTTGACAAAAATGTTTTTATGTAGTTATAAGAACTGAAACACCCATATTACTGTTCTGTTAAACAAAAAGTGTTCTG
>JAVKLF010000121.1:9534394-9553218 GCA_034783495.1 Millerichthys robustus
GGGGGGGCTGAAACTGTTGTACCCATGATTGAGATGTCACCTTTAACTTTCTGCAATCCTCTCCAAGCAAGAAGGTGTTTTTTTAAACCTCAGTATAAATATATATATATATACATATATAAATCTATGATACAAAAAAAGTTGTGCATATATGTACATTATGTGTTAATAGTGTGCCTAAATGTAATTTCAACTCTATTTTCATATTTTTCTTTACCCAAACAAGTCAATCAAGATGTCATATGATCAAAAAAGGCTAGAGGTTTTTTTTTTCTTGACATGCTTAAACTTTTCTTTGTGAGCAGTTGTGCTCAAATCAGTATAACACTAATAAAAGGTAACTCTTGAATAAATGACCTGTAGCTCAATGTCTCATATAAATATTATCTGGTCACCACCTGCAGAATCACTCTTATGGGGTTGTCTTGCTAACCGCCTCTCATTTCCACCTGTTGTACGTTCCATTTGCACAGCAGCAGGTTAATTCACCGTAAGTGTTACAAGCTAACTGATGACTTTGATTCCACAAAGGTGTGACTGATTTGGAGTTACATTGTTTTGTTTAGGTGTTCCCTTTATTTTTTGAGCCACACACACATATATATATATACTGTATATATGCATACATCATCTGTCAAGATGTACAGTATAGCCAAAAACAGCCCAGTCCTTCTGAAAACGATTTCTGCCATACTCTTTTGGTAGTATATTCGTTATCAGTCACAGATTACTATTTTCTCACACCGATATTTTACCCTCCTGCTGTTTTTAGGTCACAATGATTTAAAACAGGCATGTGGGTCATTTGGACCCAGAAGCAGCAAGATCACATCATTCATAAACAAAACGTACCGCCACAAACTATGTCAAAAAGCGTTCTTAGACTATTTATATATTCCGTTTCCATATTAGTGAAAGTTTCCACTATTATAGAAAGGTTCAGCTACAAAACATCAACGGAGCAGTCTCTCTTGTTTCAGTTTTCCTCATCAAAACGTGTAAGTCTTCTTTCATGCCTTCCTCTCCATCTTCCCCA
Source organism: Millerichthys robustus (assembly GCA_034783495.1). NCBI lineage: Eukaryota > Metazoa > Chordata > Actinopteri > Cyprinodontiformes > Rivulidae > Millerichthys > Millerichthys robustus. Next base: position 9,535,431 of record JAVKLF010000121.1, read on the forward strand.
CCGGGTCGTTGATGATAACAGCTCCCAAAGCAAGCAAACCTGACAGGTAATCACAGTTGTGGATTTGTTATTGTGCGACAGCGAGGAACTCTCTCAAAACGTACAAAGGAGCTGTTTTTACTCACTAGCTGCGAATGTGATCTGCACCGCTGTCCCCATGGCAGGACCGCTTCTCTGCGCAACCTTTCTGGCTGAAAAGAAGACATACGCTGCGGACAGGATCAGACCACCGCCGGAGATAGCTCTGCAGCTCCAGCAGTTCTTAAATGTTTGCATAGATTTTGACGGTGCGGACTCTGGCACTGTTGACATTGTAAAACAGCGCGTGTGCTAACAGCTAAAAAGTGTGTAGAAAGGGACTAAATTAAAAAAACAAAGCGGTATCTATGGACTATAGTCCATTTGTGGAATCCGGGTAACAAATCAGCAAAATGAAAGATAAAAACGTGACCAAACCTTGTTTGAAACTCTTACAAGGAGAAATGTCGATTTATCGCAGTACTTCCGGGTAACATACGTTGAGCTTCCGCATTTGTTCCTTTCAGAGTAAAGGTCGTCCAAATACACTGATATAACCGCAAAATGGTCGCACAACAGACCGTAGGTTGCTAGTTAACCTAATGCTGCGCAAGCAAAGCTTTTCCTTATCACCTATTTTAAAAGAAACGCATGAGCTGAGTCAACTGTTCTTTCGCCAGGAGGACTTCTGACCTCCCAGCTGCTTAATAAATCAGTGTGTGCAGCAGTGGGAGAGACAAGATGCTCATTCTCTTTTTTGTTAACGTTTGTCTCGGTCAGCTGGAGTCTGTTGTGGATTCGTACGTTGCGGCCGTGTATGAGCATAATGTGGTTCTGAACCCGGAGCCTCGCGTGCCTCTGTCCCGCCACGAAGCCCTGCAGCACATGCAGAGAAACTTGGATCTGTATGAAGAGCAGGCTGCCCTGGCTGCACAACAGGTATGGACTGAGGGGTTCCCAGTTATAAAACCCTTTTTCTGAAAACTTTTTTTAATAGTACAGGTTGAACTTCATTCAAACAGAAACACATCAGTAGAAAGCAAAAAATGCATATATAGTCCACATTGACATATGGAAAAATTTGAACTTAGATATTTACGTTTATCTCAGAATACATTTTTTTTGTAAATTAATTGATTAATTGGCAAAGTTAAGATAAGGTCTGTAATGTTTATTATCTTGGTGACCAAAGGTGAGTTTGCCAGCAGATGAACCCTTCTGTTCTCACTCAGGGTGCTCAGATACTTGTGTTTCCAGAAGATGGCATTCATGGGTTCAACTACACCCGTTTATCCATCTATGGCTATTTGGAAACCATTCCTGACCCCCGACAGGAGAGCTGGAACCCCTGCGAGGAGCCAGGCAGGCACAACAACACTGAGGTTAAGAGTTTAACATTTAAACTAGATATGAAGCACGTTGACATTCTGACTTCAGCTTCTGTGGGGACCACACCATTAGAAGGTCTGGGCCAGGTGGGGTTTCAATGGGAAGACAAACAGATAAAGTTAGTGACAGCAACAACTGCAAATACAAACATGTAAGGAGTAAAAAGGTCACTTTGTCTTGCAGTATTCAAAGCCAGCAGCATAACTAAGTGATAGCTCAGGAAAGCCAAGTCAACCCTAACAACAGGTTTGTTTATGTCACCCAGGTTCTCCAGAGACTGAGCTGTATGGCCCGTCGTCACAACCTCTACTTGGTGGCAAACATGGCTGATCTCCAACCCTGTCCTCTGAAGACAGACCTGTCCGCAGCATGTCCTTCTGATGGACACTGGCAGTTCAACACCAATGTGGTTTTCAAGTGCTGAGTGCACCTTCAATAAACAAACGATGAACAAATGCATTTAGCCTTTTTATGCTAACCTAAATGTTTTATTCACAGTTCTGATGGCCTCCTGGTGGCACGCTACCATAAACACAACCTCTACTTTGAGGAGGCCTTCAACACACCTCCACAGCCAGAAATCATCACATTTGAAACGCCTTTCGCCGGGAGGTTTGGCCTCATCATCTGCTTTGACATCCTGTTCCGAGATCCGACAGTAACTCTTGTGGAAGAGGTAGAGAAACATAGCCACACCCACTTATTAAAACTATTTAACTCTATTTGCTCCTGTCTTTTTTTGCTACCCTTTCAGCATGTACATCAGCTGATCTTCTCCACAGCCTGGATGAACCAGCTCCCCCTGCTGGATGCAATTCAGTTTCAACGGGCATTCAGTGCGGGCGCAAATGTGACTTTGCTGGCTGCCAACATTCGAAACGACCAACTATTTATGACAGGAAGTGGCATCTACACCCCTTTTTCTGCCACCTACCACCACGCTAAGAGGGGAGACCCAGAGGAGGGCAGGCTGGTTGTGGCCAGGGTGCCAGTCTTAGACCCACTGTGGGTGAGAGGGAGTACATCCACAGATGTAGATATGACTGAATCCACACCATTAGTAGCTACGACTGTTGCCTACTGCTACAGAGAGAGCTGCACTGATCCTCCTCCTGCTGCTACAGTTCCTCCCACTTATCCTACCTTCATATCATCCATGATGCATGACCCATTTAAATTTGTCCTCCTAAAGAAAATGGGAGGTGAACTCAAGGTGTGTGACGGCACCTTTTGTTGTCACCTTCAGTACAAGTGGACTGCACATAAAATGGAGGAGCTGTACGCACTGGGAGCATTCGCAGGAACGCACATCGTCAATGGTCGTTACGCCATGCAGGTAAAAACAACAAATATTATAATTGTATGAAAGTTCTATTTATCTACCTCCTCTCCGTCTACAGGTGTGTGCAGTAGTCCGCTGTGCAGATCTAGAGGCCAGCTCCTGTGGCCGGGACGTGGAGGAGGCCGAGTCAAAGATGGACTTCTTGTTGGAGGGGCAGTTTGAGTCCAGATATGTGTACCCTGCAGTTCTAGCGAGCCGTCTGGTCCTGGAGGAGCCCGAGAAGCTGGAGAAAACTGCAGATGGGACAGTGGCGATGAAACACTCGAGCATAACCGGGGGCTTGGTGACTGCCTGTCTGTACGGACGAATGTACCACCTGGACAACAAATAACCCACTCCTGGAAACAAAGATGTGTGCTAAGGAGAACAACCGGCGTATAAAGTTTTCAAGGTTCATTAAATTTGGCACATTTTGCATAAATTTGCACACAATCAGCAAAAATCATACACTGACATATGATTGAAATCGTTAACATTTACTGTAGCTTCTACATGTTTTTGAATAGAAAAACTAAGCCAAAAGAAATGTGTTTATTCATTTGTTATTTATTCTTTACAAACATTGCACCAAGTATCATCCAACCTCTGCCTGAAATTTGCATAATCCTAAAAAGGCAATATTTAGTAATGTCTTTCTTTATCACTCTCTCACATCCACACAAACACATTGTGTCGCTGCTTTCCACCATCTCTAGTACAGAAAACAATCATTAAATAGTTACAGCATTACAAGGTAATGATCCCACCAGTCATTCAATCCGGTTGAAACAGCTGTACAGTAAATGGGTCTGACACCTACCTGCTGTTACAATCAGCTCTTAAAGGTATAAACAAAGAATTCATTAATGATTGGTGGTTTCATAATCATCTACACAACATTATTAATGTTCATGACAGTCATTAGTGTCTGCCATCACAGCTGAAAGAGGAACTATGAAGAAACAGAAAAACAAGTGCAGTAGGAAGAAAAGAACCTCTGCTGGTCCCATTAGACTGTCCCTCTGTTTCTTTAGACAATCATGTTTTAAAAAGCCTCCTGTGCCTTACATCACTTTTGTAAGAAGGATAAAAACCTTTGAAAAGGGTTAAAATCATTTAAGAGCGAATCCACAAACAATACAAGCTTGACTCATAAAATAAAATACTGTTTTAAATTTGAAAAGATAAAAGGTCGTGTTACTGACCATACAGTGCTGTCAGGGGAAAAACACTAGTGTGTATACACTTTAATCTACATTGTAGTTCATATTCTTCTCCCCAAATGGGTATGCACCTTAAGATAACAGGTATGTGGTTTATTTAAAGTCTATTTTTAGATTTGAAGAAGCTTACCTAAAAATAACCCTGCTCTATTTTCTCCATCTTTTAGTCTCTTTGACAGTTATCTATTAAGGCTCCTGAGTGGCTGGCTAGCCTGCCAGATTTATAGGTCTGTCCACCAGTCCTTAGTACGTCTCAGAATCGGAGTCATTCAGTTCGTCATCTGCAGAAATGGAGGACAGGGGCCGCTCAGGCCTGCAGTATGAAGCGTGGTCAGGCCTCAGAGCGGGTGGGGTATCAAAGGCAACACCTTTAGAGATGTGGTTTGAGGTGGGGTGGTGGTTGATGACCGTTTGAGTGAGAGGCAAGTGGGGTAAGGCTGCTATCGTGACCATGGGGGAAGTGGGCATCATGGAGTTGAGGATGAGAGCCAAACAGTCGGCTACGTCGCGATTTGGAGCACAAGCCAAAGCTGGGGTGTAACCTGAAAGTATAAAAAACAAGGGATAAAAATAACCCAGCTCATATGTCACCACTAGAAGAAAGTCTTAATTATTGTGTGTCCTGACACCAGAGGAAAGCTGACCATTTTCATCCACTGCTAACACACTGGCTCCTTTCCCCAACAGCTCCTGGACCACTACCGTTAGTCCCATTCTGGCTGCTACGTGCAGTGGCCTGCGAGGGAGGGGTACATTATTAAACGACGTCCGGTCAGAGCTCAGGCGTGAGCTTTTATGTTGAACTACATACGTCTGGAGTGCAGTGTTGGTGCAGTTGATGAGGTTCTTGTCGCTGATTTTCTCCAGAATCAACAAGGCACTCGTTTCGTGACCCTGAAAAGAGCAGAAAAGCTTCATGCGTCTTTCCCATATTCGCACGTATTTAGCATTATTTAAACCAACAAGCACACGTAGCCATGCCAGCTTGTGCATTTTTCAAACATTTTCAGGAAGTGGAGAAAAGTTAAACCAGCAGTGTTTTGTGCATCTGTTGCTCTGTAGCTATGCCTTAGGTGTACAGGGAAAAAACATACCACGACAGGGAAGTAAAAAAAAAAAAGTAAGTCTCTGGGTCAGTATATTTACTAATGCATGACAAATTACTGATTACTAATTAAAGAAGCATCACTGCACAGTTTTTCAGCACCTAACTAACATGTTCAGCTCATGGTGCTGATTGCTCAATCACTTTTTCTCTTGTGGTTTGAACAATTGTACCACAAAAATGCTGAAAATCGAACGTAAACACCAACGACTTCTTTCTGAATAAAGGAATGGTTGTTACCTTACTACAAGCTAGATGCAGTGCAGTGTTCTTGTTTGTGTCCTGCAGAGACAGGTCGGCTTTACCGCTGCTAACCAGCACCTCTGGAACACATGAATGGAGAAAAATACAATCAAAGAACAGTTTCACTTCATCTTCTGTGTGTCGTGATGCACACTTACCCACAGCATTTGTCTGACAGTTCTGAGCTGCCATCATCAGTGCTGTCATGTGTGTTTGAGTGTCCACAACGTTTGCTTGAGCTCCGTGGCTCAGAAGAAGGGAAACACACTCCACGTGGTCAGAAAAGGCCGCTGCATGAAGCGGGGTCCTGCAACAACAAACACTTTGAAATAAACTGACTTATGTGGAAAAGCTTTTATAAATAATTTGTGCCATCTCTGACCTTCCTTTGGAGTCAGAAGTGTTGATGATATTTTCTCCCAGGGAGTCAATTAACATCTCAGCCACCCCCTCGTTGTCATTCATACTGCAACACAAAAACTGTCACATAAACCGCATCCAACCATAATTCACCATTCATGGGTACAAACAGCTGATGTCTTACACAGCGCAGTGCAATGGGCTGAATGAGTTGCCTTTGATGTTCCTGAACACCTGGTGATCCAACAATACCTCCACACACGCATCATAACCTAAAAGTGGAGACAGAAGAGCAGAGAAATGTTTACACAGTTTAGTTTTGGCTTCATAAAAAAATTATTAAAAATAGACGTTTTTCTGCGTGTTTGTCAGAAGGTCATGTTGCATTCTGGTACCATTGTAGCAGGCCCAGTGCAGCGGTGTGTAGCCCTGGTTGTCTGTGAGGTGGGTTTGAGTGAGGGATGAGCTGGCGCTTTGCAGGAGGGTACCTAGAACACCCACATGACCACAAGCCGATGCCAAGTGCAGCGGGGTGCGGCCCCGGATGTCCTTTACACACACACTGACCCCTCGCTGAAGTAAAGCTTCCACGCTCTCCTCCTGACCTACCACAGCCTGTGTGAGACATTGAGAATTACTAAATGGGATGAAGGGATAAAGTAAGTTTTAATACTCAAAATACTGATTTTACAACAGAATAACAGTACCACTTATGTACCAGTGAGCTTGGCAGAGCATGCACAAGGTTAAGGCATAAATATCTCCGTGTTCTCGTCTTTCAGGTGCTAATTTAGCAAACTACGTGTAAATATTTAATAGAAATGTTCACAACATTACACTGACAATGCAAGAAGTGCACAGTCTTAGTAAAAATGCCCTTTAGGTCACAAAATGTCCTCAATAGACAAGTTTAAAATGTGATGTGTGAAAGGGTTAAGCTCACCCCGCGGTGCAGTGCTGTCCGGCCCCAGCGGTCCTGAGTCTCCACACAGGCTCCTTGACTGAGCAAAGAGTACACACACTCTGTGTGTCCGCTCAGCACTGCCAGCATCAGAGGTGTCCTGAGCACAAATACGGTCCAACTCAGTAAGATGTATTTGTTCAAAGAAAAGCATCTTCTAAAGCCATTTCAGTGCACACACATAATGCACACACTCACTGTCCATTGGAGTCTTGTGCGTCCACGTTAATGTGTTGGTTGTTGTGGCTCAGAAGCAGGTGAAGGCATTCTGGGTGGCCATTCACAGCTACAGCAGACAAACGCACATGGGCACTTCAGTCAGTCTTTTCCACAGAAATTACAGCACACTTTCTATGCATTCAAAAAAAGGGTTTCCCTTGGTTAGGCATGTCTATGTGCCTATACCTGCAGCATGTAAGGCTGTCTTTTTGTGGATATAGTCACGGGCCATTGGGGAGGCGCTGTGATGCAGCAGCAGGGATGCGCATTCCGGATGCCCCCTTGAGCAAGCCAGACTGAGTGGGGTACGTCCGTCTGGGCTACGCACGTCAACGTCCAACAGAGATGACAAAAGAACCTCTAATGCTCCACAGTGTCCGTGGTAAGCCTTGATAAACAAAAAGACCACATCATCCAACCAACTTACTTTTACCTCTCAGAAGGTCCTATGGGGTACAAAAAAAAATCAGCCATGCAATATTTATTTGTAGTCCATTTTTTTCCTATGGAACACTAATGGTCATAAAGTTAAAGGACGTTCTGAGGGTTAAATGTAAGGGTAATTACAATCAAATATGAAACTGTCACATCTTGAACGTGAGGCACAAAAAGGCCAAATACAAGCAGGAGTTCACATCTTCAAACTCACCGCCAGATGGAGCGGACTGAGTGAGGCCTGGCTTTCCGAGTCTCTCAGGATGTCTGTTCCTGATGTCTCCAGTAACTGACAAACAATGACACGTATTCCTCACGTTGGATCAAGATTTTCACATTGGGCCACTGGCTCCATGACACAAACATTAAAGCTACTAACTGTAGAAGCTTAAAGGTTTACTGAAATTTCCTACCACATCAAGAGGTCTCACACTTGCAATCTGAAAGAAACAATTTTGGTGATTTTGCGACAATGTTTTTCAGATATTTTTAAAAACCATTTCAGAGACTGTAAAAAGTGGACTTACCAGTTCCAGGCAGAGTGTGCGTCCGTAGGCCGAGGCGTAGTGCACTGCACTGTAACCCTGTTTGTCTCTCACTCCTGGATCAGCATCATTCCTCAACAGGTACTCCACACATCTGATAACAACAAAAAAAAATCAGTTTTTCTTTTGTTACAACACCAAAGTCTGTCTCTGAATTGAGTAATCTGTAAATGATGAGCTAAACACAAAGATGAACTCACTTTCCATCTGTGTCAGCAGCAGCAGCGTAGTGTAAGGGGCTGCAGCCTCTCTGGTCCAACTCATTAACACTTGCCCCGGAGCCCACCAACGCAAACACACACTGGTAGTTACAGTTAGCAGATGCATAGTGTAGTGGAGCCCTGGGAGGGACACAAGAATAAAAGTAGCTTCTGTTATAGACTAAAACTGTACACAGTATACCACTTTCCACCTCTTATAGGCAGCAATGTTACCAACGCATTCATATACCTGCAGTTATTACAATTATTGACCTTTGAGCTCACCTTCCAAAGTTATCCTTCCTGTTAAAGTCGACTCCTATGTTTAATAGCAAGTTCAGACACTCCAGGTTCCTATTTGGAGAGCAAATATTGAAAACTGATATACTAATATTAATCACTGATATACTAGAGTCATGTTTTAATTAAGATTATGGAAAATATTGTAGAACATTTTCGTTCATGACATGTTCAACCTAAATAATCATTCAGGCTGTACGAAAATAGGTAAAGACAAAGCATGAAATAGAAGACCAGACAAAAAAAACAAAACGCAGTATGCTGCACAGTAAGAGACAATATTCACCCTCCAGCTGCAGCAGCATGAAGACAGGTCCTTCCAAAGTCATCAGAGGTGTCTATAACAAATCCTGCACAAATATGCAATCAGCATTTATTTGGATGTCAAGCAGCTGTGTCCACAGGAAAGATGGTGTCGGCGTGAATGTACCTGAAGACAGCAGCTTCCTGCAACAATCTGCGAAGCCGCTGAGAGCTGCCAGGTGTAGAGGCAACATCCCATGAATGCCTCTCCTTTAAAGGTAAGGCAAGCCATTACATGCCGAACAGTTACGACTGAGAGCTTAAAATTTTTCTCAACCATCCAAAATCATCGCTGTTTAATTTATATTTATTCATGAGAATATATTTATATAAAGAGAAAATACACAGATGGTCAAATGTCACATCTTACTGACTTGACAGTGTTGGCTCCATGTTTGATGAGTGCTGTGATGATGAGCTCATGGCCGTAGCGGGCAGCAATGTGAAGGGCAGTGTTTCTGCTTTTATCTTCACAGTCAATGTCAGCTCCTGAACACACACAAAAACAAAAGATATTTGCACATTTTTTTCCCATAAAGAGCCTGAAAAGCCTACATTTTTAAAAAGCATGAAACATGCAGAGCACAGTCCATTCACAATTGCTACTCTGATATGCAAACTAACATCAAACCATGCATGAAACAGACAGCACGCTGGAACAAGAAGAGGAGGGGCCGCACCGTTTTGAATGAGGGTCTGGGAACAAGAAAACCTTCCATGAGTAGCTGCCATGTGAAGGGGAGTCTTCCCATCCTTACTCTAAACAGATGAATCAGACAAGGGAGAGAGGAAAAAGAAAAAACTATGATTTTTAATTCAGCAGCTGATCAAATGTGAGTAACAGTACAGAGTTTTAACATGAACAAGTACTAAGATAGACCCCCTTGTGAATAAACATAATCCCAGAGCAGCTTGCTGCCTCAGGGAGTCCCTCCCTCCCCTTCAAAGTCCATATGGCCTTGCATCTTGAGGCTGTGGAAAAACTAATATCAGTTTCCATCACACCCACCGAAATGTTAAGCAAACAAGCGTTCTGGTAAATCCTGAGCACGGTCCACATTCATAAGAGCTGAGACATGATATAGGATTTTGGTTTTATTATTTATACTGTCCTCACAGTTTACTGTGTAGTACTGGAAAACAAACACTGCTTCTCAGGTCAATTTAAGCTACATATGGCCTCACCTTCAAGTTGATGTGTGCTCCATGGGCCAGCAGCAACTCCTGGCACAGCGCACCTTGGCGTGAGGAAGAGGCAAAGTGGAGTGGAGAAAAACCTCTCTCATTGACCTAAAGTAAATATCCCAGTTAAAAACAAACTTGTGCATTAAATTGGTCTTGGACAATTAGTGAAATATGCTCACCTGGTTGACACTGGCTCCTGCTTCGATGAGCTCACCGACCACCACGTCTTGTCCGTTATAACAAGCTAAATGGAGAGGTGTGTTCCCATAGGCGTTAACCTCATTCACCTACACAGAGAGGAACAATCTCACCTTTTCTTTGAAAACACATTAACATTTGGTTATATGAGAAATTTAGTTGAGCGCTTACGTTAGCTAAGTTTCAGAAAATATTCAGTTCGTTTTTAAAGCTACTGGTCATGCACACATGTGTTTGTCAGTACTGACGTGGACACCCAGGGTGAGCAGGTAGTGAACTGTGCTGCTCATCCCACTGGAGGCGGCTGCATGAAGTGGTGTGTAGGCCTTCTTGTCCTTACAGTCGATCTCAGCTCCACTGGCAACCAGTAACTTCACAACTTCCAGATGACCTGAGCCAGAGAGAAGAGAAAAAATAATTTCAGACAAATTCTCCTCATGCAAATACTAAATTTTGATCCACCTACACAGCATATCACAGCAATCTTACCCATGTAGGCTGCCCAGTGGATGGCTCTCCTGTCCTTCTTGTCAAATGCATTAATGTTGGCTCCTCTTGACAGCAGCAGCTTTACCATCTAACATAGATGACTTGAATTAAATTTGTACAAAATCCTTTTGCAGTAAAGCTGGGGAGTTTTCTGAAGATTTTTAGGTAGTCTGAATACTTTCTGTTAAAATACAATAACTGAGATAATTCCTACATCACTGTGATTTAAAAAAAAATAAATCTAAAGTTTAATGCCAGGAACACTGTCAAAACATGTTGGAATAAAGGAAATAATAACTTTTGTAAAAGCGATGTACAAGTTAACCCTGTTCTGAATGATTCAAAGATCAACTGATAATTTGGTGACAGGTAAGGGTGTTAAATTTGGATAGAAAAGGTGCACCCAGCGAAGCCGTAGGCCTTTATTTTACAAATCACAAACCAGAAATGTAATCTCATGCTGTTTTTATGCAAAGAAGTGTATCAACACTGCCCTGAAATATCACAAAGTTCTCTGGTATAAAACTCATGTAAGACAGAATAAACTACAGCTAAAATGCATCTTTTTAAAATTGTATTTTGGTGCTTTTGTACTTTGACTGTATTAAATAATGAGCTTTCGATGCATTTCAAGAAACTTCACAACTTTTTTTTAAATAAAAAAAAAGGTTGGTATGTTCAGTTTGTCTGTGCATTTAGGAAAAATGAACAAACCTCTACATGTCCACTGAAGGCAGCATGGTGCAGGGCAGTGCGTCCCGCCCGGTCAGATACATTGACATTACTTAGAAGTGGGGCCAAAGCTTCAGCACAGCGAACGGCCTTGTTGCTTGCTGCTACATGCAGCGGAGTCTGCCAGTTTTTGTCCCGAGCATTAACGTCCGCACTGTGCTTTAACAACACTGCCACCGCATCCTGTACATAAAGTAAGCATGGGTCAGACTGTGCAGACAGTTCATTGGGGAACAGTTCTACTTGCTCTAACAAAGCCCATGCCAGTGTTTGCAGGTGGCTGCATGGGTTCCTAGAATTGTTTTGCTATTCTTAGAGAGCTGTCATGCTGAAAATAGACCTAAGAAAGTTAAGAAAACATGAGTGGCTGTGCTAGTTTGGGCACAATGCCCACGAAGAACAACAATACATGAACAGATGTTGGTAGTTTATTAAAAACACTACAAAAGATCCCACTCTATTAAATATCTGCATGTGTGCTTGAAGATCTAATGCCTTTGGAAATGAGTTCTAAACAAACTATAGCTTCTCTAAAGCATGCAGTTCAATGTAAAACTTGCACAGTTTCACATTTTATTGCTTGTATAACGCCTACAGTCCAACTGTAGGTGACTAATACAAAACACACGTTACCTCACTACAGGAAGCCACAGCTCGATGAAGAGGAGTCAACCACTTGTTATCTTTGGCGTTAACTCGAGCTCCTTGAATGAAAGAAAAGACAGAAAAGATCAAATAAAATCAGACATGTCAACAATACGAGACACTTTCTCATTAATTTCATTTTGTTTATAGCCTCTTTCTGTGTCTTTTATTGATCAGAAAAATTATTAAAGATAAACATAGTTTAACCTAAAAGAAATAAGTACATTTATGTAAATACAAATTATGTCTGCAAAGACTTTTCACATGACTTACAGGCAAAGGTGAGCCACCAGTGCCTGGAAGGCACCAGATGTTTTGGAACCCTTTTCAGCATAGCTTGGATGTTAAAATAGTCCGGGGCATGCACCTGTTGCTCACTCTTCACTGTACTAAAACACTCAACACATTCTCACACATGTACCGTACATTCGCAGTCACTCCAACCTACTCTTGTGTTACGCCAGTTTAAGCCCCTCCTCGTTATGTTCTGAGCTCATTTTTAACTGAACAAAAAGACTCCCTTCAGATGACTGATTAATAATAAATGTCACCAGATGAAGTTGGAAGATACTCTCAGCTTCTACCACACCAAACTTTACACAATGTGTGTAAAAATCATTGAGGTACAGCCATTTCTGTGTATGCTAAGGTCACTTAGCTGTGTAGTCCATATTGAATTATGCTGACTACATAAATGAATCAGTTGTAGATGTGCAGCCACTCATTGCATTATGACAATTTAGTTGAAATTCGTCCAATGGTTCAAGAGATACTTTGTTTAAAAACCCAAAACTAATAAATTCATCAGTGTGTGTAAAAAATAACAAACAAAATTTTGGGTACTATCTAAAAACAAAACTAATACTGAAGGGGAAAGGTAAAATTGTTGTAAATTGATAGTGATTAATTGATTAGAGTTAGAGAAAACATATTCACCTGAAAGGATGAGCAGCTCGATAATCTCAGCGTCTCCAAGGTATGCTGCAGCATGAAGCGGTGTTCGCTTCTCGTTGTCCTGTGAGAATATTACAACACAAAGTGGCAACTTAAAGCATGACCACCCTTTGTTTTTAAACAAACACAGGACATACACACAAATCGTTCATCGTGAGACTAAAATCTATAGACTTTACAGCTGCAGACCACAGGAAACAAGATCAGAGCCTCGAGGAGACAAATATTTTTAGTCTCTTCACTTTTATTCTTCATTTCACTCCATCACGTCAGCACACCCTGCTGCATCACCATCATCTCTATTGCTATTTCAATGCAGCAGAGAGCAATCAGCAAAGTGGGGCTATAAACAAATGTCATGTGACTGCAAGAAGCCTGAGCCAGTGTTGCTGACTCCAGGAAGACTCGGTGTGATGACCCCAGCAATACTGACCCACAGAAACACAGCGAAGGACAATTAATAGAATGGAATGGGGTAGAAGCTGAGAAGAAGTTAACATAAAGGTTAAAACCACAGAGAAAAGGAGGTGGTAAAATGTAAAAATGAAGATCAGGTGAAGTTTATGCCCTTGAACATTTGAGAAGCTTAAGTGATAAAACTGCTCATGCCTGCATAAGATTGGTCAGAACGCACCCAGTCATCTGAACTCTGAGCTCTTTGTTGTTGTTTATGTGCCATGTTATGCACGAGGGCCAGAAAACAATGACAAAAGTACAATGACACCATCAGAAAAACAAAATAATTCCAAGAAAATAACTTCTCAAAAGAAAAAATTAATCAAAAATATTTAATGAAACAATTCTGACAAATACAAAGCAAGAAAAGTGTGAATTACCTGAATGTTGACATCCTCTTTCTTGAATATAAGAGAGCGAACTTCATCTGGGTCCACATTAAAGATAGCTCTTAGCAGAGACGGCTTCAGATACACACATAAAAACAAAAACAAACACAAAAGAAAACATATTTGAATTAAAAAGCTATCCTTTCTCTTTAATGGGACAGGTCCCACTCAGAGTCTCTAATCCCAGGCTGGGACAGACGGACACACTTGGCTGTATATCATCTCTGTTTATCAAAGGTGAAGCTGCAGGATGCAGCACGGAAGCACACGCATTATGCACAGTTACAGATTTGTTTGAGCTGGTCTTTAAGGGGTTAAAGCTGAAATCTGTCACAACAGCTAATGTGAACGTAAAAAAGCGTTTTTAAATTATTTAAGTAGAATACAAAAAACAGCACAGACATGGCTTATTTGTTATTGTTATCTAGGATTATAAATTTAGATTTGCCTGTAAAACTCTTAGCTTAATGAATTGACATATTGGGAAACAAATGGGTATTTAAAAATATTGTAATTGTTAACCACTTTGAATGGACTGAAAAAGTACAGAAAATTAAACAAAAAAATCTCGGAAAACAAAGACTGACGACATTATTTTTTTAAGTCCCTAGAGTCTTCCAATTACCTAGGTCTTTTGAAATCAACAATGTCACAATTCACGTTTTTGGAAGACATTACCTCTGGAAACACTATGCTTCATTGATAAAACTTTTTCTACTTAGGACTTTTTGTCCATAATTAACTAAAAAAAGATTGTAAAGTTATATTTATTACCATTCAGTGTACCGTTAATTACAGCTGAATGGCCAGATCGTGGATTTGCACTGTCTACTATGTTGTTTTACCTAAATTACTCTGATTTGTTTTCAACCAAAGTAAGTGTCCAGTAAGGCAGTATGAATCTAATACTGTTGAAACAAATAATCTCTAAAACAAAGGCAAAGAAGCTACAAAGATCCTGCCACGAGCACTAGCACACCTCCTTCCTCACCGCTGCTCCCACAAAATGAAAACGTCTTTAGCCAACTTTCAGCAGTAAGCTTTTCTTTTATTCATCCATCCTCAGGCACTATAAAGACCAGGCTTTGCTGATAAGCTACACAAATTAGGAGTCTTTCTTTTCATATGCCACACTTGTGTTATTTTTATTTCTGGATGACAGGTGTTGCCAGTCCATTGTATTTTTTTGTTCCAACAAGACGTGCACGTATGTACTGCAGTATAAGTTTAGAATTTAGGCCAAATGAGAGAAGACTGATGAAAATCCCACTTATAATGCTGTTATTTACAGCTGATGCACCTTACCAATGGCAAATGCTCAAATAAAAAAGACAAACTTATTTAAAACAACAGAGAACTGAGTAGAGGTGTCTCTCTCACCTTGTCATCCTGAGCAGCAGCCCTTCTAGAAACATGGTAAGATCTGCGGTAAAATGATGATTTGGGCAGAGGAGGAGGTGGTGATGAAGAGCAGGGCTCATCCTCCTCCACCTCCTCCAACACCACGATACACACACGGCTAGCCCGTTCTGACCGCATTAGGAACAGACACTCATGCAAAACACACACACGCACACACACACACAGATACACAGTGTTCTTTTCACATCTGTGCACAATCCTATAACACTAAAGTCAGCAAAGGATCCCATAAAAAGTGTTTTTCCTGTGAACAAACATTGCACATCTTCACGTAAAATCCAAAATGAGATCCAGCTCTGTCCTCTGTCAGTGTCGCTTTGCAGCTTGTGTCCTCTCCTCCCCTCTCTCTCTAACCCACACTCACACTGTCTGTGAGCAGCAGCAGAGACAGCAGGGAATTCCTCTGCGTAATGGTGGCGTTAAGAAGCATGCGGCAGAATGAGCCCAGGCTGCCCGGCAGAACACAGGAAGCAACATATCCTCAATGCTGAAGCTGCAGCTGGGAAGGCACACACGCACACAGACCCTGTAGCTCAGACGGGGCACCAGCACCCAATGTGTGTGGGAATGCGCTGCTCATTTCAGTCAGACTGCTGACTCTCATAAAAGGAGGTGAGGAACGGGGGAGGGGATTAAGAGAGAAAATGAAAGAGTATAGTGCGTATTAGTACGCAGGTATCCATAGCCCTAACGAACACAAAGTAATGGAAAGATGAACAGAGAAAGGAGTGCAATATGGTCAGCAGGGAAACTGACAGAGAAAGCAAGAAGCAATTTAAAATAAAATCTGGAGTGCGGAAACATCACAACAATAGCACAATAATAGTTTTATTTTGATGGGAAATTGTAACCAATTGTCATACTGGTTGATGCTCATCTACAAATTCATAGTTTTAACTAATAAAAAAGTGAAGCTGTGAGTGTTTTGTAGACACTGGTCCAAAACTTTTATTTTCTATGTCCAAGAATCAACAACTTATTTGTTGAGAACTTTCCCACTGTCTGGATATCAGATGATTCATCTGACCTTTATCTTTACGGATTTAGTGCTAGTCTAGCAGATGTTTGTTGTTGTTTGTACAAAGAAGTAAGACATGAAGCACTGAAAGGCCCTTTATATTTATTTAATTGACCAGGCTTGAGGGCAACTAAAAAGCTGTAACCAACATGGTGCAGCTTCAAAAAGAAATGAGCACAACAGTGTGGTACAGCTCTAAAAATGTTAAGTAATTACATGAAGAAGTGTTCTTTCCTTTAACATTAAAATAAAAATGAATAATAAGCAATTGTATGTTCATGTCTGTGTCCTATGCCCTATCTGGTTTATTGGTGGCAAAACTTCAAAAGTCCCCATCTCATTATAAAACTGGATCAAACTAGCTATGCCAGAGAATGTGAGGGTAGCTGACAAGACCAGTCTGTGCGTGCACAACTGTTTGTGTATGTGTCTCCGGCTCTTTCACATTCAGCAGAGATCCTAAAAGGAGCAGACTTGCCAGGCCACACAACCCCATTAACTCAGAGGGAGGAACGATGCAAAGGAGGACAAATGAAAGCAAGAGGTTGATTGGTCCCATTTTGCAGCCCTAAACTTATTGAGTCTCACAGCCTCACCCATATAGACTTAATTTAAAAAAAAGAAACTTTATAAGAAACAGACTGTTACAACAGGCAATATGACATTACAATTTTACATCAATGGCATAAACAAAAACACAACTAAATGCACAACCATCTGTTTTGTGTATTTTACCAACTAGTAGTAGGGATCATTTCAGCAGCATTACTAAACCATAGCAACAATCTGTCGACAAAAACTGAGAAAATGAGGTTGAGCAGTTTGCACCAAGTAAACCCAGTTTTAGCAATTGAGTCATAAATTAACTGAGAAAAAAAGCTGATTAAAAAAGGGTAAACACAATCTGAACCAGGCCATGTAAAAAAATATACTGAAAAAAACCACAATAATTTACTCTCTGACAACTTCACAGAAAACCTAACACGACTGTGTGTCCAACGTGTGAGCGAATGTTTACAGGGTTAGACTGACCTCTGCTCTGACCGTGCGACAGGATGCAGTGGTGTGTGTGTGTAACTTTAACCCAGCACAAAAGCCTCCACGTGTCGGACAGTGTGCATGTTTGCTGGCACACTTACAGTACTAATTCAAAGGCTTTTTAAGATCAAGAGGCAGCCATTTTTATCAAACCTTTGCACTTGTGACACTATGTAGGATGAGTATGCTTATGTCCTTATGTACTAATGTATGACAAAAAAGCTTTAACTTTTAATGAAATGTACAACTTCTATGTTTAGACAGTTTACCAAAATATTATATGTAGTATTAGTCATTTTTTCTGAGATTATAAAGGCATCTAACTATTAAAAAGCCCAGAACAACAGCAATTTATTGTGCCTATGCGTGCATATCACAGCACATACTGGAGTAAACGTGTCCTAAAAGTGCTGCTGTTTCTTTATACTTTTCTGCTGTCCTTGTTGTTTTCCACTTGGTCAACTATATTTTAGGTGTATTCAATTAGATGTGAAATCAATGTAATGGCTAAGATATAGTCCCAAGCAAGCAACCATAAAATCTGTGTATTTACATAATGATAACATATATATGTGTGTGTGTGTGTGTGTGTGTGTGTGTGTGTGTGTGTGTGTGTGTGTGTGTGTGTGTGTGTGTGTGT
>JAVKLF010000121.1:9554146-9565604 GCA_034783495.1 Millerichthys robustus
GTGTGTGTGTGTGTGTGTGTGTGTGTGTGTGTGTGTGTGTGTGTGTGTGTGTGTGTGTGTGTGTGTGTGTGATGACTGTTTTCTCTCTTTAGTCAGTACACTTGCATGTTTCTAAGCAACATGACACCCTCTAGAGGCCAAATAAGTGAGAAGACTTTGCCAAAAGTCTGAGAAGTTTGTCACCAGTTTAGCCTCTATGAATGCAACTGTTTTGTCCTTTTGTCCATTTTCTATCAGCAAGTAGCAAAAAGAACAATGAAGAATACAAAGTAGGGCCTAATCACAAACAGTCCTACATCTATTGACTGGTCAGACAGGCAACAAAGCTGCACAATCAGTGGCATGAGACATTGTTAATCAAACTCTAAAAAGCTTTAAAACAAATAACTGTTATAATATATTATAACATATATTAATAATAATACAAGAAGAATTCTAAGTTGCTGATGTTATAATTTGCATTAATCATGAAAATACTGATGGACAATGAAAAGATCATTTAGTTTGCAAAATGATGAACAAAGATATAAACCAAATCATCTCCACAGTGTGAATTACTTTTTGCAATGTATTATTAAAGCTGTCTTTCCAAAAATGCAATCTTATTTATCACAAAAGTTTGATGCCACAGACATTTTAACTTCATGAGTGTATCACCTGAGGCAGGGGTGTCCAAACCTGGTCATGGAGGGCAGCCATGCAGATTGTTTTACTTGTTTCCCTACTCCAACCCACCTGGTTCAGTTTCTCTTCAAGTTCTGCAAAAGCCTGGTAATCACCCACTCATTCTAATCAGGTATGTTGGAGGGAAGAGAAAAACTAATCCATACAGGATAGCGGCCCTCAAATTCCAGAATTGGACACTCCTAGAAGTGCTGCTCTTGTGCAATCACTGATCCTTTGGATTGTGTCTAGATGAAGGCAGCCGTAGCCTTCAGATCAGCTCAAACACCACCTGTTATTTCAGTCTGACAGCCTTTCTTATCCTGCAACAGCTGACTGATCATCTAGCTGCAGCAAAGACAGCTGCCAAAGCCATAGCAAACACAGAACCGACCTGTTGTAAGAAAAGTTCTGAGTTAATAAGACTTGGTAAGTAGCAGAGAAAGTGTTGACACTCAGATGAGCACTCAGATAAAGGGGAAGGAGGAAGTTAGCCACCCTAACAAGCTCCTATCCATCCAGTTGTGTATATTCGTGCATCACCAAACAAAATAACACAAAATGCAATAATCAAAAGCGCGAACACATCTAATTACATAAATAGACAAACAAAACAAAAATAGACCTGTTAGCATCCTCTTGCCTTATCTGCTAATTCCGTTTACTTTTACCGCTAGCTAGTTAGCTAACGTGATATTAAATAACAGGAGCGATGTAACATTGGCTAAGCCTTTGGAGGTTTACGTTACAGTAAAAAAAAAAGAAAACCAGGGAAAATAGAAAAAAGTTGTGGGTCTTGAAACCGAGGTTAGCACCAAAACGAACGCGACAAACTTGAATCCCACGGACGAAACTATTGTTCGTCAGTTCTTCGAGCTTAAGGTTAGCTACCCAGATGTTAGCTCGTCGTGTAACCTTACCTGGTCTTGTATCTTCAACACAGTCATCGCCCCCAAAATAACATAAAACAAAAGAAAAAAAGATGCGGCAGTAAATAACCCGGAGTTACTGTAAAATAAGTGCCCGGGGGAACAAAAATAGGAGCAGCTCAGCTCACCCCCCGCTTCCTGTCAGGAATAAACCAAGGAACCACATGAGAGCAACACGGACTAGTCAACTAGGTGAATTCTTCTTCTTTTTAAAATTTTTCTTCTTCTTTTGTTTATTGGTGGTTGGCAAAAATGGAAGAAATCTTCTACATCTTACGCTGAATGTATCTGAAAATATGTGCATAAGATCAAATATACAGCTTGGAAAAGTGTAACAGTGTTACAAAACATGGTATCTACAAATTATTTATTGTATCTTTCCAAAATACTTCATAAGCCTATAGCTTATTGCATTTTAAAGGAAAAATGTCATAAAAATAATAACTAGACACATAATATTTTAACAAAGCTTTTCCCATTTGTTAGCTTTTTATTAAACTTTAATTTATCCTTTAATCATATACTACAGGCTTATTCAACATGTGGCTCCAGGGCTAAATGTGTTCCTTTTTAATATTTCTTTGGCCCTTTCAACAAAGCTGCCCGAATCCCAAACTAACTTGATAAAATAATATGTGACCAGTGCTGGTTAAATGAGCCACAACGAAGAAATTGACTAAAGAGAAATTTTTGTTACCTTTGCCAGCAGTGTTGAGAAATAAAGTTTTGGTCGATCCTTGAACACAATATTATTCACAATCTCACGCATTATTGCAAGATGTCCCTCAAAGTTTGGGTTGTAATAACGCTCAGCTACCACGTTAGATTTTAGCTCAATATCTGTAAAACTGAGTTATAAATACTTTTGTGTCTAACGGTGACATGGCGGACATTTTGAATGTCAACTAACATCTAATAATGATTTTCTGAGAGTTTCTTTAAAATCTGATTAAGGGTTCAGGGGATACTTTCTTATTAGACAAACACACAGAGACACGGGCAACATTATTAACCAATTATTTGCCTTTGCCTTTTTGGCAGTGGGTGATAATAGGAGCAGCTCATCACATATTTAAAGATTGTTTTTCACGTTATTTCTGAGAATGATAAACATTAAACATATAAAAAAACATTATAAAATAATTTGAAATCATCTTTAAATTTCCATATTTGCTTTATTTGTAAATTAAAAAGAAAAATCAGATCAGACTTGATTACAAAAAACGCAAAAAACTGTTGCAGCTAATTTTGTTTGTAGGAAAAGCTAAGTTTGTTGATTATCTCGTGAAATTCAGCACAATAGACATAATGTCATAAGGCCATGAAAAAATAATTAATCAATTTGTTCTCTTTTAGTAAGATAGATGTGATTTAGGCCTAGATGACACAAGAAAACATTGTAGGATTGTTTTTGACCAAAATGTTTACCAGAAATAACAAGAAAACAGTTAGGGTCTTCGTGAACGTTGTCTCCTCTGTGTTTTAGTTCCCTTGGTCCTCTAGGAGGTCTTCTATTTTGTGCATTTGGTGGAAGATGGATCACACTTGTACCCGTACGAACAACAGTGCTGACCATCAGCGCAGCACGTGCCCTGAAATCAGTCGTAGTGTCAGAACAAAATACAGACGATTGTATTTATGTCCAGATCAAACACACCATCATGCTGAGCCTGTATTCTCGTTTTCTGGATCACTATCACCAAGCTGTCTGTTATTACATCTTTATGTGTCTAACTCGTAGATCTAAAATATCAGCTGAACAAAAGCACAAATCCATACCAGTTGGTGAGGACAGCAGTTCCATTGGCCTGTGAGTCCTTTGCAACAACTCGACCCAGTTGGACAGAAAAATTTGTTATCGCAACGAATGACCCCAAGCTCAAAGGAGCTGCTGCTGGCTTCTGTCAGAGCCGTCAGTGATGTCTGCAAACATGTTAAAAATGACAAACTAACTCAACTTATGCTATTTTAAATAGGCTTTTAATGCACATCACTTAACTAATTGTGTTTAAAAAGTAACTATCTTTAAAGACTTTTAAAAATTCATTTTTATGTTCTGACACATTGGTGAAGGTAAAGGAAGTTCAAACTGTTATAGTGTTTGGCCACCAGGGGAGCAGAAACGAGACGTAACCAATGACCTTTCAATTACAGTAAATGTACAGTACTCTATAAATCCTGATGGGGGAAAGTAGTTAACTGCTTTTTTTTGCCATCGCACATGTGGAGCAGTGGGCTTCCATCTAAGATGGAGCTGGAGGGTTAAATGCCTTGCTTAAGGGCCCACAGTGGGGCAAATGAGGGTGCTTCACCTTCCTCAACCGAATTCTTTGTGTTTGTCAGGGGATTCAAACCTGTGACCTGCAAATCATAGGCTCACCTTTTATGGAAAAATATTTTCACAATTTTCCAAAACTCTGAAAGAAAGCCAGTCACATAACTAACATTTTGGAGTGGAATTCACTTAATGAGTAATTTAATTATCACACCAAGTGTTTTAGGTTGTATCCTAAAAAACATTTGTTTGATTGTAATTCAAAGCTTTAGTTTTTGTCTACATTTATTTAATACAGTTCATAAATAATAATCTTGAGTTTAATAACCTCAAAGCACAGCAAAACTAACTCCCAAATTGAGGCTGTGTGCTTTGATCACGACAGTCACGTCAACAAAGAGGGCAACTACAGAGATGTATCTCCTACCTCCTGTGCGCTGCTTTTATCTTCAGACAGTGGAATGAGAGAAGCGGGGACTGAAGTCAGTGTTTGTCTGGGACTGAACGGATACATCGAGCCTTCTCTGACACAATAGGTGTAAGTGTGGTCGCAGTCAAAACCAAACGGACAGCAGTGGTACCCATCCAGACAACACCTCCCCTAGAAAGGAAAATTATGTCAGGAAAAATAACACAAATTAAGCATTTTTCTTAATAATAAAAATAAGCTGTAAGCCAAAATGTTTTTGTTTGTTCTTTTGTTCGCACTCACAGGAGAGTAGGGGCAACAGAACCAGCCACCTTTTGGGTGTCTGCAGCAGGTGGTCCCATCAGGACAGGCATAATAATTGTCACAGTGGACAACTGTTGTTTTTGGGGCAGTGAGATCGCTGCTTTTGAGCTCCTGAAGCGGGGAGAGAGACAGATCGGGGGAGCTCTGAGCCTCTTTCTTCATCATAGGCACGGCCATCCATGGTTGGTTTTCTTTCACACACAGCTGCGACGTCAAGTCACAGGTGTATCCTGAAGGGCAGCAGTTGGCCAGGTCGGCGCAGCACACAGCCTAAAACCCACATCGGAGTGAATCAGAATGACTGGCACTAGTTTGAGAAATTTGAAGTGTCAGAAAGTGACAACAGTGCTTGAATGAATCTGACTTGCATTTGGATATGGGCAGCACTCGTATCCTTTTTCAGTCAGGCAACAAGTGGACAAATGGGAGCAGACGGAACCATCAGGGCAGCTGATGGAGGCGAAAGCAAAGCCCCACACACACACGCCAACGTGCAACAACAGAGGGATCCTCAGCATCTGGTGAGGAAAACTGTGTCATTTCTTTCTACAAACGCACACAGCTGCTTTGTACTTGTTGTTTTAAGTTTTAGATTTGCTGCCTTTCAAAACATATTAATCAAGAACTTGAAATAACAGAAGGTACGGCTCAGTCCAACAGATATGTCAAGAAAAGATATGAAGATTCAAAGATCATTTCTTACCTTGGATCTATGAAGTGATTCTGGGGCTTCCTGTCACACGCTTCACACTTCCCTAAACTGAACACACACACACCAGTCTTTATAGGAGAGACTAGTCACTCCCACTCACCAAAAGCAAACTGTCAAAAGACACGCACCATTTTTATTTGTTTAGTTGCATTATAAAAGGTTTGGTTATTGTAGTAGGTTTCAAACCCACACACAGCCTTTCTTTAATCTCCCAACCAAAATATAGCAGATTTTATGAGCATTGACCTTTGATTTGTCACCTTGTTTTGATCACAAGATAAGTTTAGCAAGTCTAAATCAAAGATGAAGCTGCTAAATGTACTGAAGCTGTAATTTAAATCTGATCAAAACAGTGAATTCAGTCTGGTGATATTTCTTTACAATATTGCACTAAATAAAGATGGGGAAAAATACCTAAAGTTCTTAAAAACGAAACTGTTAGCTCATCGGGGGTGAATTAATAAATGATCTACTCCACAGCTTTATTTTTAAAAGCTTTGCCCTTCTGCTATGCTTTAGATTTACAATCACCCATTCATAGTGCTTTCATTGATGAATTTTATGTATAGCACTTTATTTATTTTCACTCTTATGCTGATAAGAGTTTATTATGTAGGTAGTGTCTTGGCCAAGGGCACTTTGGATGCTGCAGGGGCCTCCAGTTGGAGGATGACCCACTCTGAAAACACCTCTCAGTTACAGTGTCAGGTTTTTGTGTCTTTTGTTCCATTTCCTGCAGTTGTGACTTTTAGATGCTGTTTACACTTATTTTTTACTTGTGCTATTTTTAAGTATCTCTACACTGTCTTAATCAGATACAAAGACTACACCTTCACAAAGGGTGGAAAACTATTAATCAAGATCACTTTATTAAATAAATGAAAGAAACAAATGTAAGAAATTAAGGGTGGTTGAAAACTTTTGCAGAGTAAAAATACATTACTATTAATCCTGCAGTTTAAAAGTTGATTAGATCATGTGATTTGCACTCACACACACACTTAAAAATGTACAAGTTCTAGACACCTTTGGCAAAAAGGCTAAAGCAATACTTTATTATTGAATTCCTGTATTTTGTACATTTACACTGCAATGTTAACATCTCGTTTATTGAAACAGTTACCCCTTGGATTCACTGTTACATGTGTAGCTAACAGCTCCAACTTCAATATGAGGCTGGTGACATTGGCTCAAGTTTACATGCATCACAGGCACCAGTCAACAGCCTCGTGTAGCAATGGAAGATATCGTGTATAAAGCAGAGATTGGTGGTGGTGGGGTGGGTGGGTGGGTGGAGGTCTGAGGGCCAGCATAGCGGTGATGCTGGTGTGCTAAAACATTCAATAAGTGGCAAAAAATTTATTAAAAAAATCACCTTCTTCTTGAGTGTAACTTTAAAACAACTTACATAAAGCATCTTAAAAAAAGAGAGAGATGACTCCCTCAGTTCCAGCCTCTGAATCTCACCATTATGAGTCCGAGGGTCTCCAAGTGATGATATAAGCTGGGAGGGAGACAGTTTTAGCAACTCAAAGGCAAAAAAAAAAAAAGTCACCACTAGTAAACTATCAGGAGTAAGAGCACCGTAAAAATACGGATGTCAGTCAACTGAGTCCAACTGAGAGGCTGCCTTCTTTTTCTTTTTTCTGCCATGTTTCTTGTGCTTCTTTTTCCTCTTCTTCTTGGACTTCACCTGGGGGGGTAAATCAAATGCTTTACATTTAGGAAACAAGGTTTTTACTTTTTTCATGAAGCAATCATCTACACTTGTAACAGTTTCTTGAGGCTGCAGACTATGCTTGCACCAGCACACACACAAAAATCTAGTTTTTGCATTTTTCCTGTCACAAAAAAGATTGCTCACTGTGAATTTCTCCTTCTCTTCACTACTTCTCTTTTTCTTCTTTGTTTCAGGCTGCAGGAGGAATTCAAATTGATGTTACTGCAGAAAGAAGGAAGTCGTGCCCCAGAACCACTCCTCCAAAACACCCATTTCCAGTAACATTTTAAATTTCACAATGATGGAATTTTGTATCACCTGAACCTTACAACCAACTGTAAAACACAAGCCACATGATCAATTCATAAATTCAATTGTTCCAAACTGTAAAGCTAAATAATATAGATCAATTTTCCACTACCTAGGACAGACATAATAATACTTCAGACAATATCGGGTGCTTATTACACTGAAAATGTCTAAAACAAATAATCTGGTGTTTTTTCAGCTAATGTACTTTTCTTTTTCCAAAATGGAAAATGTGCATTATAATTACTTGAGAGACAGATTTTAGGAACAAAATCTTTAAAATATATGGTTTAACCAGCGGAAAAGAAAACATTTACAGCTGTGCCAACTTCACATACCAATCTTCTCCTGTCAATGTAAAGAGAGAAATGAAGCCTAGACTCTGACTTGGTGGTTGTGAAGTGAAATCGTGTCCAGAGCAACAACCACAGAAAACGTAAAGGTCAAACTGTAGCTTTAAATTTTGTTCTAACAGTTCCTGCATCAAGATAAGTGTTGACTTAAATAAAGGTGACTCAGCAGTTTCATTCAGTTGTTTCAGATGTGCTTCAACACCTGATAAACAAGTACTGAAATGAGAAAATATCACAGTATAACTAACTAAAATGTGGATATTTCCATAAATATCTGTATGATGAAGGGAACTGATTCAAAGCTGCATGCAACTTATTAATCTATACATTTTCTTACATACAGTTAATGTTACAGAAGTTAAATGATGAATAAACATAAAGTAAAACAATAAAGCTTAGTTACTCTATGGAGGTGGGAGAGGAACAAAAATCTTTCTCGTATTCATAAAATGGAAGAAAAATGTGAGGAAATACTTGTGTATTCTGCAGATGACAAAACGTTACTTTCAGGAGTTTACTTCCCTTTCTATAAATCACAATGGACAATTAGTACCTCTTCACCACTTGATTCAGCCGACGACTCAGAGGAGGAGTCTTTGTAACTTCTCTCAGCTTTTTTTTTCCACCCTCGGTCCTTTATATTCTGATAAAAACATAAAATGACATCAGTTTTTTGTGAATTACACTATATAACAACAAACATATAAGTTAAAGCCACAACAGCTATCAAGATATGCAATTTTTCATTTAAATCTTTATGTAGATTTGTATGCAAATAACCAGTAAACATGCATCATTCAGCACAAGAAGTCTTCCACATTATTTGTAATAAAGGGCAAAATCAGCGGAATCATGTTTTTTTTTAAATCACATCAAAAACCATAAAAACTTTATATTTTGACAGCAATTATGGCAATAGTGAGTTAGAAAAAATGACCTTATCTTTATCTCCCTCCTCCTTGATTCGCTTCATTTTCTAAAAAAAAAAGTTTGTTGAGAACCAACTTTTATTGTGAAACATTACAGTAAAAAAAAGAGCAAAAATACAACTTTAAAAAGAAAACCTTGCTTTCAGCATCGGAGTCTTCCTCTGAGCTGTCAGACACTCTCCTGGCTGATGATTTCCTTCTCTTACGTTTCTTCTTTAGACTTTTCTTTTCATCCTGTGTGGAAAAATAGAAAACACATTTATGTTGCATTCACACAATAGAACTACCAATCTTGTTCACAGAATTTACAGAGTCCAATTATAAGTATGTTTTAGTCTAAGGAACTATTCTAATACATCAGTGATCAGGAATAAAATTAGAGGGGCAAAATAAATAAATAAACTGAACAGTTCAATTAAACTTCATTTGCTTTTGAGAATTATGAAGATACATAAGATAAATTTTAAATGATATGCAATACGATCCAACTCAAAGCTCTGGTGACGCTTACCTCGTCTTCGGACTCGGAGGAGGAGCTGCTAGAAGAATCAGAACTCGATGAGGAGGAGGAAGATGAAAAATGCTTGACCAAAACACAGTGAAAGCAGGGTTCGTTAGACTTAAAGTAATTTTTTGGAGATATTCACAGACTCCAATAGGAAACGACAGCTGTTTAGGTGGTGCACATGTATGAGTGTGTATGAGACTGATGTGTGATACGGCCTACATCAAAAGTACTTGAGGTCTTTCCTCACCCTGCTAGACTTCTTCTTCTCTTTCTTCTTTTTCTAAATGTGTACACAAAAATAAAGCAAAGTTGAAGTAACATTAAGATTTAAAAGGGAGGACTGTTTCAAAATAAGACCTGAATCGTACCTCTTTTTTGTCTTTCTTCTCTTCTTTATCCATTGATTTCTTGTCTCTTTCTTTGTCACCGAGCATTTTTTCTCTGTTTTTAGCCAGCTCCTTTCGCCATTTCTGAAAACAACCAAAATAAAGTGAAATACTTAGCTATTTTATTGCTTACCTGGTGGCATATCTGCAGCTGCACAAGGAAGAATAAACACTCACTTATACATCTGCAGCTCCTAATTGACATTTATTGACTTTTTGTTGACAAAGATTAAATTTGTTTACAATTTAGGCAGATAATGGCAACTCATTTTTCACATAAACTTAGTAATCTGCCAAAAAACAAGAGAAAATAAAAATACCTTGAGTAGTTTGTCCAACAAAACAGCCACTGTAAAAACCATAATAGCTTAAAATATACACCTCATTCATTTTGTCCTCAAAGTCAGCCAGGGCTCGAGAACCCTTTTTCTTTTTCTCTAGCTGCTCCTTCAGCTCTTCCCTGTTGAAGATGAAACAAATCTCATAAGATAAGATCTTATTTAGGTAGACAGCAACAAGAACACTGCAAACCTCATCAAATAAAGTCATTTATGGTCATACTTAACCTAAATATTTACAAAACAAAAATAAGAAGTGGAGTTCATTTAAGAGGAATATATTTGTCCTGTTTTGTTTTCTGTTATGAAATGACGGTGATGTGTGCCATATTAAAGCACCTAGTTTTTCTATCTCCTCACCATGTTGGTCGAGGTCGGCTTAGGTAATCCTGTATGGTTGGTCCTGAGTTCTGTACAGGTCCCCTGGCCCGTGCAGCCGCGATAGGGTTTATGTATGCCTAAAATGATGAGGACGGGGATGTCTCAAGTTATTTAATGAAACACACACACGTAGTGTGGATAGAGATTAAACACATCACCAAAGTCCACATTGCTAAAATCAAATCACAAAAGGACATTTTAAAACCAGAAACAACATCCCTGTAAAAGAATGCATGCTTGAAAATGACAACATGACAAAATAGTGTGAAAAACGACTTATTTTGTTTATTGCCATTATTCTGGCGTTAGGGAAAAGGAAAATTATAAATAACCTCAACCTAAAACGGTTTATTTAACATGAGATGACAGCTGGATTTGTGTGGATCAACTAGTGTTTAGGAAGTACAACTAAGGATGCTGTACCGACAGGAAACGCATTCATAACATCCCGACACCAAAATAACCAAATGAAACTGAGCTAAAGTTAGCATTTACAGCATTATTGTGATTCACCCACTCGTCACCATCGAAAACACAATTTAATGAGTAAGCTTGCAAAATGTTGAAATAACTTCACCCACTGCTTTGTTTAAATGATGTATATGAATGCGTTAAAGATGAATGTTTGACTGCACACTAGGCCTTATTAACATAGAAGACTAATATATGCTAAAACGCGAGTGCTAAGCTACTTGTTAAATATTCCTGTCAAATACCAGGGTGTATATATATGTGTCAATTTTATTTGCACTACTGTGAAGTACTTACCACTCGATTGTCTCTCTTGCCCATATCGAGTCAATAATCGAGGGAACAATCATTAGTGTTACCTTTCTAGCATGGAGCTAGTCACTTAGCTGATAAACGCCAGCGGCGTTCATACCTTCTTCGGCTGTCCGGCCAACAGCGCCTTGTTTCAAATTGATACACTACTCCCACTTTCTGGTCAGAGATGGTACTACAGCAATTACAAACATTTTCTACAAATATTTTTCAACATATTACCGTTCATCATAGTCAAACTGTAGATATTTACGACGAAGTAATAGTGCCACACTACGAGGTATTTAATTTTTTATCGGAGTCATAATACTGCAATAATAAAGTCATAATATTAGGTGAATAAAATCCCGATATTATGAAAGATGCCTGTGCAAATTCTCAGTTATCCGGGTCATCGCAACAGCAAACAGGCTTAAATTGGAGGCAACCGGACTTAGAT
>JAVKLF010000121.1:9565704-9576064 GCA_034783495.1 Millerichthys robustus
GAAATTCACAGGTACATTGTGTTTGGAGAAGATTCTCCTGAGTTTCTCAGAAACTCCTGACACATATGGGATGACGAAGTTTTTATGTCTCTCTGTTCATCCCCCCGTGTTTGAAACAGTATCTTTTGTTTTGTCAGCTTTGTTAGCTGATTTGACAAAATGCCCATTTTGGGGAACCACAAGCTTGCAATGATTTTCTGATGTGCTTGTGTTCCTTATGCTTCTCCTCTGTGTCTGAGGGAACGTTGTCCGCCCGATAACTCAGTGTTCTGATGACAGAAAGTTTGTGTTCCAGTGGGTGATGGGAATCAAAATGAAGGTATTGATCTGTGTGGGTGGGTTTCTGGTAAACCTTGGTTTTGAGGCTTATCTTCCTCAATGTGCACAGCACAATCCAGAAAAAGTAACATGTTGTTTTTCGCATCCTCTCTGGTAAACTTTATGTTGCTGTCCACTGAGTTGATGTGGTTTGTGAACTAGACTTCTTTGGTTAGGATTTTAACCCATGTGTCGTCCACATATCTGAACCAGTGAGTTGGTGGTGTTCCCTTGTATATTTGTATATATATGTATATTATTATATATGTATATTATATATATGCACATGTATATTATATTATGAAAGATCTTACACAAAACAGTCTTACCACTGAGTTAAAATGAGGAATGTTGAACGTTTTGTAAAGTAATATGTGTTGGTATTAGTTTTACAAAAAAAAAAAACTTAATCTTTATACACAGCATCAAATTATTATCAGTAGCAGGACTTTGAAACTATTGCCCAAAAACAATGGTTTTGGATCTATGAACCCTCAAAGACCCTAGTGAGGGTAAAGGGCTGGTCCAGTGTACCACAGTCAGGATGGAATCCGTATTGTTCCTCCTGAATCTGAGGTTCGACCATCAATTGGACTCTCTTCTCCAGCACTGCAGAATACATTTTACCAGGGAGGGTTAGGAGAGTGATGCCCCTATAATTGGAACACACCCTCCGGTCCCCCTTTTTTAAGATGGGAACCACCACCCCGGTCTGCCAGTCCAGCAGCACTGCCCCTGATGTCCACGCGATGTTGCAAAGGCGTGTCAACCAAGACAGCCCCACAACATCTAGAGCCTTAAGGAAATTAGGGCGGATCTCGTCCACACCTGGAGCCCGGTCACCTCAGAACTTTTGATCTACCTCGGTGACCTCAGCCCCAGTTATGGACAGATCAACCCCACAGTCCCCCGGCACTGCTTCCTCCATGGAAGATGTGCCAGTGGGATTGAGAAGGTCCAAGAAGTATTCCTTCCACCACTTGACGACATCACAGGTTGAGGTCAACATGACCTTCACCTTTACTGAACACAGTGTTAGTAAAGCACTGCTTCCCCCTGCTCAGCCGCCGAATGGTTTGCCAGAATCTCCTTGGGGCCGATCGAGAGTCTTTCTCCAAGACCTAGCCAAACTCCTCCCACATCCGAGCTTTTGCCTCAGCAACAGCCAGAGCTGTGACCCGCTTGGCCTGCCGATACTCCTCAACTGCCTCCAGAGTCCTATCAGCCAACAAGGCCCGCTAAGTCTCCTTCTTCAGTTTGACAGCCCTCTAACCCGGGGTGTCCACCACCGAGTTCGGGGATGGCCGCCACAAGAAGCACCGACAACCTTATGGCTACAGCTCAAGGCAGAGAACATGGCCCACTCGGACTCAATGTTCACTGGCTCAGTTGGGATGCGGTTAAAGTCCTCTCTGAGGTGTGAATTTAAGATTTGTTTGTGGGGTTCTTCTTGCCAGGCATTTTCAGCAAACCCTCACTACACATTTGTATCTACTGGGTCTGTCCAAAAACTTCCTCCTTCCCCACCAGAGACGTCATGTTCCATGTCCCAAGAGCGCCAAGGCCCCCGCCTTTAGCTACTGCCCATGGTGTCATGCACCTGACTCGTATGGCCCCTCCTGCAGGGGGTGGGCCCACAGGAAGGCAAACCCATGTGGCTCATTCGGCCTGAGGCCCCATGGGTAGAGACCCGGTCACTAGGCGCTCGCCGACGAGCCCCTCCCCCCAGGCCTGGCTCCAGGGTGAGGCCTCGGTAACCCACATCCAGACAAGGGACTACAAGTTCCTTGTAGTTGTGTGTCCATACAAGTCTTTTGAATTGTGCTTTGTCTGGCCTGTCACCACTGAATTTGACACTTTAATATTTAATGACTATATTGGATAATCTTCTCAATCAAAACATTTCAAATAAAGGTGTTCTTTATATATGCAAACGTTTGAAAATCTCAAATGTCATAACCAAGACGTTTAGTAATCACATTGTCTACAGAAGCACTTGGCCTCCAACAGATCAGTAATATAAAAGAGAAATGGTTAATAAAAAAAGAACAATGACTCAGTCACAACATTAGTGTGTAATGTTGAAAAATGCTGTTTTTTATTCAGCTGGTGCAACACAACACACATTATGACACCGATGCATCCATATATTTTATATGCCAACTGGAAAGATATGCTGGTTTCAAATCATTTAACACTGCTAAAAGTTGAAAAGCTGTTATGAAAATGAAATGCCTTACAAATATAAATTTAAAGTGATCGCATTATCTTTAATGATACTAAAGCAGTTATTTTACTTGTAAACCTCTAGTTCTAAGGTATTTGTAGTTTCGTTTTGCTTTTTCAGAGTTATCAAAAAGAAAAACTCACACAGTGTTTTGTTAAGCAGATCTGTTGTGTTTGCCTTGCAGCAATTAGAAGCTGAAGAAAATAGAACAGTCTATCAAAAGCAGGTACTGGTTACAGTAAATTTGATAAATAGCAATGAGAGTAATCAATAATCAAAGGCACTATTGTAAGACAGCTTAAAAGAAAACCTGAAGAAGTTGTAATGTGGTCATTAGGTAGCCCAGAAATGTGCAAACTGTGCCCGAGAGGTTGGAACGTCCTGAATAAAAAAATAAAATAAAATTAAAAAAAACCTGAGAAAGTTGAAGAATGACATTGTATTGTGTGTTGATGTGTGCTAACTGCACTACCTGTTAAGAATCGATAAACCAGTGTTAAAATGTCTCTGTTCTGCAAAAACTACAACATACAAAAATACAATTCTGCATAACTTGCCCCCCCCCCTTGCAGATTAGAAAAAAATGCAATAAAACGGCATATTGATGTACAATAAAGCAAAACCCGGGAACTAAATATCTGTGCATCTTTTTGTATCAAAACTAGTATAAAATTCAAAGCCATAGAAATAAAATAATCAATGGCAGAACACACCGGACTTTCTGAAAACACAAAATACTCTCATGATGAAACATTCCACTGACCTTCTCTACTTTGACGTATCTATGTGCTGACCATGCACAAACAGTTTCTATCATTGCAGCTAGCACAATACACTGTACAGTACCAAATTACTAGCCTTTATACATTCCTGTCATACACAAACTCTCAGACCATCTACAGAGTTGATGTACTTGGTGTAAGAACATAGTATGCCCCAGCATCTTAAAAAAATAGTAACAAGCATTATATGACTTGTCAACAAAATAAAAATTAAATACAGAATATTGGTGACGGTACTTTGCCAAATGCTTCGAATGTTAAATAGTCCTGGTGGGACTTTCTCCACAGACTGCAAGCCTATGCATTAAGGTATCATTTGGACTGTAATAAACTGGATTTCAAAATAAAAGTCCATGATGGCAGATTAAAAGTCTTTAAAAAATGGCAGGATTTAGCTGAAGTTGTTTTATCATCTTTTCAGTAAAAATATCATTTGCCCTTTGAATAGTGCAGCAGCCACTAGAATCCTGCTACTGGCTTGTCTGCAGCTACTTTTCATATCCACAAGGAGGCAGCAAGCTTATAGGTGAAGCTGGATTGATGAGGAGCTTGGCAGTGAGTGGCTGGCTTGTGATTCCTTGTGATGTCGCAGTGACTTTATAGATAACAGGAGCGTGAGTTCGTGTGTGTGTGTAGGTGACAGCTTTTTGTCTTCTTCTCCTGTTCATCAGTTCTACAGAGAACATAAAAGGCCGGTAAGATCCATGCTGTCCACCCAGGCTCCCTTCCAGACCCTCGAGACAGAAGGACTCTTAAAAAGTCTAAACACTGGTCATGAAGAGGCTTCCACAGACTGCACGGCCTCTCAGCTACAAGTTTATCTGTGATTCAGGCCTTTTGTTTTGCATTGTTACAGTCAGAACATTTCACACCCTTAAAGCAGCAATTATGAGCTTTTGCTCGTAATTCAAACGTTTCTATTTTCCCAAGTACTTTCTGGAGCTGTGTACATTGATCAAAAAGAAGTAATGGCTTCTTGAAACAATGCTTTGAGTTCACCTACAACATGTAACCCACAATAATTGAGCTTTTTGACACTTTTTGACACAAATCAGGGGGAAAAAAGTTCTTATCAAATGCATCTAAAGAACTGTATTGTTCTTAATTAACGCATTCAGCTGTTGGTGGTAGACGTATATTTGTGTACATCCAGGTGACAGAAGATTTCTCATTTAATTTAAGTTTATAAAAAATGGACTAGAAAAGAAAAATCAAAAAGGTCACAAAACGTCTAGGCATTTAGTCAAAATGTGAAATGCTTCAGAGATGCTTCCTTTTTTTGCACTCATTACAACTAATGACGGTATATGGATGAACAAAATGTTTCACAACCCTTTCCAAATATCTTAACAAGTGTTTACATAAAAAAAATAAATAAAAAAACATGTATGTTTGAGTTATTTATACTTTTAAGTAGGACAACATGTAGCAAAACTCTTTAAAACATTTCATTGGGCAAATTATATCCACATATCCTTTTAAGCTTTTTCCAAAATGAACAGCCAAATCTTAAAAACTTAAGTCACGAAGCTCATTGAAGACTTCAAAAGAATTTTGTCATAATTTCTTGCACCTAATCTTTAGCCTGATTTGTCTTTTATCTGATTTGTTACTTAACAAATGTCAAAAAGCCTAATTATTGAATTTAATGTCATTAACACACCAAAATACGAGAGGGTACCAGAAAGCACTTTTTGTAGACACTGCTGGAATGGCTGACGATGGAGGAGGACCATCAGGCAGTCCTCTCCTCTATAGTGGGCTTGCTGTTGGGGATAGGCTGGGTTACGTACACGCTTCGGCTGTGACTGTCCACGCTTTGGAAGTAGGGGTGACTCAAGGCAGCGAAGGCCGATATTCTCCTGGATGGATTGAAGGCGAGGAATTGCTGCAGAGATGGAGAAGATGAGAAGGGGAGGAGACTGAATACCCAGTTGACAGAAAGAAACATTCGTTTCACTCCACCTACCATTAACAGTGCTCTGCCTTGCTCATCCATCTCTGGAACCAAATCTTCAATTGGTTTTGGAGGCCGGGGCGTGAAGGCACTCTGTGGTAAGCCCACTTCCTGCGGCCAGTCTTCTGCTGAAGGAACCCCAACAACACTGTGGAAAAATACAGGTGATCATCAGCGATAAGCAGCTTGTGCCGTCTCTGAGATTCAGATATAAACAAACATGTTCTAATTATTAGTGTGATGAAAGCTATGCTGGTAATATTTACCTACAAAAAGCACACTTATTTTAGCTGCATTGATAATAGAAAGCTAGAGGAGGGCCTGTTTTTAAAGCTACAGTACCAGCTTTTTGAAGTGTTGTTCTTTGAATGTAAATGATACATGCCTTACTTGTTGTAGAAAGCTCTTTAAAGAACCTCATGTTATAAAAATGAAGTTTAACTCTGACTGGAATTGTAATCGAATGGTGATACAGCTACAGTTAGTTGTAGCGCTTCCTGTTCAACCTGGGGCGCCTTCATCAAGAATATTATTCTTAAATCAGATTAACATTTAATGCAAAACTGACAGTTATCTAAAGGTTTATAAAACTGTTTCGTTTGAATGGTTATAAAGTTTGCAAGATTAGATTTAAAGACAGTTATCCATTTTGGTCTTGATTTAGTTCAGACAAACCATTAGCAATTAAACGTTTTCTTCAAACTAAAGCCGTTCAAAAAGCTACCCATGACAGGTAAAACTTTACTATTCATACCTTTCCACATAACCCAATGTCAAAAGATCTGAACTGGCCCCTTGAGCAAGAGAAACTAATGAAGGATAGAATTTTTTTAAGCAAAAAAATACAAAAGGGAAAAATAGATATTTCATTATTTTACAAATTTTCCTTGATAAACATCTTATAGACTTAAAATTACTTTTCTTCCCACATTAATTCAAAAAACATTAAATATATGACATTAGAAGCAACAAAAATTCAGCTAATAATACTTACTCAAAAATCTTTCCCAGCTGATCAACATCTGAGTTCCCTCGAAAAAGAGGTCTGGACAAGAGAAATAAAAATAAAAAGTTTAAATATGCTATCATTTTAACAAATGTTTGTTAGTCTCTTGCTGGCTCACTTTAGATGTGGGTTTTAGTGCTCTGCAGGTGACCCCTAATGTATAAAGCCTTTGTCAGAAAGCAAACAGGAATGTGTAAGTTTCACGTGAACGTTTGAAGTCCACATGTTGTCTGGATTGTGGAGCAATATTGGTAAAAACCTCTGAAGCTCGGAGGGAGGAAATGTGGATGAAAGGAGGGAGGGGAACAGCAGCAGCAGCAGATCTGCTGGTGGTTCCTGTGGCTTTGGGCAGTCTCTGGATGCCCGTGGGCGACCACGGCTTACCCTGGCACCCGTACAAATTCCAACAGTCATCATCAGCACAGGACTTCCAGTCACCAAGATGAAAAAAGTTTTATTTACCCCTCGTGTGAATCAACTTTTACTCTCTGAGAAGTAAATGCAGATAAAAAAATTTGAAAGGAAAGGCATTTGAGAGGCACGTTAAGATTATTTTAATGAAAACAGAGGTATGAAAACGAGACCTTCCTGTTCAAGTTCCTCTGAAAAGAAATGAGGAAGGAGGAGCTGTCTAAAGAGGAGACTTTATTCTAACACCGCAGGTATCAAGGTTTGTTGGTTAAATAGGATTAGATTCATGAACTAAAGTAAAAAGGACAATCTCAGACTAAATAAACTCACATACTTGTTTTGTCATTCAGGACTCTCTTAAGGCACACTGCTAAATTGAAGCATAGAGTGACTCGTTGGTCACGTTCTCCTTTCCACTTTGCATAGCGCAACACCCACAATTTCCTAAACTCAAACTCAAAGGTATTATTTGTAACACAAGAATACTTTGCACCTTTTGTCTGCAGTAGGAGCACCATTTCTATCCCATGCTGCCATCTAGAAGCAAAATTAAGGCAACACAAATAGTTATTAGTCATATTTGACTAATAAAATGTCTTGTTTCTTTGCTTTCTTTCACCACTGCAGGAGGACCGCATCACATACAGCAATTTAAAATCAGACCAAACCAGTTTCTGACAGTTGCACTTAAAAAAATCACCTACAGCAAGGTATCATGCCAAAACAGGTAGAAATGGTAGTTCCAGGAGATCCCTGTTAGTTTGTTGGAGGGGGGATAAGTACGGATGAAGCACCAGGATAACACATGTATGACACCCATGCACACTTTGAGATGGTTTCTCAGATTTGCATATAACAAATGCAAACCCACAAGTGGTGTCAGACTAATAATTGGTCCAGGGTTAGGACAGGCAGCAGAGTCACTCTTTCTCTGGTGCCAGTTTAACTCTATCCGACATTCCACCGAGACGACCTCTGGAATGTGTGCAAGTGCGTGCTCATGTTTGCACGTCAGAGGGTGGAAATTGAGACAGAAATGCAATGCACGTGTGAGAAAACAAATTTTTTCACCCACTTTTGAGTGGATCAAAGATAAAAATCCCTCAGAAAATCTGAGATGCCTTGTGCGCGTCAGCTTTGATAACAAAACAACAACATTTGCGCTCCGTTGGGGGTTTATCAATTTGATATCGAACTGTGAGAAAGTCAACAAAGATGTCAGGCCTCTCCCAGTTTATTAATGCACCACGATATGCCTTTTCTATTTGAGGAATGTCAACAAGCAGACATGCCCCCCATCCACTCAAACTATGACTCATAAACCATTGCAACCGTGCAGATGCAGACTTGTATAATGTTTGCTAAAATTTGTGTGCACAGCATTTTCACAAGTGCACATGGTTATCAAAAAGAGCTTTTACAGAAGCGTGTTTGATGACTGAAAAGAAGAAAATGGTCACAAAAGGAAATCTTTGCAGCTTCTTAAGTGAAAAGTGAGTGGGGTAAGAAAGTACAAGTACAAATTTCAAATCTGGAATAAGGGCGGTCAGATAACTGCAAGCATTTTTGACGAAGTTTTCAAATTTTGTCTTCTAGCCAAAATGGCATTCAAATGACCAATTTAGAAAATTCTTCATTACTTCTTTAGTCTACAAACTATATCAAAATGATATAGAAAGGGCATTCACAAGCTCAGACTAAGGTGTCAAATGGAAGTTAATCCTGGTTCTGTGGGAGGATTTTTCCTCTCTACTGCCACCCACCTCTGTGCTTGATCAGAACGGGAGACTGACAGGACGTGCTACAGTACACCAGCTTCTTCAGTCCACAGTTTTTACGAAATGGTTTCTTATAATATACTGAATTAGGTTGTAAATGTATTATAAAAAGCTTGAATCGGACAGTTTTAATTAAAGATGATAACTTAGCATACCGGTATATTAGTTTATTTAACTTAGTGGTCAGTGTTGAGGTCTTGTTCTGAGGCTGCTGGTTTGAGCCCTGATTTTCTTAGGAAAGGCATTCAGGGTTCAGTGAACTGAACTGAACGTTTATAGCTATGATAGTTCTTAGAAATACTGTAAAATAATAGTTTTAATAATCAAACTACACGGTTGGACACATTGTGACTTACGCGTATTTCACAGTTCCTCTGACTGTGCGTCTCCGTGCTGACTCAGCTCGGCTGTAGCTTCTTTTTCTAACTAAGGCCGTGGTGCAGGGGTCTTTTTCAGAGAGAAGAACATATTTATGGGTAGTTGTTGGTGTTCTTTTTTCTTCTGGGCAAGAATATTCTTATGAACAGACATGCCACCTTCGATTATATTACAGAAGTGTATTGTAATGTGGTTTTAGTTCAGGACGCAGAACACAATGTGCGTTCATACACTGTAAAAAAAAAAGCATAAAAACTGCCCTAAAAAAATCTGCGAAACAGCGAGGCCGCGAAAGGTGAAGTGCGTTATAGCGAGGGTTCACTGTATAACAAATGTGACATCTTTTATGGGAGTTAAGGGATAACTAAATGATTTCTTAACTATCCTAACCTTGTGTGGCCTTTTGAGGCTTTGTGCTTTGAGAAAAGTAAAACATGAGTTGTGGTGAGGCTGAACAAGTAAGAGGGCAGTTACGAAGCAGGGCTGTTCCTTCTGGCACTAAGCCTTACCTCAGAAGGACGGTTCTTATCTGCTACGCCACACACCATCACAGGCCGACATGAACTACAGCTGATTACAAAATATATTTCGGCACACAGAATATAACAAAACAATCTTAACTCTATTAAGATATGTTTAAACGCCTGTGTTTCGTTACCTTACACAAACAGGCAGTCGATTTCTTTAATTTCAAAGAAATACGTTATTAGAGTGGCTCACCAGTGTGTCAAGTTCGTTAGACCACAAACTGTCAAATACCTACACCAAGAAGTAGAATCTTGGCTTGCATGCTCCAACCACAAAAGGCAGCCTGGGTTTCTGTAATGGTTTGATAAGCCAACTGAAATAGGATTGCATTTTGCTCATAACCCATCTGTCAGGTGTCATTTAAGGGGAAAGATGACTTTTTAAAACTCCCAAATGACTGACACTGAGTCAGTTGAATATTTGTACATTTCTCTGAAGCATAAAAATTAACAGGCATGCTCAAAGTGAACAAATCATGCAGATATTGTGAATATTTTTTATTATGTGTATTTTATTTTGTTGTGAGTGGTAATTCAGTTATTTGGTCAAAGGGTTTGGACTTCCACTGAGATGATGTGAACATCACAAGACCATCCAGGTGCTTGTTTCACATTTTAAAATGACAATAATCAATCTAATAATCAGTAACTTTTTAAAAAATCTAAAAAATGACACCAGTGATTTTGTGGAAAACAATTGCAGATTTCAGGAAGTTGACCTACCTCAAATTTATTAGCTTACTGTGACACCACACAACTGGTAAATATCATTGTATCGAGTAGACTTTCCTCCTTGCCTTACTTTGTATGTATTGAGCGTTTATGCCTGGATTTAGGTGTCCAGGTTTCTTGCCCAAGTGGTAGGTTCTACCTGACTCCGACAAATGCAGATTTTTCATGAATGCACTTCAAACATCTCGTTTGAGTGCATGACTTTAGAAAACTAATCAGGTTGGCAATCGTTTCCCCACTCTCC
>JAVKLF010000121.1:9619294-9633522 GCA_034783495.1 Millerichthys robustus
GGTTCAGATGATGGATGGATGTTTATACCTTGGCTGTTGAAACTGGCACAACAAAATTATGACAAATGATGAGTCTTTACCTCGTGGACTAAGTATCACTCTCTATTAGTTCTCTTATTTTCAGATCAACAAGTTCAGTTCTTTCAGGAGTAACGCTAACCACTGAGCAGCTCATACATGTTGTCAGAAGTTCACTGTTTTGTTTCGCAGCCTGAAGCATTGAAGCGGTTTAGACAGTGCATTAAAATGTAAAGAAAACCCCCTCTGCTGTCGACTATCCATTTCCCAGCTTTCGTGTGCCTTTGACAGAGGCAGGCCCTGACCCTCGGGGTGGTTCTGTGTTTGCGTGACCATGCTGTGCTCTCTCTCTCTCTCTCTGTGCCAGGTGGACCCTCTTCTTCCTCTCTGTGTCACATGGGAGGGGCATGAAAGCTACAGTAGCTCCTCTTATTTCCCTGGCAAATGTTGTCACCATAACCAGTCTCATTTCTCTCCTCCTCCTCTCTCCTCTGACAGACAGCCCATCACTTCCTGCCTGCACGTCAGACGTCTCACACAGTCCCAACTTGTAAGATGCCATGGAGCCCAGCAGGAGATCAGTGCTGTACATCTGCTATGTCCTTTTCATCTTAACAGGTGGGTGTTGGGGGTGAGATGCTTGTGTGTGAGCTATTGTTATTGTGTTTGTTTAGCCTGCAGGGGTGCAGTTTGATTATGTAAAAACTTTTATGAAGTTATTTCTCCTTAAATGATGAAACATTAAAAATGAAACAACAACAACAACAACAAAACTCCAAAAGTGATCTGAACTAGCTTATGTGGTCCATGTCAGGGCATATAATGGTTAGATGAATTTCCTACTTGATATTTTGCACTTTAAACCTTAGAGAACATGTTGAAGGGTTGTCAGTGAGTTCCTCTTTGCAGCTTTTCTCAGCGTTTATTTTGCATGTCCTTTCCATAGTCAGTACAGCATGACTATCCAGACTTAGCTTTTCTTCTATTGTTAGCTACAAGTTATCTGAAGAAAAAGCGTCAAGTGGAAAGAATAACCAACCCCGGATGCAGTTTTGTGACTCATTTCAATCAAGTACTAAAGTACTTCACAAATGATGAACTGCATGGACTCTCCTTTGCTTTGATGTTTATATCATCAACTCTTCTCAAGACGCTCTGTGGGGGATGATGATGGTGTTCGGACACGCGCCTGTTGACTTTATTTAGCATTCAAACAACCAAGATGTATGTAAGGGCGATAAGTAGCTGGATAAGGGGCAGGTGCAAGTGTGTGTCCGTGCGGGGGGCCCCTGTCATTAAAACTATAGATATCATCTCACCTCAGAACCCATTGTCTCTAAGGTCTCACCAGCTATCACCACAACAATTACTCTGCTGTTTAGGGACAACAGTAAAGGAAGCAGGCCAGGCACGCTTTGCCCACGTTCTGCCTTTTTACCCGTTTTTTGACACACTTCTGCTTCTGAAAACACACACACTCCCATATCCTTCCAAACAAACAGAAACTAGCCTGCAGACCTAAGAGTGACACATGTCCCTGTGGCTTTTGTTTTGCATGTATTATTTAGAACATAACACCTGACACACAGTGGATGTACTGTGATGAGCCACTTGGGCAGACATTGGACAAACACCGGGTGGATAAAAAATAGAGGAAATGTTGATCAATTAGAGGACAAAAAATAGATCAGAAAGTTCAGAGTTCATTTAAAACATATTCAAAACCCTGAATCTGATTTCCATGGGTGCCATAAGTCATTTTTATGCTGAATCAGAGGAAAGACGATACACAAACAGAAATGAGATTTGCAAAAAAGAAAGAGGAATTTGACCAAGAATGCTAAACCTGGGAAAACTGAAGTTTATTTTCTGTTCTGCTTAGCAACAAACTACAGCTGAAACAGACAGAGACTCACAATACATCAACAATTACAGGAACTTAAAGCAGCCAGAGTGTTTGTTTCGCGATGTGTTCAAGATCAGACAAGCCTTGTGCTCTCTTGACAACATTGCCACTCTGTAGTGAGCTGGGTCAATATTAACTCACTATCAGGACCTGGACGGTTTGAGAACCAGGATACAACTCAAACTGCCTTCCTCTGGTTTACATTCCTTCTCTTGATCTAGTCATTTTGACTATTTGGATAAGTGTGGTTGTTAATAAAAAACATACAGCACAACTTTTATAGCCTAAAAGATGATTTAAAACAGACTGTAGACAGAATAAAACATAAAAAGGCATAAAAAATGGAAAGGTGGCAGTTTTTCTTGAGAAATTGCTTAATTTTTAAATGCATAAAAAGTCTTTTGTTCCAGAGAAACGCCTTGAAGTTTCCACTAGATGCTCAATTAGTCTTGTAAAAGCCTTAGGCACATGACCATGTAAGCATTTAACAATAAGTTTGAATATTGAGAATTTGACAAAACAATGAGAAACCCCAGATAGGTTGAATAGAACAAACAACACTACTGACACGTGCTGCCAAATCCATTTTGCTTGAAGT
Organism: Millerichthys robustus; assembly: GCA_034783495.1. Lineage (NCBI taxonomy): Eukaryota > Metazoa > Chordata > Actinopteri > Cyprinodontiformes > Rivulidae > Millerichthys > Millerichthys robustus. Next base: position 9,621,817 of record JAVKLF010000121.1, read on the forward strand.
TTATGGATTCTTGTCAAATGTTAAATGTCTCACTCTTTGAAACAAGAATGATGTGTTCCTAGTACACAGGCCATTACATAATATAAAGGCCATATCTTACACGAGAGTTTTAACAAGGTACTTTAAGTGTCCTGATGAATCTCAAAATCCCATGTAGAAAGATCTAAAAAGGTTGAGTCACAACCTCCGAATTGGTTCCTCTTTGTTGAAACGTTTTGTCTCTTCTCCAAGAGACTTCTTCAGTCTGAGGAGTTGAACCTTCATATAGTGAAGTAGTAGTAGTATATAGTATCAGTTTACCGGTGACACCCATACTGGTTGTTAACATGCAAAAGAGGACCATCAGTCTAATGACCAATTGTTAGTGCCATCATTCCAGAAAGCAGACAAGAAACCCCAAAAGAACTCCAGACCCAGACCAGTGGTCATTCTGTATGTTGTGTCAGTTTCAGAGAAACTGAGATATTTCATTTCTACACATGATGTTCCAGTGGCTTTTAAACCTCTAAACACATTAAAGCACATACTGTTTCACCTCAAAGATCTGGTCCTCCAGCAAAAACAGAGTACCGTAATATTGTTGTATTACTTCAAGTGATTTTTGTGTAAGCTCTACAGTATCTCCTCTTCTGACGTTTTTGTATCCACTAATTTAGAAGTGAGCAGCAACCTCATTCGTGTCCCTTCACTGGTTCGTCACGGGCTTGAAGGGAGCCCTCTGTTTCTGTCTGTGGAGACCCTGTTTTCACTGGATGAAGCTGAGATCCAGGGAACTTGGTCTCACACCGAACCGAGCGGTACCCGGACCACGCTGGTCACATTCACCAATGAGGATGTGATCATCGACATGATGTACCGTAACCACCTCCTCTTCAAAAAAACCAACATTTCTTTGCTGCTCCTGAAATTAAACCAGACCAGCGAGGGGGACTATCACCTGAGCCTCAACATAAAGTTTCACAACAGGAAAGGAGAAGTCATCAAGGAGGAGAGGACTATTCGTGTGACAGTTGATGGTGAGCCTCTTGCTTTTGTGACTCTTCACATGATAAGGTTTAGTACCACCAATTTTACCAATGTTTCTTGTTCTTCTCTGTAGTCCCTGTCTCTACTCCACTAATCAAGAAGAGCCCGTCTTATCCAGTTGTAGAAGATAAAGCAAACGTAACTTGGACTTGTTCTGTGGAGAGAGGAACAAGAGTTGTGTACCAGTGGCTACGGGATGATGATGCGCTGCCTCCCAGTGAGAGGTACCACTTCAGTCAAGATAATTCTACGTTGGTGATTAGCCCTGTGATAAAAAAGGACAAAGGAACTTACCGCTGTGTGGTCAGAAACTCAGTGAGCCAGGCCCAGCACAGCAGGGTGGCGGAGCTCAGTGTTTACTGTAAGTAGTTGTTCGTCTTTCCCAAGAAAATCAGTCTGTTTTTGATCAAAGTAGCAGCTTTCAATGTCAACATGATCATTAGGAAAAGCAGGTTTCCTTCTATCCTTAAACACTGCCCAAGAGTCAAGTTCTAATTCTAAGGCCTTGGTTTTGACATATACAGTAAAAAAAACGATAGGAAAAAAAAACCCTACATTAAATGACTAATTCTTTTTATACATAAATAAACTTATTTTCTTGTGCTGAGAGGCACAGAGTTAAAATTTAGCACCACAAAACATCTTTTATCACAATTTAATATTTAAAAAGTCTATTATTATTATTTGAAATTAAATCTTACATAAAAAACACAACATTTGGGAATATGTTTGAACAATGACAAAATTCCATTCCATTCAAAAACCACAGAACTAACTATTCTTTTGAGTTATTTTCCCTCCTGATTGACACATTTCCCTGAAAGTATTTGATCATATGTAAATTTCTGACACTAGCCTTCTTGCTAACAATATAAGGCTGTTATGGAAAAATATTTGCATGGCAGCAGACTTATCTCACAGGGCTCCTCCGTACTACCATAACGGGTGGAACTTTGTTGTTGAAACTGTACTGGTTTGTAGGTTTTAAATTACCTCAAAGCCTTCACTGTTTTCATTTCTGCAAAATAGATTATTTTGATCTGATTTGGAGAGCTGTGCATTGCTTTTGTACCCCTTTTTGGGCCACAGCTTTTTCTTAAGCTGATCACTTTTTATTCACTAAGGCAGAGAATGTAAAAGTAAACAATTTAATAACCAACTTTTCATATGAAATGTAAACTGTAACACATACCAGTATACCAGTATTAATACTGGTATTGGTATCATTTCCAAGTATCGAGCATTTTGTACGAGTACTTGTCAAAATATTCAACATAGTTTTATTCAGACATACCAAAAGCAAAGACAGAAGGAGCCATGATTCATGTCAAAAATTGTTATATTCACTGTACATCAAGTACTGCATAAAGTAGAGGGTTGTCATATTATCGTACGTATTTACTGTTTGTACTTTCATTCTAAAGGTGTCAGTTTACATTGTGCTTGTACTTGGGTCAGGTTTGTTGTGCACAAATATGTCATCTGTACTGTTATACTCGAAACCTGGTCTCTGTGCTGAAACCTGAGTAGGAACATACATGTTTCCCCTGCAGGCAAAAGATGTCCATGAACACGTCTGCAACTTCTGCAGGACTCATAAATATGCATTTCATGCCTAATCAGTCCAACTTTTTTTTCTTTTACAGTAGATAAAATAGTAAAGTTAAAAAAGGAGTTTATTGTTTGGCCTACGTGGACAGAATTTAAAATGAAATATACATAAATATATATGTATATGTATATGTACAGTATATGTAGTCCCAAGCAGTGTATAACAAATAAAAAAAACATTTTCTTATAAATAACTATGATAGTTTTTAGAAATACTGTAAAATAATCATTTTAATAATCAAACTATGCTGTTGGACACATTGTGACTTATTTGTATTTCCGACTGTGCGTCTTCGTGCTGACTCTGCTCCACTGTAGCGTCTTTTTCTTTTTCCGAGAGAGGAACATAGTTATGGGTAGTTGTTGGCGTTCTGATTTTCTTCTGGGCACAAATATTCTTATGAACAGAAATGCCACCTTCGATTATATTAGAGGACTGTATTGTAATGTGGTTTTAGTTCAGGACACAGAACACAATGTGCGATCATACACTGTAAAAAATGCATAAAAACACTTTAAAAATCTGTGAAACAGCGAGGCTGCGAAAGGAGAAGCACATTATAGCGAGGGTTCACTGTAAATTAGTATTTTGTTGTGATGTGATCACAGTAGGTCTTCTAAGATCAGGTCAACTTTATGAACCAATGCTATACTGAAAGTGACAACATACAGTAATATCACTGACTAATAAAATCAGAAATAATATAAAACAAGGGTTTTTCAAGAGTTGGAATGAGACAAAAATGTGAGCTATTCAACATCATGTCTTCTTGACCCACACACAGACGGCCCCTACAACCTGGAGGTGAACTTGGACCAGGGCCTTCGAACAGGGAAGGTGTTCACCATAAACCCTGGCGAGCTGGTCTTCCTTGAATGCCAGGCTGATTCCAACCCGCCAAACAGCTGCATCTGGATCTACAAGAGCCAAAACTCAACCGAGGTTGTCACAGAGGGCCCACGGCTGGAGGTGCAGCTTTACAGGCTGGCCCAGTCCGAAGAGTATCTCTGCAGGGCCTTCAACAATGTGACGCAGAAACAAGATGAGACTCAGTTTACTCTTGTGGCAGCCAACATAGGAACAGGTTGGTAGAGGGTGGAAACTGGCACTAGGGAGCAGAGCGTGGGCAGGTTTTGGTAATCCTCTGTGATAAACACAGTAAACAACACATAGTGCCAAAAGCAGAACTGTTCAGCTTAAAGAGATAAGGAGGTGACACTTACCAGGACTATTCAAGTTTTTAGAACACTTGTGTTAAAAAAAACACTATACCTAGAACATTACAACAGTTTATATGTTAAATCTACGCAGCTATAATGGAAAATCTGTTTTAATCTCGGTTGCTGGGTTTCAGTTCCCTGCAGTCTGTTTTAGAGTTCAGTGGCTGGGAAAGTAAACAGTGGATGACAGCTGTTGTGTTTATTGACTAAGTTTTACAGCATGTGGAGTTTCTGTGTACTGAATGCAACATTAATATGTTGTTATGGTGATACTGGGAAGGCACACTGATTATCACAGCAGATACAAGCTATGATTCAAAACGTTGTCTAACCTGTCAACATCCATGTCAGACTTAGATTTTCTTTCATTTTTATCCTGTTTAGTAGGTTTATTTTTGAGTTCAGGTGTTAGATGCACTTAAAAAAGGCTTTTTTTTTTGTTCTATTAGATTTAAGATTTGTATTTTGTTTTGAGTGTAAGCTTCCACAGACACAATAGGTGCTACTCCTGTTAGTAAAATAGCAGAAGGCTCAGTTTTTAGAAATGCTTTGGTCGCCGAAGACAGAAAGTTGTAATTCTTACAAACAAAAGTGACAATAAGCCAAAACTGTTTGAAGTAGGTCAACAAATAAACCAGTTTAGTAAGAAATTAAGCTAAAAAAGCTATAGCAATTAATAAATTGTTGGCATAAATTGTCCCATCATGTCTAACATTGCTGTTTTCTAACAGGAAAAGAAAAGCACACCCAGAATGGTGGCTCTGTGTCTTTGCTGGCGGTTATTCTTGTCTCCTCTTCGTTTCTCATCGGCTGCATGTTGCTAGTCTTCCTGAGGAGAACATGTCATCCTAAGCGAGGTTAGATACTGTCTCTGAACTCCTCAACTCCAGAGGGCTGAACTGGGATGATGTGACTACAAAAGCTACAATATTAGAATGTGTCCCTGACAAACTGGCTTTCTGTATTAAGTTCTGACATGATGAAGTTACTCAGAAATGTAAATAACGTGCAAATTTTAGTCAAAGTGAAGGTAACCGGGGCAAAGTACCATCTCTATTTGAATCGGGCAAAGTGTTGTTCAATACCATGTCAGTTGGAGATTGGTGAATAATTATATTTCTCTCTTGCTCTTGGATCAACAGTGCTTATGAATTTTTACGACAGGTAAGTGTCTTGAACTCAGAAAATTATGGTTTTGAAACTTGGAAACAATTGCTAAATTATTATTGTTATTATTTTTGCAGACCATTTTCAGATAAGAAACAACCACATCGTTCAGGTAAGGCATCTGTAATTAAAGGAAACATGTAAAATGATTGAAACTTATGAAAGATGTAAAAGATGAACAAGGCTCTGGTTTTAAATTAGAGATCAAGTCAATGCAGAATAACAGGTTTGGAGCAACATCATACGTAAACCAAGTTACAATAACTAATTTCTATTAAAAAGCCAGTCAAGATGGTGTCATGATATTAATATTGTTCAGATTCTAATGAGACACTGCTGCTGTCACCATGAAAGTCTGACACCTGAAAAATGTCCACCAACAGGCCATGAAGATGCAAAAGAAGACTTTGGCATCTACGAGTTTGTTTCTATACCAGGAAAAATGGAATCTACACAGGTAGCCTATTTGTTTACAGATTGAAACCTTGTAAAATCCATTTAAATCCATTTAAAAAAGATTTTCTGACATGTTTCCCCCCAGGCGTCGTGCAGATCTCTTGCTCGGCTTGAGTCGATTCAAGATATGCACACCACCATTTACGACGTGATCCGACACGTCCCTGAATCCCCCAGTCAGAGTCTGCTGAAGTAGCTTCTTTGCTGGAAAAGTTGTCACTCACAATCTTTACACTTGAAGATTTTTTTTTGTGTAGCTTTAATTCTCAAGTTCTCGTTATCAAAGCCTGAAGCTCTGGGTGTTGTGGCCCAGTTTCGTTTTTTCTCTTTGTTGCACATGGGATGAAAAAGACTTGTTTAGGTACAAAACCTGAATATGCACTGTTGATGTTGAGTCTGTGACAGATACTAGTTTGAAATTTAACAAAAATGTGAAATAGGTCTGAAATTGAAACATTTGTTTTACTGTTCAAGAGTGAAAATCAATATATTGTTTTAAATCAGGGGTCGCCAACTTTTCTGTGGCTGGGAGCTACTTCAGGGTACAGAATAACTCGAATGGGCTACTTGTTTGATACAAACATAAAACTGCACTAATCACTTTTAATGATAGTATTATTAATAACAATTAATTTATACATGACTGACTGTTTAAATCTTAATGTTAAATATTCCTCATCATTGTACTAACTTTTGTAGATACAACATCTCAGTTATGTACTATATAAAAAACAAGTACAGGAAAAAATTCCCCCAATTACTGTGAAATAATTTGTTTTTTGTATGTTTTATTTCTTGTTTCCCCTCTACTCTGGGAGTTGATGAGTGTTATATTTAGAACATGTCCAGAGGGCGATTAGGTGCCTGTGGAAACCCTGTTGGTGACCCCTGTTTTAGATTATTTATTATAATACTTTAAAGCTCTTAAAATGAACCAAATATGACATTTCAGCTAGTTTTCTTCACCGTCACTGATATTTTTTAAACAACATTGTCCACCAAGAGAGTCGATTTTCTGAGAAGTGTTATGAGGAAAGCATTTGTATATGTAAAAAATTGTTTTATTATAAATATTGTACATGGATTGTCCTGAAAAAAACTTTATACAAATAATCTATTTCGCTGCTTTGCAAAATCAAAAATCTGTTGATCTATTTCCTAAAGATATTGCTGTAATTATACAGAAAATAAAGCACAAGGTTCTGCTTTTTTGGTTGAAAGTACTTTGTAAGTGGAATAAGCTGAGGTCAAATTCAGTTATATGGGAGTATCATTTGGGGTTAAATGTTCTTTTTTTGGTTGATAGTTTGTAAGATTTGGGCAACAAAACCGAACATAAGTATGTGAAGAACAATCTGATAATTTATTACCAGATTTGTAATTTTTATTTTGTCCCTAGTTGTACTTGACCTTTTTTTCCCTGCTCATATCTTTAAATATAAGCAGAAATTACTGTACAGTTTGAATTTATGTGCGTTTAATTTATGCTTCATGAAAGATATAAATGTTTATCGTACTGGTTCATTTGAAATTTTGCTTGTTGCTTTCTATAAAAAAGTGATTTTATCTGTAATTTTGGTCTTTGTTTTTTATTTGAAGTCTATTTTTTTCTTAAATAGGCTTAAAAACTGTAGCTTTTTTTTTCACACATCTTGAAGATAAAAAAAGCTGAAGCCAGCAAACCTGTCAGTTATGTTGTTGATTCACCATCAGATGTCTTGGCTCTGATCTCCCTTCTTACAATAATTTGTATTTATTGCTCTAAAATTGCAGCTGGGGCACTTTTTTTTCTTTCAGCATTCGGTGTGCTGTGTACCTGGCACAAACAGAGCCTTGCAGCAACGGACGAGTTCTGGATGTTCAGGGTGACACCTTGTCACATGAAAAGGAGAATGGTGTGTGCTTGTGAATAGACGAAAAGGGTTTTAGTAAGTAAGCACAGATTTCAGTTTCAGTGCAATTTACAAATTTGTTTGTCTGCTCATAATCCTAAGAAGCCCAAACATGTCGATACTTATCAAAACACAGTAAACATTAATGAGGGTGGCACTTGTCATAATGCAATATACCGATTTAAGATAATTGTAATTTTAATAATTATATATACAGCAAATAAAAATACAAAATTTGTTCAGTCTCATGACTGATTCAGAACAGTTTCTTCCACAAAACTACAAGGAGCTTCTCAAATAGCCTTAGTTATTGCTAACTTTGTGTGTTGTGTTTGTGGTGGCATCTCAAGGTAAAGATGGCCATCTGTTCCATCTCAGAGTAAATTTAAAGGGAGGCTCCTTGTAGAGGATGACTGCCTACCAAAAACAACAGCGGCTTAAAGTCACCTGTGGAGAGCAGCCTCACCTTCATTTGACTGGGAAATAGCCCAAGGCCCCACTAAACAGGAACCAGATCTCAGATTATCTGTAGCATGTGCTGCTTGTAAATGCTGCTCAGTGTAACACCTGAGAGGATGATTACAAAGCTGGCAGAATGACTCTGTGTGTGTTAATTTTTTGGAATAGTTTGGAACCCCACACAAAACAGAGCCAATAGCTTGGTAGAGATGGAACTACTTGATAGTGACTCATGGAAGGTGTCATAATGTAATCACTTGTGCACATGGCTTAAACATGGGAAATGGAACAGTACAGTCAGAATACAACTCAGTTCTTTAATTTATTATGTGCGATGGAGTGTATTTGGTTACAGAAATTAGGCTAATCTACAAAGTATATGACCTATATAGAATAAACAATAAATCATTTTGCAGTTGTTTTCCTTGTCCCATTTTAGAGGCATGCAACTGTTGCTTTTAACTAAAAAAAGAACTTAAGCAATATTTCTACATACTAACAGAATACCATTCTGTCTTTGTCCTTGTCTTTGTTGCTTATGCACTGATGTTTAATTACCTAAGTGAATCTACTTAATATACAATAAATGGACATGATAAAGCTCTGAATTAATGACAAATGATAATAATGACGCTTTACGGAAGCCGAGAGCGGATGTGGTATATATAAAGTTTTTTCCTGATGGTTTCTTCAGATAACGAGATAATTATATATTATCTAATTATATATAATATCATTCTATAGGGTAACAATTATCGTTGTCTTGAGATAACGACATAGGCTAATTATTTCATTATCTTGATTCTGTAAATAGGTGTAACCCTATGTGACACCACGTCGCTGGTCTGATGAGTTGATTTGTGCATTTTCACAATCAGAATTGTTACACAAATGCTCCACATTCCATGTTTGATTACCTAATAGGCAATTTTATCATGTACACGAAATGAATTCAGTTTTTCTTTCCTGTGTTGTGCCTTGACAGTTGCTGTCATATATATATATATATTTGCGTTTTATATTGTGACACAAAAAGGCACAAACCAGAACAATCAAACAACCAAAATAAAATTGTCCGTTGTGTTATAGCCCTATTACTGCCATCCAGTGGCAAATAACGCTTTGACATGCTTTCCAGCATGAAAGGAGGCACAATTATTTATGAAAATACATAACAACACATATTTTCATTTTTTGCTGGATATTGTAAAAACAATTTTTACGAAACTCCATCAAGTAAGTTAGTAGATGTAACAACAACAAAAAAATACATTTCCCAAAATACCTTAGGGTTGGTCTGGGGTTTTCAGTCACGTGACAGTCAGTTATGGCTTCCTTCTCGTAGTGATAGAGGCTGACAGTTGATAACAAGACAAAATTGAAGCTGCCGACGTTGTGTTGCCATTTTCACACAGGCTAAATTTACGATGCAGAAGATAAAGTCTCTTATGGCCCGTCAGGTGAGCAAACCAGATCTGAAAATATGAATATTCTAGTAATTTGTCTCTGACAATTGCAGGTAGCATGACAGCTCGCTAGCTAGCGAAGCTAATTAGCTAATCCGACATATTATTGTGTTACTCTTTAAAGGGTGCTGTTAAAAAGAGAAGACTGCAGTTTTTACCACTTACCTAGCGGCTAAAACCTATTTATTTGGCATAAATATAATTATTTTTTGCAGCGACTGTGACACCCTTGTTAGAGTCCATCAGCTGCTGGCTGTAGGCACAACAAAACTAGGCGGTTTAGGGAAGTCCTCCTTTGTACCAGCCCTGCAGTAATGTTAGCTTCATTAGTTTATCGGGTACAACAAGATACTTGCATATCTCGTTTTTTAAATCTGCCTGTCAGTTCCACTTTTTGCTGAATGCAGTAGTCTGCTGATGAATAGCTAGCTGCCTGAGATAAAACAGGAGGAGGTTACACTAGAATAAACAAACATTTGGGGCTTGTTCTGGATTTAATTTTGGATTCTGGTGTTGGACAGGGCCTGAAAAGTCCTCAAGAGAGCATGTCAGACTTGAGTCCTGTGGAGAACCTGAGGATTCCGAGCAAGGTAAACCTCCTTTGTTTACAGGCTGAGACCGAATTGACCACATTTGTTCATGATTTTATGTCTGTATATTTATTTTGTTTAATTGTGAATGCCTTTGATTTGAATTATGCTGTCAACTGAGATACTAAACTGGACTTTGCAATATACTTGTTGTTCAATACAGAGAATGTGAAAACATCTGCATAATAACAATTTTTTTTTGTTATATTAGTTATCAATTTGTAAAACTCAGTTCAATGAACAATAATGCAGTATCCATCAAATTCTAAAGTACAACTAGCTATAATTGATTTTGATTGTTTAATCTGACCACATACTTCTGTATATTTGTAAAAAATGACAACAAATGAAATATCACCTTGACTATACTGATACTGATGATGTGCTTTTTTGACAGGCACTTTTATATTCATTACATAGATTTAAACTTCTGTGAAATAAGTGTATTCAACATATTTCACTCCCTTTTTTCAACATATTTTAGTAACACTTGATTAAAAAACTGACCTGTAATTTTTTGGTTTAATTCAAAAAGATGGAACTTTTCAAAAAATTTTATTTTAAATTTATTTTGTTATTCTTTCCTCTGCTAAAATTACTTTTTACTAATAATAATCACAATATTTTGCTTGATGTTTAGTCCTGACAGCTGTAGACTTAAGATATTAAAAACACACAAGAATAAAACCAGAATGATGTGACAGTTTTGTTGCTGTTTTTTTGATGTTCTGCTTTCTGTCAGTAGAAATGTGTCAAACATGCCCAGTTGTTTACAGGCAGTGAAGTAAAAAGACATCTGTTAATTAGAACTATAAAGAACTAAATCAGTCCTCACAGGATGATGTGACATCTAATCTTCAAAGGTTTTCTAACATTTTTCCAAGTGGCCTTTAAACAATTGCTTCCAATCATGCTTAGTCACAGGAAGCTTTTGTCATTATTAACCTGTACAAATTTGGTTTGTCAAGCTCTGACAAGGCAAAACTGCACTGTCGCTTTATATTATGCACAATTACTTAAACCTATTTCAGTGCACTCCTGGCTCCACTTTGACTTTGTCTTTTAGTGGGAACCTTCTAAGTAATGTCTCATTTTGGAAGGTGACCAACTTTCGTCTTTCTCATCTGTCTCCTCCAAACTCTTAGCTTTTATTTAGCCTTGTTTCATCTGAATATTTGTATTTGAGTGGATTTGCTGTTCAGGTTAAACACCACTGCAGAATATTTAACTAGAAACTAAGTGCTTTTTCTGTAAAAAAAAAAAAAATCTTGCATTGCGAGACTTTTAGCCACCCTTTTGCTCCTTTTAGCTTCTGTTTGTTTTAACTTTAACAGCTCACCTTCAGCCTTTTTGGCAAACTTTAGCACGGTCCTTTGGCACTCAACCTTCGCACTGGTAATTTTATGAAATTGACATCACATATTGAAAGAGGCATATAGCTGTTTTAAATTGCTAGATGCACACGGCGACTCAGACCGAGCAAAGATAAAAGAAGTGGACATTTAATGCGCAGGTGTAATCAGGACATGAATGAAAGCAGATAAGGGTTTCTGAAGAGGCATTTGATTATTTTCAAAGGATTTTTTTCTACCTTGTCCTTGGTGTCAGGTGTCAGGGCAAAACTGTATATGCAGTAATCAAACACCACGTTTGCTTTAAGCCTGAAATCTTTCCTTTTTGTTAAAGTTGGATCAAAATAAATGATTGTAGATGTTATTGCAGCTACTCTGTTTGTTTTTTTTTTTTTAAATGCAGCATCAACTATTAAAAGGCAGAAAACAGGCCCAACACTTGTTTTTGTCTAATTCACATGATGAC
>JAVKLF010000121.1:9734118-9755375 GCA_034783495.1 Millerichthys robustus
TACCTCCTAGGTACTGTTGAAGTAAAAACAAGCAGAACAAAAGATAAATCATCGAAGCAATAGCTGCACTTTAAAATGAACAAAACAGCAGAGTCCAAATTTGCTAACATTTTTAAATGAATCCTAAAACAAAATTGCTACAGCAAACAGGACAAACCAGAGTTCCTTGTATTTTACAAAAAGTCAACGTTTGAGATCATCAAAACAAATTATGTTCTGATACAATATCTATTTTTGTCATGTGGAAAACAACAACAAAATATTCCTACACCTAAATGAACACACAACATCCTGCAAACTGTTATGAGACTGATGGAACAAAGGAAGCATAACATCCATGAGACCATAAATCACCTGTCATTTATGTTCCAGACATTTATGATAGCTATAAAAATCCCTCTTGTAAGCGTACTCTGCAGGGATAGTAAAACAGAAATAAGTTAGTGCTTGTTCCTGCTGTGCCGAGACCCCTCATAAAATGCTCTGAGTAGCGTGAAACAACCAAAAAGCCTGTGCTCAGAAGTGGAGCTTTGGCTGCTGAGAAGACCTTTAACAATGCTCCACGGCACCCTTAACTTTAAGCACTTACATTTTTGGAGCCGATTTTAGGTCAGAGAATTATGATGCTAGTATTAGTCCATGTCTCTTCACAATGGATGTGGAAACCAGTGCCTCAGTTATTAAAATAGGAGATACTTAGGATTTAGATGAGTGGGATCTGAAAAAAGCAGCATGGAGAAGCTGTTTTTGTTAGTGTAGCTACATTCAGCTGTAATCTGATAGAATCTTCATGACAATATGGTCTAAAGGGGTACATGACCTTTCTGAATAATCCCAGCAGGAGTTATGATTAAAGCTAACATTGTGTTTCACATTGAATTTGCATCAAAGTGGTCAAAAAGCTTTAAAAAAAAACTAACTTTAGGGCCTGTTTGTCCACAACAAGATCCCAAATCTGGTGTTTCCAGATGCACACTGAATCCGACTGGTCAGACTCAATTCCACATCACCGAGTAACCCCCCACCCCCACCCCACATTTTAAAACCATTTGAGGGTGGAGAGATATTGTGAATCAGACTCAGAACGATGTCAGGAGGAAACAGAAAATATGTCTGCAAGAAAAGGAACTAAAATCCCAGCTGCAAAATGAATTGTTGTCCGGTGGAAAAAACAAAACAAAACTCTCCAAGCACTTCACTGTGTGCTCTGTCAAGTGTCCCTGTAATTAATGATTTGCCTCAAAAATCTCATCAGCGTATAATGAGGGAACAAGAGCTATTAAAAGGACATGAGGGAGATAGTTTTCTATAAAAGATGCATTGTCAGCTTTGGGCGCACTGCCAGCCTCAACTCAACATTTGGGTTGGCCAACACGAAAAGTAAAAATGATTATTTTTCCCTTTCGATGCTCTCAGGAGGTGATATCCCAGCCACAGCTCGGCGTGTTGGCTTCTCCGACAGAGTGAACATTCGCTGGTGTTTGTTAAACTTTGTCTGGAGGCAGAATGACTCAGTTTGGGTGAAGTCAGAAGTCACGCAGTGAAAATGAGCAGCATCCCTGCAGCAGATGAATCTTCTTTCACGGCTGCAAGATAAGCCAAGTGCACTTTTTTTTTTTTTTGCAAATTCTCTCCCTCCCTTTTCTCATTTCTGAAACTCTACAAATTACAGTCACTCCAGCGCCCACAGTCTTTCCATCCCTGCTTCATCACAGAGTAACACAAGAGATGGATGTGACTGCAATGCAAGTGGATCAGTGAGCAGCTGCAGGGCACATCTTTGAGACGTACAATCTTAATATCGAGAGGTTTGAGTCAAGAGGGCTCAGATAATTCACACAGCAAGAATTGTCTCCCAGTAATACATCAATAGATTAGAAAACATAAAGCTAATTTAGGATTATAATTTCTAAGTTGCTGTGTTGTTATCATGACGGAGGAGGTAAAATCATTAGCTAGTCTAACTAGCTCATCTCTGTGTAGACATCTGAGGGGAGGAGAGGCTCGTTTCCTGTGAGGAGAAGACGAATTCTATCAAGTAGAGTTTAAAATCCAATAAAAATCTTGATTGTTCTGAGCTTTGAAGGTAAACTGACTTGGCCTTTAAAACCTGCAGCGGTGTTGTTAATACAGCATTTAGGGAATGACGCACTGATAAAGCATCCGTTTTAAAACTAATAAAGTAATGCAGGTCCTATACGGTACACTTAGTGTGAATGTCTCATTGTTTTGGAGGTTTGAATGCAGAACAACCTGAGTAAAAACTAAAGGATTTATTCGAAAAGTTTTGAATGATTTTATTTGTTTATTTAAAGCATCAATGGTAAAGACAATAAAAAAATGATTATCACAACAGCATATGCTTAGATTGTTTCTGATTCTGCAAAGGTCATATTTTCAAGCAAGAGTTCAGCCCAAGGTTTCTGAGGGTTAAATTTAAAAAGCATCATGAGCTCAAAGAAAAAAAATAGAGAAGAGGAGGAAGAAGAAAATGTATGAAAGAACTAATCAAGGAGAACTCTGGAAGACGGAAGAGCAAAACAAAAATAATCTGTTAAATGACTGCTGAGAGCCAGGCGGCAGGGTAAGAGAAGGGGGAGTTCAGTTCAGGTCAGACTGAAACAAATAACCAACCAGGAAAGAGAACAGTTGAAAAAATGTGAACCAAATTAAAGACAATGTTTTTTTTTTTTTTTTATTGGCATTTTAATAGTAATACTCGGTCCTGCATTGATAACATGATGCTTTGTAGCTTTGTGTTTCAAATTAAGTAACTCAGTAAAAATACAAAACAAATGTCATGTAATACCTTGTTAAGTAAAACTACACACACATACACACACACACGCACTTTCACAGTCAATTTCCGCTCTCTGAAGGCACAGAGTAATTTGGGTTTGGTCCAATGTGCTGTGACATTGTTGCTGCGAGGAGGCTTTCTAAAACAGCAAGCTGCTGAAAAGTTTGAGATGTTTCCCAAACTAATGTGCTTCCAAGATGGAAATATTTCAAAACAATTTATAACTACCGCCTCTAACTGTATTATTCCACTGATTTATTTTTTTAATGTAAAAAACCCCACCAAGCTTTGCATTTCAGTAAATCTATATATATCTAATTAAATATTGATCAAAATTGAATATATTTCTTATTCTGAGTCATTTCAATGATGCAGGTGTTGAAGTGAGGACTGAATGTTTTCTTCTCTTGTGAGGCATGGATTCTGACGTTTTCAATCAAAAAGCTGCACAAATCCTGAAAAACACCTGTCCTTGTTAATGCAACACCCTCTTTAATCCATCCTAAACGTCCAGACTGGATCAGTCCGTTTTGTCCTGCTGCACACCTCAGACGCTGCTATGTGAATCCCATTTTCAATAAAACATGGCTGCAAATCCCTGCTGAGCTCAAGAGTTCACAAAGCCAGACACCAAATAGTGTCCTTTCTTCTCCCTTTGCTCTCATAATGCAAGATCTCTCTACCATGAAATATTGACAAGAATAGTGGTGGCAGCAGCTAAAAATACCACCCCAACAATAAAAAAATGTTCCACAGATGCTGGGAACAGCATTTGTCCTGAAATGTTGCATGTTGTTCTTTTCAAAGCTGAATTCATTTCCTCAAAAAAAAAAGCAACTCCTGGATCTTTTAAGAGTTCTAAGGAGGCAATAAAAAATGAACTAGATTTTTGACAAAATGCTGCTTTTATTAATCAGTTTGTTTTGTTTTTTGGGGTGAAATGACGCCATTCCAAGATGTGAGGGGCAAAGAGACAAAACAGAAGCTGAAATAAACATGAAAGCAACAAAACAAAGTGTTTCACATGAGCAAAAATCTGTTGTGTACACAGTGTCAGCTTCTAGTCACATTAGTGTGAATATACAAAATTACAAAGTGTACAAAACTACAGATGTTCAAACATCCTATAATATGCAGCACATCAAAAACAAATCATTTGAAAAATGTAATTTATGCTGAAACTTAATATCAGCTCTGACACGTCTGCTATCATGATTGATATTCTCTTTTTGTTTTAAACTTGGAAAAAGAAAACAATATGCTATTACTTTTCCATTTCCCCCCAACTGATCCAGTCTTTTTGCTATATTTTTAAAGCTTTGTGTTTATTTTTGTCCTCGCATTATATGATCTATTCTTTTTATTCTAACAGCTACATTGTTTTCTTTTTGTTTGGTGTACCAAGCTGAAAGGATTCTGGAAACAAGTGTAAAATATGTGCTTTTACTTTGAAGGAGAAAAGGAAGTCAGGTAAGTCATCATCTGCAGGAAGTAACGACAAAAAAAGTTAGAGTAATCCAGGTGAGTAGTCTGTGGAATGTATTTTGTCAGATAAAAAAACATGACTTCTTACTGTTTGTGTTTTGTTTTGCAGGTTTTGGGAGAAGGGAATCAGGACTCCAGGACTCAAGGTTTGAAAGTGGGACTTCCAGCGCCCCTGGTGAGTTTTCTCAGATCCAGGCTGAGGAGTGAGAATAGGCAGACAAGCACAGATGGGCTGATCTGATATCTCTTTGAAATGATTCTCAGGAAGAATGAGAATCCTACGTCGTCATCCTAAATTGTTCACTGTTGACCAAATGCGTTTTGCACTCGCCACTTTCAAATACTGACGTGTCATTTTGGTGCTCTTTTGCCATTCCAAGTAACTTGAAATGTAATGCAAGACAAAATTTCAGCAAATCTATTAGCATTTACTTTAAGACTACATTTAATGAAACAAATTTCATGAAACAGACATAAAAGGCAACAGAGCACTAAGAATGTGAATGTTTTCAAGACCACAAAAACACATTTATAGTAGATGTTTGTGCAACAATGTGAGAAAGATAAGACATCAGTTTGTTCTCTTCTGAGAGTCCTATATGAATATGATCTCATCGATTCTTTTTTTAATCTATATCCCTGGATGCTCACATACAGACTGTAGAATGAGTTCATACGAATGCACAGAGAACAGAGGATCACTTTAAAGATGACTGAAAAGATAATCTGTATCTGAATCTGGGATTCTTTTATTAATCTGTCTTCAATGTGTAAATATATGTAAAAAAATACAGCAACAGGGAAACAACAAAGGCTGAGAATGTAGCATCACAGGATGCACACTTAGCACAAAGTGAGGAATTAGCGAAAAAACAAAAAAGAAGAATAAAATCTCTTTAAAAACATTTAAACACTTGTTCAGCGTACTTTATATGTACACAATTCCAGAGCTTTAAGCACAGAGGGTGGATTAAAATTAGACCCTACTATGCCACCATCAGTTTGTGAATTTTGTTCCTGTGTGAGATTTTGCATCGTGCTCCCGCCCTCAGCCAGACATACTGACCTGTGATGCACCTTCAGGGTTGGGATTGACAAACGGTACCCTTTGGTATAGGTGAGGTCAGGAACGAAGGCGGTCTCCAGCTTTATAGTCATTAAAAGAAGAGTCTTCATCGTTCCACTATGTTGGGTCATAATCGTAACATTGTGTAGGATTCTAACTGCTGTCGTCCTTACTTTCACATTCAGCACCACCACTGGGAACAGAAAGAACCCCAGTTAGAGGTATTCCTGTTTCCACTCCTCCATTCAGCGTCCACACACACAGATTAGCAGCTTTTAGGAAGATGACGCTCATCAAAATTCAACCAAAGTTCCTGACATCAAAAGTTCTCAAAAAGCAGCTGCAGCCGTAACGTGAAAAGATGTGAAGTTTGTCTTCCATATTTCTAATCCGTCCTGATGAGCGCCTTTGGTTCCAGATCCTTGTTATTGTCCGGTGCTGAGTGAACCTGCAGCAGCCTCTGAGGTTTAATCACTGAGATGTGGCAGACTGGATTTGCTTTTCTGTACATCACCGTTGCTCCATCTCAGCCGTTCCCGCGGCGATTTATGCGTACGCGTCGCCTGATTTCAGCGCCACCAGCTCAGAGTCCTCCGTGTGGCGCCCGTTCAAGTGCTCCGTGGCGCAGTCGTGGTGGTACATGAAGGCGGGCACCTCGGTGATGGAGGTGGCCGTGTAGGATGTGGAGCGCATCGAGCAGTGGTCCTTCCTCCTCTGACCCCATTGGGTTTTGCACTGCATCCACTGTCTCTTCAGAGCCACCTGCACCTGAACGCCACACAGAACCAATAAAAAGTACATTAGCACAATGCTTTGTGTTTTTCACATTCCAAATACAAATGAACATAGAACAAGAAACATTTCCTCCCCACAAAAAGCATCTTCTTCTACTTTTTTGCCCGTCTGCACCACTTTAAACCACTAAATTGTTTCAGCAGACATCCAAACTGACACAAAAATCAATATGTGGTTGATGTTCAAGGTGATAAGATGCAGAGCCTCTATTTTGTGGCCGTGTTAATCAAACTGACAGTAATATGAAGGGATGCGCACATAATTGCTGCAGCATATGTGGATTGCTGAAATCTCAGTCCTGTTAGCAGATGCCAGTTTGGAAACAAAACGCTCACTTTTCTTGACTTTTAGCCAAAGTTGTGCATTTGGTCAAACTGGCAGAAAATACAAAGAGAAGAGCATGTGCATTTATTAACATCAATAGTTATTTCTTCTAAGCCACTGAAATGTATCGGCTCGCTGTTTAGTCCTGAATGACGCTTAAAGACTGCAGTGATAAATGTGATGCATGATGAAAATCTCACACAACCCCAGCAGCTGATCCTCTTCAGTGTCAAAGAGAACTTAGCTCATTATTGCCATCTTGCCTGGAGCATTTGTCAAAGACCCCACATTAATAACATGTGAACCAAAATGGTTTTGTAACAATTCAAAATCCATTAACACCCTGATGACTTACTGAAGCTCTTATATTAATTCCTTCTCCTTTTAATGTTAGCGTGATAATCGGTCACAGAATTTTAATAAAGAAACCATCTGTCAAAGGAAAAAATTAGCAGACGTGCTGGCTAAAAAAGTCACCTGGAGTATTGGTTTGTGGATCACCACCTTGATTTGTAGATGAGCAAAAATTCTTTCATCAGAAAAGCATTGTAGTGATTAATATTTATAAGATGGCAACATGTGTTGGTGGTTCAGGAAGTGGAAGCCATTCTTGCATATTGTCCAGCCACCACCACAATCCAGATATCCTAAACCTTCCTGAAAACTTTAAATAGCTATAACATGACAGACTTAGTTTGTTTTCCAGTGTAAAAACCTACAGAAAGTGGACAAAACTGTGTGTTAATACCTGGGAGAAGAAGTAAAAACACAATTGTCTCAAATGCTTGTAACCTTCTGATGTTCAATAGAAAATGTATAGAGTCAATAAATCAGATATTGAATCAATAAGTTTCCACAGAGCATAAGTAATATTGGCAATACAAGGCAATGACAATGCATTGTATGAATTTAAACACTGCAGCAACAGTAATACAGGTTGTCTATTAACCTGTGTGCAGCTGATTGATGAAGATTAATTTAATTCTGCAACTAATATTACTTTTTCTGTATGAAGCAGCCAAAGTTTTGTTGTCACTTTCCAGCTGCTTTTTTAGACATGAAACTAATAGGCAGTTACTGTGGTTATCAGATTTAATCTACAGCATCAAACAAACAAACAAATAAACAAAAAACACCCAAGTCTATTTTGTGTGTGAACAGATTTCAGATGAATTAAATGCCAGTACAGCAGCATTACCCAGGGTGTTCAGTAATACTAATCCTAGCATGATTAGTGCATGTTCATTAACACACCAAAAAGATTTAACAACATAAATGAAGTTACTAATTGTTATAATGAGAAGAAAAAGGTCAGGGGGAGCCAAGGCTCACGTTTTGGTTGATGTCACAAACACAAGTTGAGAGCTGTTTGTCTCTCTGCCACAACTTCACAATGAATCCATTGATGAAACAAGGCAGGTCTGTGCAGTTTGGCCTTGAAATCAAAATCCCTAACCTCATGATTAAGAGAGCATGAATCTATCATTATGAGAGTGGAGAGAACAAACCGTCTCGTTCCATTGTGACAGTTTGTGTGCTTGGCCTTTAAACGTGCACGCCACATCATGTTTTTTGTTGTGAATTGACCACAAAATTTCACATGATTCTCCTGTTTGTTTGTGAATTAAGTTTTTGTCAAGACCTTCAGTGTAAAAATCCTCTTAAGGTCTCCACAACACCCCATTACGCTCAGAAAAAGACTTTCATTAAAAAAAGTCTAGCTAAGCGGTTTGGTGAAGTGTTTGAATCCAGTTAAAGATGTTTGCAGACAGACAGCTGCAGACAGATTTAGAAAGGCTCACCGAAGGACGTGGAAGGAGAATCAATTTCCAGCTAAGCCCGGCAACCACGCCGTCATTTTTACTCTGTCTTACAGACGTGATCCTGCAGCTTTACCTGCATCCACACTCGTCTGCCAATCAGACGAGCGCTCTTCCACCCATCACAAGTCAACTATTGACAGCTGAAGCAGCAAAGTTGAACTGTGAGTCTGTGTTTGACGTTCACGGGATGCTTCCTGATGTGCTCCAAAAGAAAAGATTTGACCCAAGAAACCATCAAATCTGAACATGTTATACCTGATGGAGTCTGATGTCTCAAACATAATGCCACAAGCAGTGAGCAGCTTTATTGCTCCAGGACTGGAAAGGTCCCAGGATTATATGCACAGATTGACCTTTATTAAAGGGCAAGTGCTCTATCAAACTACAGCAATATTATGTCAAACATGGCAGTGGAGAAAAGATGCCTAAAGGAACTGCTTAACTTTTTGAGTGGATTATTGACTTCCTGCTTAAGGTTTGTAGATTTGATTTCATCTTATTCTAGATCATAAAATAAAACACTAAATTTAAATGAATCTAAAGTTTAGAAACAGTAAATGAGGTGCATTCCTGCTTTTGTTTGTGATGTGCATGTAGAGCTCCCTCCTGAACTCTTCTTAACACTTAGCTCTATTTCTGGCTTGTAGATTTGGGAGTGGTTTCATCTTTTTCATCTAATTCTCCAAAGAGTTACATCATTCTAATGTATATGTAGATGTAAACGCATGAACAGTTCTTACCTCTCCATTGAAAAAGCAGAATATTGTTGCTACCAGTAAACCCTGCGGGGGAACAAAAACAAGCGGTTATATTCCTGTTTTTCTTCCATTAGCATGATGACAGTTTGGTAATTACATTTTGATGTTAAAGAGGATAAACTTATAAACCTGTTATTTGTTAAGTGTATAAATGTCTAGAAAATGTCTGTCAGCTGTTTAATGACGTGTCTAAAAGCACTTTGAAAAGTGATTTAACACTAAATCACACTAATCAATCATAACAAGAGCTCTATACTCTAATGGCATATTCAATTCAAAAGCTTGATGAAATAATATTGCCCACCACCTTTCATGCCAGAGTTTAAAGAAGTTAGAGGCGTTTTGTTCAAATCTTTGATTTTGCAGTCTGTTAGTGTTCAGACTGTGTGAAATTATCATCTCCTGGTTTCTGTGATTTCCTGTGTTTCTGTTTAGTTTTCTTCTGCCTGTCTCTGCTCTGGCCCCACTCATGCTCACCTGTTCCTCGCATCACTCCTCCAGGTGTTCCTCATTTTCTCCTCATTAATTCTCTTTTATATTCTGTCTCCTGTCCTCAGTTTCTGTCAGAGCTTTGTGTTGTGCCATCCACGGCCACTCATGTTCATGCCTTTGTGTATGTTCCTGAACCAGTTTGTAAGTACATACTTTTTGCTACCCCATCAGCCATTTCTTTTGCAAAAGCTTTGTACAAAGATATTGCAGTGTATGCGGAATTAGCTCGGAGCTGAGCTCTTACTGCATTTCAATATTTATTGGGAAATTAGATTATTGTTGTGGCTCAGTACCCACCTGATAGTGCATGAGTATGTGCATGACGTACTCGTACACCTCGCCCGCCACCCGGTTCTCTGGCCTCCAGGGAAAAATAACAAACTGTATTCCCAGCAGGGGCACGAGGATAAGTGTGGCTCTCACTGCCTTCATGTACATGTTGGACTCCGCTCGGTGCGTGTCTCTCAGCTTGGTCACCAACACTCGAATAATATTCAGCAGGAAGAAAAGATTCACCTGTGGAGAGTATTGTTTAAAACAAATATGCGATTTGTCTTCAAGAGGTTGCAGACAGTGACCTGAGTTTTCTCTTAAGAGATGCAGTTTTTCAGTGAAATGTTTCATCAGCGGGGTCTGTAGACTCACAAGAAGTGCTGCGACGATGGGCCCATGAACCGCGTAGAGCAGATGGGTCTCCACACTCATCCAACAACTACAGAAGGAAAAATGAATCAGTCAACACTGTCTGCCGCCCAACTCACACACGAACACACACATGAGAAAACACATGCGCATATGGATCGGCTGCACATGTGTAAACATCTCCTGTTTATTTAAACAGGTTTCTGGAACATTACTCACTTGTCATCAAAGTACTTTTTCCTCGCCACGGCGTGGATGGACACAGGCACCAGAGGAAAGCCTTAAATAGGAAAAGGCGGCCATGAGGTGAAATTCTTTTTGTCATTTGTGCAACAGCTCTGTATATTTGTTTTAAACTTTGGTTACTTTAAAAATATCTAAGAGTATTTTTTGGGGGGGGACTCAACAGATACATTTCTTTACAGCAGATTTGTCTAAGTTGACATGTTGCCTGTGAAGCCCCCAGAGGGGCCTGGAGGCTCGAAGTTTTGCTTATTTTCTGGACAGAAAAAGACAAAAATCTATTTATTATTTTTACATCCCCAGTGAGCCTCTGCAACATATCAGCCACAGATGGGCCTGACAAATTGACTTTTCTCCATCCATTTACACAAACAAACCACCCACAAGTGGATTACACAGATTGGTTCTGAAGTTGCAAAATTTGGATTATACCTTCAGCATTTTATTGCTTGTTCATTTCACAGACAGTCGCTCCTATTTCGAACGGAGCTGCAGAAACCAGGTCAGGAGCAGCTTTAAGCCACAGGAAGGTCCATAAAGCTGTCAGTGTGTCCACACTGGAACGGGTGGTTGAAATTATATCTCTACACTGTGTTCCCTGTTGTTCTACTTCCTGGGAGTTGTCAAACTGCGCTGGATTTCAGTTCGAAATGATGTGGATGCACAACAGCTGGCTATTTAAAAGGTAAAAAACCCCATAGATATTAACTCACCCCAGCCCAGGAGGTAGTACCAGTGCAGATGCTGCTCCTCTGCAAACACAGCCACCACAATGAGTGTGTGGAGGTAGATACCCTCGCAGAGCATCCAGAAATAGTTGCAACCCAACATGTACATGTGGAAGAAGTGCAAAACCTTACAGCCAACCTGCAGAGAGAACCAAAACACGAAAACTGGTTATTTGTTGTGTCTGATTTAGACAATCAAATCATTTCTATTAAACACTCTTAACGTCATCTCAGCTTGACATAGAAAAGATATAATAGAATGTTTCTTTGCTCGTGGCAGAAAACCATTGCAGTGTTTTATCTTCTCCAGGCTGTGATGTTCATTTACCCCCTTTGGAGGCGAGTGAAGCTGGAAATGATTGTTTTACTCTGCATCTGGAGGACTCCCTGATTGTATTTGGTGCAGAAAGTTGTGTGAAAGGAGCTTAAAGGCAACAAGATGATATATTTATGAATTTAGTGTAATGCAGCCAAACAACAGCAAATCTCATTATGGCTCCTGTTGCCTAATGAAGTCATTCTGATGAGAGGT
Source organism: Millerichthys robustus (assembly GCA_034783495.1). NCBI lineage: Eukaryota > Metazoa > Chordata > Actinopteri > Cyprinodontiformes > Rivulidae > Millerichthys > Millerichthys robustus. The sequence continues at coordinate 9,745,807 of JAVKLF010000121.1, forward strand.
GATGACTTTAATGACATATTATTACCATGTCAATCTCATGTAACTGCAGTCTGCTAATGCTATAATCAGCAACACACTTGTGGATGCATGATGAGTCATAGTTTGTCTGTCAAACTGGAGCAAATGAACCTGTTTATTTAGCTGAAAATGTCTTAAGAATATAATATTTTATGGACTTCAGAAACATTTCTACAAACTCTTTGAACTTTTTTTCTTTTCATGTTAAATAAGGAGGTAGCTGCTTGTTCGTGGTTGAGTTGGTTTGCTAAAATAAAGTTGCACAATCATGACTAAATTCTAATAGATTATAATAATAAAAAGTCTTTCACAATTAAAATTGGAAAGAAAACAGTGTTTACTTAGATTGTTTACATGTAAACAGAGACTCAATTCACTTCTTGAGAGACATGCCACTCTCTTCAAAAACGTGCAACCTCAGTAAAGTTAAAACCACGCTGGCATTAGTTGTAGCTCTCAGTGATATGCTCTTTCTTCTTTTCCTGATCTTTTACAAGATTTTCCACAAAATCAGAAAACCACTGATAACAATTATTTAATGTCTGAAATGCTGCTTACCAAATTTTGCACTGGTTTTAAAAAAAAATGCAACTTTTAGTCTGGATATGTGGCCCATGTTTGCAGCCTCATGCCTGGTTTGACAACTTTGGGGTTTCACTCCCCTGTGCTGCTGGCAGGCCAAACCAGAGTTTGTTTCATCACACCACAGAAAACATAAAGAACTTATTTTCTCAGTAAGAGCAAATGTTTCCAAAAATCTACAGTTCCTAAATCACCAGTCTCAAAAGCAGACTCATAAGTCTTGCTCAGGCAGCGATTCATTTCGAAAAGGTTTCCCACCAGACACATATTAATCCAAACCATTGGTGCTCCTGTTTTTTAAATTCTGTTTTCTGCTTCTCTTTAAGATTCAGGATCACGATAAATCATTTTATTTTGACATTTTGCAGTAAGGAGACACAACTTGACAACCAGACTTTAGAACTGAACAGATTCAAGAGAAACTTTTTTTGAGACAAAGAAGAGTTTGAAGTGGAGCCACCACAAATCAGCCGTCGTTCTGAACGTGACAAAACATGGACGATAAACACAATGGTGGTGACTACTGCAGTCTGCTTTTTAGATACATCTATGATGTGTGGAAGCTAGACAGATCTGGTAAACACATGAAAAGAAGCAGCAGCCAGTTTTAAAAATTAAACTCTGCTCTTTCCACTGCTTTGTCTGGAAACAGCCTGATGAGAATGTGAGCCATCCTGACTATTGTTTATTATGCTTTCTTTTCACAGAAATGGTGAATATCTTAACAAATATGTGTCTATATTTTTGCGTCTTGATGATAAGTTTTAAGAAATGTTTTTCAGCTTTATTTTTGAACTTGGCAAGCCTGATAGTTTTTAATTATGCTTGGGCCTACATTAAAGACAACATGATCCGCTTCTTTATTTTTTAAATAAGAAAAGTTATTTTTGCAAACATTTACAGAAGCAGCAGGCATTCGGCATTATTTTGATTCCTGAGGAGTAACACAGAAATTTATGTTGGGTTCTGTTCGCGAGGCATTCTTCTATGACAGATTTACTACCTCTGCCTAAACAGACGTCGGAGTTTCAAGTGTTTCACATCTGCATTCAGTGAGGCAGCAAAGCTCCAGGAGCAGAAAATGGAACTAAAATCTTGCATAACAAAAAACCATTTTGTTTAGATTGTTATTAGAAAAATGCTGCCAATGATTTGTTATTACTAACACACTATTATAATATTTTAAGTAAGTCTTTCTTTTAATGAAAAGTTAGATTTTAGACAAATTCTGTTGTCGTGTTTATTTTATTATTTGTCTATCATTTGCTTTTCCAAACTAGCTCATATTTAGCAGGAATATATCAATAAACCTTTCTAAAATGCACTAGAAATAAATATTATTTACCCAAACTTGTAAGTGCTGCAATCATCCGATTTCAAACCCATCTACAGAAAGCTTTACTGCATTTGAGTCACGTTTAGAGCTGAAAATTGTTCATTCTTCTCCATTGTGTTTTTTTTGTTGCTTTTTATCTCATTTTTCAACATTGACTGACTAAAATTCCTGTTGTTAAAAGTTGCACTAAAACTCCTCTGATCCTAAAAAACATCTAAGAAACAGGTTTAAGAATATAATGCAGTAGGATCTTTTGTTGGTAAATATTTACTCACTGGGTTTCTGGCCACCACTTTGGGGTTGTTGACCACAGTAACCAGGTAGATGATGGTGAGGGCAGAGTTCAGAACATAAGAGCAGAAGAGGTTTTTGTGTAGAGTGATTCTTTGACAGCTCAGACTCCTGTGAAAACAGTTGACATGACATTCCAGAACATAAAACATAAAAAACTTGAAAATTACTTGATACATACTGGTTTTTTTGTCTCCAAATGGAATCTGATTGCTAGAAGTGTGATTAAATAAAACACAAAGGGTGTTTTTTCATCACTTTACTGGCCTCTCATGACTAATAGTGTAATAAAAAGCATAAAATGTGACATAAAAACACTGGATTTAGTACTAGTACACATAAAAATATCCATGCTTGCTGTAAAATAGGTAAAATAATGTATAAAGAGCAATCAAACAAAATGCAGCTTGAAAAAGATTCAAAGCTGAATTTCATCTGGCAGCATTTTGACCATTTCAAAAATGTAATTATTAGTTTTGTGGCCATAGTTTCCTCAAAAAGAAAACAAAATATTTACCAAAGACCTGAAAGGACATTTCAAAGCTGCTTCATGGTTTTTCCACATATTATTGTATGTTAAAACACTTTTTAATGTTGAGATCTAGCTCAAAATAACCAGGATGCAGCTACACCACATCACACATACAACGACAGCTTCACATCTGGACTTCATAACAAGAGAAGAAGTCTTCAACTGCTTTGGCTACAAATATGTTTTGTGTAAAAAAAATGATTTTTTACGCATTTTCTTTGTCAGTAGCATAATGTAGCTGAGTCTGACTCTCCGAGTGTCACGGCGCTTTGTGATTCTGCACCTGCACCAAGCACAGACTGCTGATTTATGGGCGTGGATAAAGGTTTGCAGCTGACTAACGATGTCTTACGAGGTCAGCTCAGGACAACAGCTGCAACCAGGGGGTCTGAAGCCTTCGGCAACATCAAAATGTACAACCCCAACAACCACCAATTACACAGCCAGCAACTTGAGTTTAATAAAACACACACAAAGAAGTTTTTATTATCTTGTTATTCATTTTCTCAAAGATGTCTCTATTCATCAAAGTAAATTTTTTTTGGCTAATAAAAATTTGCATTTACTTTGCCATCTCATTAGACAACAAAATAAACATATTTTTACACAGATCTGTTAATCTAATGCAGTTATTTGATTTCTAATACCTAACTTTTATGTTGCAGAATTTTGATTGACATTTTCTTTAATTGTGAACTTTTTCCTTTGTGTAAAAAATCTCCATATAAATCCACAATAAGCAATACACCGAGAAGCACTTATCGTCCAATAAATGACTCCTTATTTCCCCCAGAGGACGTTTAAACACTTTCACAATTTATGGAAAATCATAAATAAGCTGAGCTGCGCAAGGAAGCCGACCCGATATTATTTTCTTTGATACGGCAGCTGTCTGAGTCCTGTAGCTTTAAATGATATGAAATGCTTGCACACATTCACACATTTTATTATTAGTTTTCTGTGTGGCTCTGAGGTGAGTGTTTCTTACACTCTAACTCTGAAACACAGTGAACAATATGCTGAGTTACCTGAAGTAGAAGAAGATGGCCAGAGAGATGAGCAGGGAGGCGATGGATAAAGCGTGACCCACTATTGTCATATAAAATAAGATGTAGGCAGACTGTCAGAAAGAAACAAAGACAGAAATAATTACAGTTGTGTGGAGGGACATCCCTTTAAAAGTGCTGTTTCTTTCGATGCACAGATGGATCGTTATCGCTGAGAATGAAACAAACCACCTGATTTATCTAAAGATCTAACTACAGTATAAATATCATATTTCCTTCCTTTATGTGTGTGAAACTTAAGGCCCGTGGGCCAAATGTAGCCAGCCACTCGATTTTATGTGGCCTGCTTCAAGATGGAGTCTTGAAAAGATTTTAAATATTTATTACATTAAAAAGTGACTAACAACAAGATTTTAAGTCTTAATTCTTTAAAAAAAGAGTGAGGCTAGTGTACTTAAAAATGGATAGAAGAAGCACAATGAATAGTTACTATGTCCATGTTTATTTGATGCAGGTCTCTGCTACTGTTAGTTTGTGGGTCAAAACCTGAAAAGTTTGGAAACCATTGCTGTAGATAATAAATATTTTTATACTAAAGATTAATCATTCATAATTACTGCAGGGGTAAATTTTGCAGAAACGAGCAGTCAAAATGTAAAATTAAAAACAAAACAAACAACTAAAACAGATAATGCCAATGAATCACTTTTGGTTTTGTTTTAAAAAAAATAAAGTTACTAGTCATTTCTTCAAGCTCCTTGTGTCTGCCTGCCTTCTCAGGTCTAATTTCTTCACAACCTTGACATGAAACTTGTGCTGTTTTGGTTTCTATCCTTGTTTTACCTTCTGATTTCTTTCAGGCACCTCTCCCCCTGCCTTTGTGTATCCTGCTGATCTGTTTGCCGCCTCACCTCTGTACTCTTCTAAGCAACACCCTCAGTACTACACCTACTTTATCACAATCAAATATGACTTAGAGCTGCGTGTTTGAAGCAACCTGTGCTGGTGATGATAAAACACTTTGTTAAAACCCATCGGTTCCCACATACAGGGGACAGCAGGGGAGACTCTGACTGTAAAGTCTGGGGGATTAAAAGAGAAGCTGAATAGTTTGGTTGTTTTGTTCCAGTAAATGTAAAAATTTGTTTGTTTAGACAACCTGCTTCGCCTGGCTGCTCTGTCTGAGAGATAAGCACCCAGCTCCGTATGAGCCAGTAACACTTGACTAGTTTATGTTTTCATGGAAATATCACAGAATCAGAGTCCTTTCAGTCTGAGAGCAACAGCAGCAGATATGAGTGGCTTTAAAATTTACTGGCCACAGCTTTCAGACTAGAGACAGAACAAAACACAGATTTATCACACTTTGCAGCAGATTGATGACAGTTTGACTTTTACCCGCAGCTTGGCCTTGGTGTTTTCATTGCAGAGTGTGTAGTTGGACCAGGTTCTGTTGGTATCCGGGTGGCGAAACCACTGCCCGTCCTCTCCGCAATATTTTGTTGCCTTCTCTGAAAAGTGGCAAATATGTAACTAGTCATTTTGTGCAAATGAGCAGGCCCTTAAAACAAACAATGTATTTGAGTCCCATGACTCACCTGTGGGGTCAAAGTCATCAAAATAGTTGGGACAGTTTTGCAACGTGAAGGTTCCAGCTGGAGTGTCTTCCCAGCACAACCAGCCGTCCCAGTTTCGGCTGCAGTACGGGCCTGTTACGTCACAGAAACAAAACAAAACAAAGAAATCAGAGATAAAATAATATCACATTTGGAAAAGCTTAGCAAAACAGCAAAGTCTAGCAAATACAAAAATAAACTTGCATTTTCTGTAGAATTTCGGTGTAAGTGCTGAATAACTAATAATCAGAACAAAAGCTAAAATTGATCAAACAAAAGCTAAAAGCCAAATATAGCAAAACAGCAGCTAAAAGTTAAGATCAGCAAAACAATACCTAAAATCTACAAAAAAACAGTGGCTAAATGACAAATTTAGCAAAGCAGTAGCTAAAAAAAGGCAAGTATAATGAAGTAAATTTTGAAATACTACGTTTTTTTTAATTCCCCATTCACTGAAATGCACAACAAAATAAAGCTACATTTAAAAACAAAAAGTAAAAAATTTACAAAACTCATTGTCATAATGTTCTGAATGAGCGGATGGTTAGAATAGCTAAATGTACGTAGTTACAGTCCACAAAATGTAAGAAAGAAATAATAAACAGGAAAACTGCAGTGTGAATGCTGACTCAGCAGTCTCACAAATATTCACCTGATTTGTTATAAGGTGGATCCCGATTCATTTTCTCAAAACATTTGTACTGGCTGTCCAGGATTTTTTTACGCACAATTTCCTGATTTTGTTGCTGATCCACTGGACTGACGGTGGTGGGTTCCACCTCAGCCTCCCTGGAAAACTGAGCGGCTGCCTGAAGATCAGAAACACAATTATATGTCATGATTAATGAAACAACGACTGAACAGATATAACATCTCTGATTCTGATGATGTGATGATGCTAACCTTACAAATAAATTTTAACTAGTTGCTGCAATGTCTACCTTTAGGACAGAATCATATTTTATTTGGAGAAAATCCTACTCAGCTCACATGATTATGTAATTGGTTGTGCATCTGGTTGTCTGGTTATATAACAACCCTGTTTTTCATGTTTAATTGTTTTATTTTCTTGCAAGTGTCTTTGCTCAAGTGTGGATTTCTCTCTCTCTCTTTATACATAGTGTATGTCACTTTGGTGTTTCTTTCAAGAATCTTTTCATTTTTTTGCTGACTTCATATACTTGATAATGCAATTAGGCAGAGCGGCTGATGGAGGATAGACAGATGTTCTTCTGTGCAAACCAGCAGAAGTTGCATCAGAAGAACAAATGCTTTCAAACTTTAGAAATGTGGCAACTTGTTTGGAAATGTGCACTCACCATCTAAAAATGGCTCACAGAAATGCTGTGGGTGAGATATAAGCTGTGCTACTTCTCAACTGTTTTCTTTTTATAAAACCTTGACCTCAGTGGGGACAGCCCATTTTAAATTGTGTCAATTAAAACAAAGTACCAAGAATCATTTTAATAAAAAGTTGTTTAAATAACCTAAAAAACTTGTCAAAAATTGACTGTGCTTTTTAACCAGTACCATGCTGATGAAAATGATAAAATGACCAGACTATCACTTTAAAGCTTGTATGTATAAGACTGTGGTTCTTAACCTTGTTTGAGGTACCGAACCCACCAGTTTCATATGCACATTCACCGAACCCTTCTTTAGTGATAAATCAAATAACACAACTGAACAATGTTGAGTTATTGTGAATTACGGTAGTTAAATAAAGTTTGATTTAATTGACCGTTTTGTTTTGCTTAATGTGCCTTTATAACAGGAGGAGCTTTATGTGTGAAAATAGACCCGTTCGTGGATATCGGGCTTTATAATCCGGTGCACCTTATGGTTCAGAAAGTACATAAAAAACATAAAAATGAGGCCAGCTAACGTTAACCTTCATGGTGCTAAGATACTTTTGACTTGTTTTACCCGCAGCCGCTCCTTGTGGTTGCCAACACACAGAGTGTAGTTGGTCCATGTCATGTTGCTTTCTGGGTTGCGGAACCACTGCCCATCTTCTCCACAGTACTTTGTTGCGTTTTCTAAGAGTTACATGATAAATGCACTGTTTTGGTACTGAGTAAGAGAGCAGTTCAGTAGAAGACGCCAACACCTTTAAACTGTTACTCACCTAAAGGTCTGAAGTCAGAAGAATAATCCGGGCAGATATGAGAGGCATAAGTCCCTGCTGCTGTGTCGTCCCAGCACAACCAACCGTCCCAGTTCCGACCGCAATAAAGACCTTGAGCAAACCCACAGGAACACGAAAACATCCTTTTACCTGTCTCTTGTTTAAGTTCTTGAAGTTGAAACTTAATTCACTTAATTGTTTTCAGAAGATACCTGCTTTGTTAAATGGTGGATCTGCTTTCATTCTTTGAAGACATCTGTGTTCGTTTTCACGTATTTTTAGCTTCTAAGGGACATAAAAAGTGTCAGTTTGACAAATTATTGAGTAAACTAAACTAACTCATCCTGTAGAATGAAACACATTACATTAATTTTCTTGCTGCTTGAACAGAGGGTGTAGTTGGTCCAAGTTTTGTTGCTCTCTGGATGATGAAACCAGTTTCCATCTGCTCCACAGTGCTTAGTCGCATTTTCTGTAAAGCAGGTTTCAAGTTATCATCAAGAGGTAACCAGTTATCAGGAAAACAAACCCAATAACTTCACTGCTCACCTGTTGGGTCTAAGTCATCAAAATAATCCGGGCAGTTCTGAGAAGCATAGTTTCCTGCTGGAGTATCCTCCCAGCAGAGCCAACCGTCCCAGTTACGGCTACAATGCAGGCCTTTATTATAATGTGGGTCATTTTTTATTTTCTCAAGGCACTTCTTCTTATTTTCAAGAATAAGTTTTTCTGCTCTGACCCGCGTGGCCTCAGTGCTCGGCTCCTCCACAGCATCCCTTAAGGAACGAATTACCTTTTGGACACAAACATGACAGTCAGTTGACTGATTTGCTTGAAAAAGTTATTCAAGCTGTTTCATCCTCTTTAGTTCTTCCAGGCAAACATCCAACAAAGACATACCTGGAATTTGTCCTTTAAAGTCAGTTCACAAGCGGAGCCTGCCTGTATCCAGTTTCCTGATTTGTCACAATATTTGGTCACTTCTTCTGTCGTAACAAAAAGGAAAAATGATGTCACATGTTTAATCTAAAAATAACTGTCCTAAAAGACGCACATTTTAATATTATTGTCTGCTGCAGCCATTAAAGGTGGACAACAATGTAATTGTGTGTATTCATGTTCTTTTTCTTTTAACTGTGATCAAAATATCTCATAACCCACTGGACAGATTATATTGAAACCTAATTTAAGATGACCACTAAAGTAGTAAGCCAAAAATTTTCTAGAAATTAGTCCTGTTTCTAAATACTAAGCTACAAATTGTGATAGTGGCTGAAATTTGTCCCAGTTACCACACTTTTGAGCACGAATTTTGCACAAAATCTTTGTTTGAAAAATTGGTGTGAAATGCAGCTGACGATCTTTCAAGGAACGCTAGTTTTTAATTTCTTTGTTTTTTATAATGTAGAGATTGTTGTTGTCTTTGGCTGTCTCACTCTGTCTTTTTCCAGCGGTGGCGTCTTGGCACAGTAAATATACAGACAATCTTGGCAATACAAAATAACTATGAATAATTTACTTTGGAAAACATCATCAAACAGAATGTTTTCCACCTCTGGAGTAAATTTCTGGCAAACGCTCAAGTGTTCTTAAAACCACATGTATGGGCCATCCATGACTGGGATAAGAATGAGGTCACATTGTTCCTGACAGCAACAACAACTGCCTGGTCCTCTCTGACAGCTCATCAACTGTTCATCAACTACATCCAACTGTATGATCCCACCCCAGGAGCCAACTGAGCAGCAGCAGAAGCTGTCAGGGACTCTCATTTGGGGAAGATCCCTGATGAAGCATTTTTTTACAATAACAACCTGTCTGCTCCCTCATTCATATAATCTCTCCTCGTTCATCTCTCTGCTCCCAGCTTCCCTGTCGTATTTCGGCGATTCCTCTCTTTCTTTTCCCCTCTCCTCGTACTCCTCATTCGTCTCTCTGTCCTCTACCTCACCTTCCTTCTCCTAATCATGCCGCGTCTCCTAAATCACGCAAGACCAGAGTCTGGATATCCTCAGCCAGACATCACTGAGCCTCACATAACTCACAATGTAAAAAGTGG
>JAVKLF010000121.1:9800118-9815673 GCA_034783495.1 Millerichthys robustus
CAATATGCTTGAAAAAACAGAATTTATATCTGACAGGACTGGTTTGACCAGTTTGAGCACAACTAAGAACAAAGTTGGTTGCTGCTTACTTAAATCAGATAAACAGATCTAATCTGAATTTTATCACACTTTATGAGAACTTTTTCTAAGCCTTTACACACTGCCAGTTCAGGATCACATGTATTTACATTAAATTACTTAAATTTATTAGTTATTTAAGGTTCACAAACTTGGATGAAGTGAGGATGAAGTCTCAAATTGGTCTGTGGAGAATTATGCAGCTATAATGATGAAGTTAAAACCATTGCACAATAAATACCTTATCTACAGGTCATTTCAATGAAACATCTGAAATATAATATCAAATAATTTTTAAAGCCCTTTTTTGAGCAGTGCCTGCATTAAATGTCTATTTGAGCAGAAAAGCCCTAAATGTTTGTCATTTTCCTTGTGAGCTAGCAAAACTATTTTACGTTCTTGCTGGAAAATATTATTATCATAAAACTGTTTATGTATTTTCTTTAAAATGAAATTTTAAAAAATGACAGAATAAACTAAAAATAGGGTTTGGGCCAAATATCAATGAGTCCTGATTAGGAAAACAATTCAAAGAATATCTCTGGAACCACTTGTAATATCAGGATGATCCAGGTATTTTTTATCGACCTTTATTTAACCAGGCAATTCACATTGAGATCTCAGCACGGGAGGCCTGGGCCTGAAGGCAACCTATTGTACATGTTTTTGGTGTATGGGAGGAAACCCACACAAGGAGAACATGCAAACTCCGCACAGAAAGATCCCAGATCTGAACAGGGGATTGAACCCAGGACCTTCTTGCTGTGGGGCATCGGTGCAAACCACTGATCCATCGTGTTGCCACAATCAGAATGTATCAAAATGTAGCTTAATGCCTGGAATCTGAAAATATTCTCAGATGTGACGTGTCCAAATCTTAATGTAAAAAACTATGTCTGAAAATAACAGCTGTGTAAAAATGTATGAGGTTCACATAAATTGTGATGTAACTCTGTAGTTTGATGCTGTTTGAAGATGACAGTAGATGGATGCATTTGGACTAGCCAGTAGCTCATCAGTCCTGTTAGATGTAAAATCTGTTTCTCCAAACTGAAGTTGTCTACGAAGCGATACAACTAAGACAGCTTCTAAATAGCTGAACTACTCCTTTAAGCCACTGGTTCCCATATGGTCTCATATAATAACAACACAGATGTGTAGCTTGCTGGTTTGAATGTATAAATGCTAATCCATCCGCAATTCTGTTTAAGTATTAAGACTCGTTTTTAATTTCTGTAACAAACATGTCAAAAAAAGAAAAAAATCTTTTTTAACTGATAAGCTGAGAACTGATGTCCCTGCTTGGTGTTGGATGAATAAAACCACTTTCATTCAGCTCTTTATTCGATGACGCTCTTACTTGGGATTCTGAAACACGTCTTCTGGCACTCGGGGTAACTCTTAAAGTTATTGGTATTGCCCAGGCAGCCGCCGTAAGAGAAGACCTCGCACCTCTGGGTGATGGTGTTGTAATAAAAGCGCTCCAGGTCCGCCCTGCAGGGGCCGTCGTCCACTTGGAGAAGGCATGCCTCCGCTTGAAGGGAAAACACTGTTACCGAGTGCAGAAAGTTTGGCTAAAACATTCCAACAGCTGGAATGAGCAAACCATTAAAAATGAAATTAAAAAGGGATTTCTAAAGGTGAAACGTGGAGCAAGCAGAATGGTTTACCTTTACGCGTGAGCGCCGCGCTGCTGGATGACAGGCTTGTAAACAGCGCTGAGAGCAGGAGGAAGTCCAGCTCCATTGTGTGAGGTTTTGTGTTTTATCCGTTCTGTCAAAGCCGACAAAACCTCAGGCATTTCCAGCTATATAAAGAAAAAGAGTTTCCCAGGAGAGGGGGGTGGAGGGTTCCTATGAAGGGCGGGGAAGTGATGACTCATTTCCATATCACAGCTCAGCCAGATTGTTTTCGCTTGGTACTATCTGCGTGTTGATGATGTGACTAAGTGTATATTCATCTAGAATAATTTGAAAAGTTACATTTTCTTTATCTGAGTGGAGTTAAATAGCCTTCATTAAATGATGATGATGATGACTTAACCGCCCACCATTTTTTGGGCCAAGACTTCCTCAAAACTAATATTTCCCTACGCAGGAACCCTGTGGAACATTCATTCCCAACTTGCACCTGTCTGACTGGAACTGAACCCTCATGCTTTCTGTTTCCTGTTTTGTTTAATAACTGCAGCCCAATCCAGCAATTTCTTTTGTGCAAGGAGTCATTATGTTGTACCATGTTGCTTCATAAAAGAGATAGTTCAGATCTTTTGCAATGGGGGTTTTGTTGAAAGTTAATGAACTTGAAAACACAACACGCCCACAGCCCAAATCCCAACATAAATTTATAATAATTAAAGCTAAAAATGCTACATTTTACTGTAAACCTGATGTATAGAGTTTCAAGATCAAAAGAAATGTGCTGCTAGGGTTCATTGCAGGTCTTTTCAGCTGGCAGCCTGAGGGCCACAATTCTGTTGATTCTCAGTGGAGCAGCTAAAACAAATGACATCATTGCCCTCACTTAAACATTCCCACAACAAAAATCTGACACAACAGTCGAGACACCTGTGAGAAAAGGGTTCTTCCTGGGGCTTGTGACGAGAACAGGCTCTCGGTTACGCAGCTACTTCGGCGAATATGCAGAATATGAATTAACCCTCCAGCAGGAGGAGAGGCAGACAGAAAACAAGGCACAAACTAACAGCTGCTGTGCAAATGCTGTGATTCAGTTCTTAAATATGTTTAGATTTTTATTTTACTCCGATTGTCACACATTACTTATCAGAGTCTCATTGATCTTCATTACGCTTTTTCTCACAGTTTTTTTTTTCTTCAAATTTTATCTGTATGATGTAGTACTACCAAAAGTCATGGCAGAGTAATTGTTCATAACTTTCAACCATTCAGAGGATACTGAAAAACTGCCATGTGATTATGTTCAGACCATCAACACAACGCTACCTTGACAGGTAGAGGCTAAATACGGATTAGCCATCTTATCGAAATGATCCGATACATAAAGCGCAACCTTTTGACCCATATTCAACTAAAAGGAAGTACATATTAAACAAATATATTTTAAATTATCCTGTAAAATACAATTAATGCATTCTTTAAGCAATAAACAAAATCTAACCATACACCTGTGTCAGTTACTGTTTAGAAGGCAAACAGGAGCTACTGGCTTTATCATTCCGCAGGGCCTTCATTAAATCAGATTAGCAGATTAGAATTGTTGGTGCAGATTACTTTATAACCCAGATTGAGGGAGAGGAGAGGGAGTCTTCAGCAGGACTTTGGTGGAGAAGGACTAATACCTGTGAGCATTCGTGAGTATGTTCCTATTCCTATACAAAACAGTATTTCAAGTATTTCAAGATCATCTCATGTTGTCATGAAAGCAAATTTAAAAAATAACAATGAAAGTTTTTTTTTGACTTGGACAGAAAATGCCGGTCATAAATGTGGAGGATCTGACGGACAAGGACAAGGCTTTGATGGAAGTGAACCAACTCAAAGTTGAAGTTAAGCTTGAAAGGTGGTTGGTAAGTTCACTGAAACAAAAAACATTTTTAGTCTTTATTTTGAAAGGAAATGTCACCCATCCAACAAACAAAAACTTCAGAAGAATTTCTGGATTTAGGTTGTATTTTAACTTGTCGTTTCAGACGTCTAAATGCTGCGAGGAGATTAAGGAATACATTCAGGCCAGAGTGGAGGAGGACACCCTCGTCAAAGGCATTTCAGAGGAGAAGAACCCTTTCAAGGAGAAAGGAGGATGTCTCATCTGCTGAACTGGATCTGAGGAGCTTTTCATGTCCCAAATTAGCACACAAGGACATTCTCCTCTCTTTTCACAAAATGAATTTGCAGATTGAAAAGACTAAAAAGAAGATAAGTAAGAAAGACTTTGTAAAACAGGAGCTCGTGTGTAAATAAATCTCTACCCGTCAGCCAGATTTGTAGCCTTATAATTGTATTCTTTGAAAAGATGCAGTAAAGAGGTATGGCATTAAAATCTGAGTAAATTGGTCTAAAATGTGTTGTTTCATACACTGAAGCATATTTCTGTCATTCCATTGGGCCAAAAGTTACAGGAACAGATATATTTATTTAACACAATTTACATACATTTAGAGTTTCCCCAACTTTTCTGTCACGATGTAATACTATTTTGTAGCATACACCACAGATAATATTAAAATTTGAAAAAGACGTGTGTGTACAATTGTAAATTCTCTCTTCTTTGTACGCTTCGGTTATTTTTGTTTCATAAGCCAACTTGTTGTTCCAGGGTTTATATGAGGAAAATTAGTTGACATAAATTTTTAGATTATAGATGTGGCTCAGTTGGTAGAGCTGATGCCTCTCAGCAAGAAAGTCGTCGGATCAAATCCTGACTGGGGACATTTCTGGGTAGAATTTGCATCTTCTCTCCGTGCTTGCGTGGGTTTCCTCCCACAGACCAAAAACATCATTGTTGGGCTAATTGGTAACTCTAAATTGTCCCTAGGTGTGCGTGGTTGTTTGTCTCTGTGTGTGCCTGTGATGGACCTGGGACCTGTCCTCAAACTGTGACTGCTGGATATGGGCACCAGTGACCCTGAAAGGAAGATGCAGATAATAGAAGTGGTTAGAAAACATTTACCCATGAATTTTTTTTTATAGTGTAAGATTTTAGGAAATTCAGAGCTAAGGCAATGCATTAAAATGTGTTGTGAAAGACTCAGCTACTACCACAAAAAGTTTAGCTCATTGTCTGCAAAATTGACTAAATTATAGACATTTCTGTGTGTTTTAAAGTCAGCTGGCTATAAAAGCCATCATGTATAAGGTTGATCCCAAAAGTTGATCACATGTAGCGGTAGATCAAGTAATCATTTCCTGTTAGTTTGACTAAAATAAATTCTGTGGTTTGTGAGATATTTTGCTAACAGATTATTCCAAAACGTTACTGAGAAAATTTAAAACAAGATCTTGTGCAAACTGTTCACGCTCAGAATACGTGTCAGGTATTTGTCTCAGCTACTATCACGCCAGATTTGAGGTCAATATCTGCACAAACGACTGAATTATATCCATTTTTGTGTTTTTCAGTGTTAGCTGTTTATGGCAGGCCCATTGAATTGAGTTAACTCCAAAAACAAATAGATTGTAGATGTACATCCAATGACTACATTCTGGAAGTTTCATAAAAATGTGGAGAATGTTTTATGAGATATTTTGGTAAAAAAAAAAAAAAAAAAAAAACTATGCGAGACTGGCGACATAAAAAACCTCAACTTGGTGTAAACTCCGCGCATGCGCAAACACATTGTTGTCGGTCATGGCGCTGCGCGTAGGGGCTGTTCGGATAAACCTGCTGCTAAACAGACGTAGTTTGTACAATTTCGCCTCGTTTGTGGGCGTCCGGTCGCTGTCTGAAAATGTGTCTTCTAAACCCGTCCCGTCGAGGCCCTCAGACACCACAAGTGACCATTTAATCTACACACAAGAGCACTTTGCGCTGAAGGAGGCCCTTAGAAAGGTATGCGGTACCGCATTGATTGGTAACAAAATGTAGAACGGTAATGCAGAATCATACTGCTCTGGTTTTGTGCATTGAATATTTTAATGTTTCTTTCAACACAGTAGTGTTATTCTGCCTAAAAATAGCGTTAAAGAGACTCCGTGTGTTTGGGTTTAGCAAAGTAGGTGAGAGGTTATCGCAGTTTGTTTATGTTGTTGCTTGTCAAGGTGCTTTCATTTAAACATTGAGCGCAGCTTTTACTTTAGTTTATATTACTTCAGATATATGTGTACAAATGACTGCTATAGATAAGTTTACCGAGGCTACAAGTTTTTTATTGCAAAATCCGCAGAACATCAGGGGTGTCCTGATTTGGTCCTCGTGGGCCACCATATTGCATGTTTCTCTGTATCACAACAGGCTTCTTCAGAACTTCAAGAAGCAATTTAATCACTTAATCATTTGTGTTAGATAAGGTAAACCTGGGGACGTTTTACAGCTCGGAGATGAAATATAATTTTATTTTGTGAAGATGGACTAAATAAAACTGACAAGTACAGGTTTTGTTTATTTTTTGACATCCTAAACAGGGACTGTCCACCCTGTGTTGGAGCAGTAAACCAAGGGCCCTCAAGGGCCAGAATTGGACACCCCTGTCCTAAATAAATCAGGGATTCACAATGATGAATTTAAGTCAGTCAGGTAATTTTAGGCAACATTTTCCCGTTATTATCACATGAATCTCACGTCAGTATGTGATGGCCTGAGAGTGGTATGATGGTGAAATCTGCAAACCAAACCAAAAAGCAGAACGTATTGGAAATAATCTGTGAGGTTATTAATTCTTTCAAGTACCGGCTGTCAAATTGCTAAACATTTAGGTGGAAAATTAAATATCAGAACTTTTTGATACAGGGGAATCAGACCTCAGTTTCCTTGTGATTATGAAGGAAAGTAAGTATCTCATTAAAATGCTTTAACAAAACCTTGAGAAAATTCTAGCGAACAGATAGTCTGAACCTGATAGATGGTATATGTGAATGTTTTTCTTTGCTTTATCTCAAAGGCCCGAAAAAGAGACAGACTGTTTATTAGTATTCACTGTGAGTTCATAAGCGTTATTAAATTTGGCTTTTGCGCGATAATGTTTTAAAGAGACATCAGCAAACTTAAGTTAATTTACAAAGTCAGTCCACTCATGTAAATATTTTACTCGAGGAGTTTTTACCCCACACAGAGAAATAAAAAAATATTATATTTCACCAATTCACTTTTTTGTCTGTCATGTTTATTTTCTGTTTAGTAGCTACTTCATCAAACACGGAGCTATTATTGCAGATTACTGTGGCAAACAATGAAGTCAAGAATTGTTAATCAGTCTGACTCATTTTAAATTTATATTACTAGAAAAAGAAGCACTATAGATGGTAAAAATAGCAACAAGATTCTGATTAAGACTGGAAACACAAAATGTTGGTAACTTGGAAGGAAGTTGATGTCTGACTAAAGCTTTTAAATATTGCCACAAGGTTGAAAATATGGTATCACCGGGAATCCTGGGAGGGATGAGAATACAAATAGGAAATACCGGACAATATGTTGGAAGGGCAGGAAAAGGAACCCGGCAGGAATGATTTATTAAAAGAATTCACTGTAGGGTATGTTTCTATATACAGTATACAAATAGGGAAATCCCACCTTTTGTGCTCAAGGTTAAAGTGTGAGTGTTGATGGGTTCTTTCAGAAGTTTTCAGTTTCCTGCGTATAAAAAAAGTTAGTATGCACATCAGATCAGATGTCATGAACAATGAGCTATAAAAGGATTATCCTAACGTTGCAAGGATGCTCATTGTCATGTTGGGATTAGCCACAACTTATCTCAGCTGGGCAAGTGATAGATCTTACTCCACAAAAAACTTAAAAGGTTCATGGACTGATTCTTATTGTATTCTACAAGTAAATGGTTAATGTCAATGTATTTTTATAGCACATTAAAAACAACAAAAGTAGACCAAATTGCTTTACAGTTCAGTCAAGGACTTGCATGCTCTAACTGAACCTCAAACTCGGTCTCAGTCCAAAGCCAAAGAAAAGAAAGGAATTCTGAACAAATATTTAAAAGCCTCAACTGTTTCAGTGGACCAAAAAAGTAAACTTGTTCCATAGCTTTGGAGCAGCAATTCCAAAAACCTCTGGGTTTCAGTTTGGATCTAGGAGCATCTACGAGAAACTGGTAGTGCTCTGACTGGAGTGTAGATGTGGTTATAGATTTACGTATTTTTCTTAAAATAGCTTTTGAGCATTTTTAGTCATCTCCATAATTTGAAGAATTTTCAGAACACACCATGTAAAATTGCAAAAAAGATATATTTATTGAGAAATATATATTTTTAGTATTGTATTAAAATAAATCAGCATTTTTTATGGAAAATGGTGATTAAGTTTGGTGAAATTTCTGGAATGAAAATCACCATTTTCCATAGAAGGATAGGTATATTTTTAAAGCTTAAAATATACAATATTTGACCAATTTAATGATCAGAAAGCAGCTTATGTATTAAAGATTTACTTTAACAACCTTTATAGATATTAATAATGTATATAAGATCTCTGTGTGTATTTGTTTGATATGCTTTGCGACGTATGTAGTAAGAATGTTAGTGACCGTAAACTGCTGCCTAGGAAGTCGTAAAAACACAAAGATGGATGACACTAGTTCGGCCATACCTTGATGGAGCTTACTAAGAGCTGCTGACTGCCTGGTAAACGAAACAGGGATCACAGCTCGTCATCTTAAACTCTAAATAGAGAGATTAACAATCAATGGAATTAAATAAAAGCTAATCTGTTACTGTTCTTGGCTAATCCAGTAAATACACCTAACTGAAAAGATGAAATGCCCCCCACTCAGTCAGAAATGTTTACAGTATTATTATTAATCATTATATAGTTCCTGGTAAAGGTAAATTATGATTGATTTAACAGATTAATCCAGTTAAATATAATCGTGTTGTACAGAGCGGTCCAAACTAAAGTCGTCAGAATGTTTTGTCCAGCTGAAGGCACCGAATCTCCAGACTGGATGTGTTGAAACAACTTGATATCACAAAGTTTTTTTGACCTCTTCTTACTAAACAGCAGCTCAGTAATGTGAAATTACTGGAATGAAGCACAAGTTAAGCAAAAAACCCTTTTCTTAAGGACATACTCCCTCATGACTTTTTGTTTTCCTTTCCTGCAACTAGCCGTTCCTCCCTTTCCCTCCTCAGGATCTGAACTCTGAACTTGGATTGCTGGTTAAGGGGAGACGAGTACCTGTTAATTTTTAGTGATTTAAAAAATATATATTATTCTTGTCCCCATGTGGGTGTTTGTGATTGTGAAAATATATTTTCTATTGTCCTTAATGTACAGATATTTTCAACAAAATGTTTTTTTTCTTTTCTAGACAATCAAATTGCGGGCTGACTTGTGTATTTTGTATTTTTGTGTTATTTTCTTTGCACTGCAGCTCATCGACCAGGAAATTAACCCTTATGTTGACAAGTGGGAAGCAGAGGGGACGTTTCCAGCCCACAAAATCTTCAAGATCTTGGGAAATGCTGGTTTTCTTGGAGTCAGCAAACCAGTTGGTAAGAAAACAAATACTACAGGCACCTCTGAAAGGTTGCATTTCAAAACCAACAAAGATGGAACATTTGTTTACATAATCAGACTTAATCTCCAAGTTGCTCTCCTGACATTGGGTTTTTATGGAGTTCGGCATGAAAATAATTGCTTACATTGGTGAAAGGTACTTTTTGCCAGTTTGGCCATTTGTTTGCTCAGTTAGCTCAATATCGATAAAACTGAGTTATAGCTACTTTTTTGTTTGCTAAAGTTGATTAGCTGTGGTGGCCAATCTGTTTGATTGTAGAAGGTAATCAGTTTTAGCTGCTTATCAGATTATTTTCTAAGTGTTTAATTAAAATTTGTCTAGTAGCTCATGAGATATTTTGCTAAAAACAAACTAACACTCGCACACACACAGACTCTGGGACTTGCATTGTTGTCTGCTTTTAATGGCAGAAGGTGAAA
This sequence comes from Millerichthys robustus, assembly GCA_034783495.1. Taxonomy (NCBI): domain Eukaryota; kingdom Metazoa; phylum Chordata; class Actinopteri; order Cyprinodontiformes; family Rivulidae; genus Millerichthys; species Millerichthys robustus. The sequence goes on from JAVKLF010000121.1 coordinate 9,809,785, forward strand.
CAAAAGAACATTAAAGAACAATTCCATTCCATTTATCTCTAAAAAAATTTAAGATTCTAACTTTTTTGTCAAAGACTTTTAAGAAGCGAAAGCAATTCTCTGAAGTAATAATGCCCAAAATTCATTACAGGGAGTCTAAGTACATTTAGGTCAATGTCATCATGAAGAACTAGTTTTCACTTTCACCAGGAGCCTCAAAGTCCAGAACAGTTTGGTTTTCAGAAAATGCATCTTTTATACAAAAAGTATTTTAAGAACATTGTTTTGGGGCCCAGAACTCAGTCCATTTGTATTCCCATGAATTCTGTCTGGTAATCCAAAATACAAACATGAAAACTGATTAATCATCCACGTCTCAGTCGGCATGATAAATGTTATCAAGACGTTCTGTTTCTGACTCCATTTCTAAAACTTCTATGATAAATCTGTGACACATCCGCGGATTAGGAAGCCCTTGTCACCGAGTAAATATTGCTGTGATTGATGCCATGTTTAAGCTAAGAGGACAGGCATGAAAAACCATCATTCATACACTGTAATTTAGATGCTGAATAGAATTTTCTTCAATTAAAAATGGGTGGATTTTAATGTCAGAGTGAAAACCAGGAAATTGTTCCATTTGTCACCACTTTGACCATGTTTATATGATGTTTAGTGCGTATTCTTGACAATTAAACCCAATTTTCTCTCTGTATAGCATTTACCCATTACAGTTTTTCTCCCAGTTGGGATGATAGGTGCTTGTGTGATATTCCCACAGCAGCTACTACAGTTTACTGTGTCTCATTCATATGTGTACCCAGCTGGGTCATATTTGAGACCAGAGGAGGGAATAAGAATAAGGATGGGGCTTTAATATTTGTGGTTTTAGTGGGGAAAATGTTCTTAATTCAATGGAAGCAACTACTTATCAGCAGGAAATGTTTGATGATATATTTCCACAGTAACAAACTCATTTTTCAAACTTAAATTAACATCTTAGATGCAGTTGAACATTTTGCCTTTGATGCTGAAAAGACCAGATGTGTAAATACTAGTGTTGGATAGCCAGCCTCATGAGTCCTGTGAAGAGGACTCACTCCATGTTTGTAGGTCAAAGAAGAGGGAGGGCGAAGGAATTAAAATGTGCTGAGTACACAAGCATTAGCATTACTTGACAAGATTAGTGAGGAGGATCGGCCCAGAAGAAAATACTGTAGGGTCTTATCAGGTGGAGCGTTATACCATCAGGCAGAAACTTGCTTATGAAGTGTTGTTTGTAAAATAAAATGACTCTAGACTATTATTCTCCGTCAATCAGAACTAGATTGATTCTAGTATTGCAGTGGCATGTTTACCAACTGTAAAATTCATGTTTCTTTTTTCAAATTAAAAGCATTAGAATTGCAAATGATAATGCACAAAGCTTGCTCTTCTTTTCTGTATGCTTTGCGGATTTACAGTAGGTTTAAAAAATAACAAGAGAGACAAAAGTTGCAAAAGAAGACTTTAAAAACAAGCAAGCAGTTTGAGTAATTGCAAGTCTGCTGACTAATGAAGCAGGCTTAGGGAATGCCTCATTGGGTTAATTGATTTCTAAGGTTGGATTAAAGGAGTGTGAGCATGGATATGGAAGGTTGCTTAATGATTCATCAGGTGAAATGAGATTAGAGGCCGGCTGTAGTCCGCAATAAAAACAAGCAAAAGACAGCACAAAACTTTTATTATACTTATTCTTCCTTATATGATAGAGTCTAATTAGAGGAATATATTTTCAATATAATTTAAATTGTGGAGATAATATTGTAATGTATAATTATTTTGATCATTTTTAAAATATATTTTACGGTTTAAAAAATGGAAAAGTAAATAACCGAAATTCTTGTTCACAGGCTTTTGTTGAATATAAAACGTTAATGTTTATTTTATTTGTCAAATATTAATTGCAATGGAAGCATCTCTCATTCCACAAGATTTTTGTATCAGAAAAGTATTTGGATGTTCACTCTTAAATGATTTGACTTGACTTTTGCAAAAGTTAATCAACAAAATACAATAATTTTATTTAAAATCCATGTTTACATACAGCAGAGCTCCTGGTAGCCAAAATAAAATGAAATAAAATAAAATAAAATAATAATGATGTTAGTCCTTTAAAAAGGGCGTCTGGATAAATTTGCTTTTAAAATTTTACATTTATCAGTTTTCTGTACAACTTCAGCTGAGTGAGAGGACGAAGTTTTTTTCTTTTTTCTGAGCCAACTTTATTTTTTCTTGAAAAAACATTTTGATATATGAAAAGTCTCTGAACCTTTTGGGTTAATGGTTCTAATGTAAAATCCTTTAACATTACCTTTTAGTTGCACTACTGTGCAATGGGGAGAGGACTAGAAAAGTGCTTTCATTTTTGTTTTAAACTTTTAATTTATTTATTCAAACTATACTTCTTCACCAATCTGAGAGCCCACTGGCATTTATCTCTGGACTCTGTGGAGCTAAACAAACAAGTTTGTTACAAGCCTTTTGGTTTAGTCAATAAAAATAGGAATATTGACCTACGGGTTCCTTTTTTTGTGGCTTTGCAGTTGTTTAAAGCAAAAAGGGCTTAATCTTTGTCATAAATTATCTAAACATTTTAAAATTATTTCTTATCAAAAAGCCACAAAGTTCATTGAGGGTAAGTTAGAGCCACGGTCTCAAAAAAAAAAAAAAGACCAGTCAGTCTAAGATTATTCCTAATGAGTAGATTATGAAACTATTTGCTTTATTTGAATATTGATTTTGTTTAAATAAAATGTGTTTGGTCAAACAATCTATTTTTGCACCATCAGAAGGTGGTTTTTACTCTGCAAGACTTAATGAACCATCTTAAGAGAACTAAATTTTAATGGTCAGCATCAGTGGATCTGACCTAATCAGGTGATTTAGCACATCACCAGACATGTACACTACATGACACAGACGAGTTAGGAGGTTTTTTTCTCTTATTTTTTCTGAAATAACTTAGACCTGAAGGCAAAAAGATTGTGAAAGATGGCTTTTATTTACCTGATGCTTTAAACAGCAACTTATTTAACACATGTGTTTACAAGTTTTAAAACCATCGGTTTGTCAACTAAATGTCAGAGCTGAACACTTTCCATTTGTCATTACCTTTGAAAACATGAGAACAGGAAGTTTTGTGCTGGCAACCACGCCGGGGGAGAAGAAGACAGAGATGACCCCTGGCTGCCTGCCTGTTTTCCTCTGTTCTGCAGATTAAAACGTGGAAATGGCCTTGTCCTCCGTTTGACAGATACAGCCTGGCAGCCTGCACATTTTTCCTTTTTAACAAAGTGTTTTCAAAACCTCAAGAGCTGAAATGAATGCAGTTTTAGTGAGAGTTGTGTGACCAGACTGATTTATCACAATGTTTACTGCAGTAAAACTATTATAAATTACTTGGAGACCTTTAAATGTCAGATTATCCGTCTTTTAGTTGGTTTTATTCCAAGCTCCACCCAGTGAGAACCTATGGAGAAGGACATCTGCAGCTCCGAAAAAACACAATTATATATGGTCGACATTTGGGACAGAATTCTGTTTGTTTTCCTTCTGCTTGCTTGTTTAAGCAGACAGCCCACTGCTTTGTTTAACGTGGGATAAACCTGGTGCTACCCTTTGCTCACATTAGCCACCACAGGGTTTCCAGGGCTCCGAGACTTATCACTGCACAGCTGCATCTGTTTCCTCTTATTTTTGTCTTCCCTACTTTCTTGTTTGCCCATCTCACTGTGGTTTCTTTGTCTCTTTCTCTTTTATTTCTCATCTTTGACAGCGTGCCTGACCATACTCTCCATTATTTGATAACTAATCTGACAGATAATAATATGGTAAAGTCCCATAACATCGTTCACTGTCGGGCAACGCCAACTTTCATCACTCGGTCATTGGAAGCCTAAGCTTAGAGCGTCCACAAAACACCAGCTGTGTTACTTTTAACTAGTTAATTATTTTAAGAAGGTTTGCCCAAATTGTGTGACCTGGTCACATTTGCTCAACCAGCTGTAAGATACTGGTGCTCAATGTCTCTGTGATGTGAACAGAGGCTTTATGTTTTCTGATTTTGTCTCATAAATAATCAAACTCAAAGATAAATGGTTAGATTATAGTGATCAACAGGCCAAACTTGGTGTGATTTCACAAATAAAAACATTTTGGATCAGAACAAAGGAGTCTTCACTTAAATTTATCAACACTGTGGCCTAATATTTATGAAAGTATATTTTTTAGAAACAGAAAGGACAATATGTACAAAATGCTACTAATCCTGTCTGCCTCCTCTGAAACCCTGCTTTTAGGATGACATTTTTAGGTTTTTAAAGATTTACAAGTTTGCAATAAAGTACATAAATTGTCCAGTTCTATGATGGAAATCAGATCAGTTCTCAGGTGGAAATTTGAGATTAAGCATTAAGTGTTGGTCTGAAAACAAGGCTGTTGGTTTCATAATAGATGTTGCAACTGATGATGAAAGGCAAGCAAAAGAAAAATCCGAGGTGAGCCTTTTGAGTATGGTAAGGTTTTTAAATTAGGTTTAAAATGTACTACCCCAGCTCCATTAAGGACCTGAGGCCTTTGTAAATGTCTCCGGTGTCACAGTTGAGGAAACAAACCTCGTTTTTTGTGGAATATTTCCAGTAAATGGATTGTCTAAAGTGTCAACATCAGGTGTGATGTACTTTGGAGAACGAATGAGATGAAACTGAAATTACAGTGACCCTTATCCACAGAGTGCCGCTGATATCCCTGCAGTGCTTTTTACTCATAATTACAGAGGAGGGAATTAAGGATAACATCCTGTTATTAATTTGAGTGCATGCTCCAGCTCACTTCAAAATTATTATACATATATACTTGTTGGTGTGTGGTGGTTTTCAGTTCTGATGTGATGGAAAATAAGGTGAGACAGATGATGTTCTTTAAAAAGAAATGGTTCATCTTTTGATGATCTGAGACTATTTGAACAGTCTTAGTTTGGATAAACAGTTTAATTCTGACTAGATCAGAAAGATAACTGCTAATCTGAATGTGGCCAAGACCAAAGTGCTTAAAATCAGTGTCTTAAAATTCATGGTGGTTCATGTTAATGCTTTTTGATCAACTTGTCACTTGCAATTTTGCACAAGAAGACATCTGGAGTTAATAGGAAGGACAAATGGTGGTGGTGGCATCTAGTTGAAGCTCTTGCCGTTTAGCTTGGGGCATTTCCAGCATGTGCATTATTGTGACAGCATTTGAAAAAAACGTAGGGAAATTTGAATAACTGGATATGTTTTGAGACACCATCAACCCACTTTGATCTCAGATCTGCTCAGGTTAGATGTTCGTTTGTTAATCTGGTCAGACTTCAACTCTATTCTCAAACTGAGGCTGTTCTATCTGCAACAATATATTCTTTGTTCATAACCATTTTACAGAGTTTCACTTGAAATGAGTCTTAACTGTCAATCATTTAGAAATAATCATAAAACAACTGTACAGAAAATGCAAACAATACCCGACTTGATCTCTTTGTTTTTCTGTGCAGAATACGGCGGTTTGGGACTGGACTTTAGCTACAGCGTGGCTGTGGCCGAGGAGCTGGGCAGCATCAGCTGTGGAGGCATCCCCATGGCCATCGGTGTCCAGTCTGACATGGCCACTCCAGCACTGGCCAGGTACAATCTTTGAAATCTGTATTAAATACTCAGATTATACAGTTTTTAGCACTGCCTTAAAGTGCTGATTACCTGATTCCATCAGTTGGACCAACCTGTTTTAGGTTTTTCTTTAGTTAAATGTAATTTGATTGAATTATAAAATTATTGACAGCAAGATGCAATCGGCTGCACGACGGCAAAATTTCACATAGCTGATTGTGAAATGTGT
>JAVKLF010000121.1:9824523-9835679 GCA_034783495.1 Millerichthys robustus
CAAATAAAGAGTTTGTGTCGCAAAAAGCTTCAGTAAAAAGGTGGGACAAAGACATGAATATACAGAGCATTTCAGCATCGTGTGCCAACACACACACAAATCAAGCACAAATCATTTCAAATTGTGTGCACGTCTTGAGACACTTGGGTACGTACATGTTTTATGTACGCAGATTACCCTCCTGACCATCTTTATATTAATCATGTTAGATATAGTTAGTTAGCAAACATGTATAGAGTGGTGGCAAAGTAGCAACACTGTAAAGTTGACTTTTTATGTGGGTGGTTGTGTGTCTCACTCATGTAGAGCCTCAGTTTGTGTCCTGCTGCTACGAGGCAGCTGACACAGTTCTGTAAAAAAAAATAGCTATTGTATTCTCAGGAGTCTAATTATGAAATTTCTGAGATGTTTGCCTGAAACAAGGTTTATGTATGAAGACAGCAGCACAAAAAGGGGAGTGGTACCATGGGAGCCCCACGTTTTGTCCCAGTGGAGCTGCAGTTGCCTCTAACCGAGTTGGCAGTCTTGTCACTGTGGCCACAGTTGCACAACAAGGTTTAAAAGTTCGACAACTTTATTAGACTCTTGCCGGCTCATCAGCATCAGATTAGGTGCTGAAGAAAATAAGACTTCTTTTTCTTAACTTACTTCAATGCTAAGGGGGATTATGTTGTCCTTGTTAGTCGTCTTTATGCATCTCTAAATGTGCAGGTTTGGTTCGGATGAGCTCAAGAAAGAGTTCCTGCTTCCTTCCATTATGGGGGACAAAGTTGCCTGCCTCGGGGTTAGTGAAGTCGGAGCTGGCTCTGACGTTTCAAGTATGTCTTTTTTTCTACTTTTTAAAAATTATGTCGTCTTATCATTGCTTTTTTTCTTCAAAGTGTGTTGTCAGTATGAGGCAATGCATTTTATTTTTATTATTTAGGCTATGGAACTGGATTGCTCTGCTTGTTAATCAACTGAAATGTGACCTTTTTATTTACATTTTTCCATATACTGCACACTCCACCTCTCTGTGGTTTAGGCATCATGACCAAAGCAGTGAGGAAAGGAGATGAATACATAATAAATGGAGGAAAAATGTGGACCACCAACGGTACCCAGGCTGACTGGATGTGTCTCCTCGCCAACACCAGTGATGGACCCCCTCACAAAAACAAATCCCTTATCTGTTTGCCCATGAACCTGCCAGGTAAATTACCAGTTGGAGCTTATTAGACACATCAAGAAGCAACTCACATATTTTATTTTGGCTTGTTTATTTCATTTTTTTAATTTTTTTTCTTTTGAGGAGAACAAAAATCCATTTCCTGTCTTTCTGTCCGAAGGTGTTCAGGTTGCTCGTAAGATTGAGAAAATGGGGATGTGGTCATCTGACACGGCTGAAGTGTTTTTTGATGACGTCCGCGTGCCGTGTAAGAATGTCATTGGTGAGGAAGGCATGGGTTTCACCTATCAGATGCTTCAGTTCCAGGAAGAAAGGCTCTGGGCTGTGGCCAACGGTGAGTTCAAATGATCCTCGCCTCAAATATTATCTCTTTTGCCATCTTTTTGTTTTCCTCTTTGGCAATTTGTATCAGTTAAAGATTAAAATGAAAATGAAAGGTCTAGGTCACAAAGTTTAGCTTTTTATTTTAGCTAATATGACTCAGACATTTCTTGGCAGATTGTTGGAAAAATTGTTTAAAGTTTAAGAAAGTGTTTTTACTAAATGACATGTTAGTACATCAGTCTGTCTGCTCCAGCTGAAGGCTTCTTGCACAATCCAAACCAGCTGTGCTGCACATCAGGATCGTCTGCAGTCACTGAGGATGTAGAAAATGACTTTGTGTCACTTTTCTATATTTTTTCCCAACTTGTACTCCTCCAGTCATCACCACAATGGACAGCACCATTCAGGAGACGATCCAATACACACGGCAGAGGAAGATCTTCAAGCAGCCTGTTCTTTATCACCAGACGGTTCACTTCAGGTTGGCTGAGCTTCAGACGGAGGTCGAGCTGCTCCGCTCCCTTCTCTACAGCGCTACAGGTAGAGATGCTTGAAAAGGGTTTAAAAAAATAGGTTTAACACCAGCTGGGTAGGATAAGATGCATCTTAGGGACTCTTTTTTTTTCCAAATGTCTCCTAAAAAGCAAAAGTATCACTGAAAAAGAAGGCAGTATGAAAAAAAATCAAACCCTTTATTTCTGTTTGTGAACAAATTTTTTAATATAGGGTTGCCTTTTTTAATTGCATTACAAATCTACATTTCAATCATTTTACTTTTTTATATGTGGTATTCTCGGCCAATTTAGTGTTTCCAGCTCTCAACCTCTCATAAGATTTAGGCCTTAAAAACAAAATGTCTTTAAAGAAATGATTTGATTTCAAAAATGGCAGCGAAAAACTCATTTTGAATTTTTAGGTGAAAACAATCCATGGAAGCAACAGAGGAAGATGGCACGCCCAAATCCTCGTGAAGTGCTGCAGCGTTTATATGAATATGTGTGTGCCCTGTGAAGCAGGTGTCTTGTGATTATCTTGCTCCGTTTTCAGTGGCCTGCAGCGCTGAATGAATTCATCAGATGGTTAACAAGGCCGTTTTTAGAGAGCTAAAAGCCTCTGCATCTGTTTGGCACAGGTTCACATGTAGACAAAACAAAATGCACTGAAACAGGCAAAGAAAATCATGCAACTCAAACTCCTCTGTAGTGGCGTCTCACAATAGAGACATCAGTTACTGGAAAAGGGGTTTGGAGAAAAAATAATAATGAAACAGTCCACCTGCTTCTTTATAGTTTTCTTTTTTTCACCATGTTTATTTCTAACCCTGAACATTGTTTTGATCCTGCAGCAATGTACATTAAAGGCAATGATGTCACCAAGCTGGCCTCTATGGCCAAACTAAAGGCGGGACGTTTGGCGAGAGAGCTGAGTGACAGCTGTCTGCAGTTCTGGGGAGGAATGGGCTACACCAGCGATGTGCCAGTCAGCAGATTTTACAGGTAAGACTGGAAACAAATAAACAGCATTGGACCAGGCAGTCTCAGGTTATTTTTTGTGTAATTAATTTTACTGTAGTTTATAAAAATAGTTTAAATTTAAACAAAACATGCAGCTTTTGTGTTTTGCTCTTGCCTTGACAAAGCTGCTTCAGTCACACCAGTTAATTTAATACAGCTATCAATGGTGCAGCTTTGTGAGGGTTTAGTTTCCATGGTAACACAGCAGCCTCACACATGCAGGAGTTTGGGATCATTGTATTTTACTGATGTTTATTTTGAGCTGCCTTGTTTGTCAAGAAGGAAAAAAATCTGCACAAAAGCATTCCTTATTTTGAAATGTTTGAATTTGTTGTTTGTTTGTTTTTTCAAAGGGACTCCAGATTGTTGTCAATCGGTGCAGGAGCTGATGAGGTGATGCTTGGGATCATCTGCAAATACATGAACACGCTGCCAAGGAAGTGATATCAACTGATTCCACCGTCCTGAAAGAGCACCAATGATCACAGAAGTGCAATTCTTACATTTCAACTCGTTGACCTGTTTAACAAGGAAGAATATTTTCAATTTTGGTCATGTAAGGTAGAATCTTTTAAGCACTTTATTTTCATCATTGAAGTGTTGGTTAAATTGTAAAACTATTTTTTCGAATAAAGTAAAATAATCTACATCAGATGGATTTATTTTGATGTGTTTTATGAATCACTGACAAATATAAAACCATGTTGCATGTTAATGTAACACGCTGGCCAGTTCTGAACATAAAATTTGTTTATTTACATCAAAATTTTTACAACAAAGCTGAAACAGTTAATAAAGATGCTATTAGCATAACCACTTTAGTCTATAACAAACAGAAAATTGTAATACTCTAATACTTTAATTACTTTTAGCACAACATGTGCTGTGTGAAACTATTCCTCAGCTTTCGCTCTGTAAGTTTCCTATACAGCATAAAGTTTTTATTCAACCATTGTTACAGGTCACTTTTTGTCTTGGATCTTTTGCACTTCAATAGGCCTGTTTATTTTACGGACGGGCATTAATGGAAGTTCTTTATGCAACCCAAATTGGGGTCATTGTGTGAATTGCTCAGACACTGAGCACACAGAGCCAAGTCATTTTAGAAAAACAACTCCCTGCCTTACATCATCACCATTACTGTGTCGGTCTGGTTTAGACATCCATCAGACAGGGACTGCAGATGTGGAACTAAAGGGCCAAGTCCAGAAGGGAGCGCTTATCATCTCAGCTTAATAAACCAGTACAAAACAAAGAAGACAAAAAAGCAGAAGAGCAGCAGGTAGCACAGCAGTTTAGTCTGACTGCCCCTGGAGAGCTGCTTTACTCTGCCGATGGTGGATCCGAGCAGTCCGCCTGTCGAGTCAAAGTCTGAGTCCTGCAAAGACAACAAGAGTTAAACTGTCCAAAATCTATCAAGGTACCACTTCAAGAACACCATGATCCCTGGAAATATATTTACAGTTCTGCATTATGAATTCTTTGTGCCACAAATTTTTTTATCCAGGCATACAACCTCTAAAATGACATTTAAGACAGAAGTAGTTTATTTCTGAATCTATTAATCGTAGCTGAAATGCTTTCCTGCATAAATGAAAGTGAAAACTCACCATTTCATCCAGCATTTTATTCTGGTATTTCACTTCCGTTCCAATGTCAATTGAGAGCTGTTAACACAAAATTTGTGTCAAGTTAATATGTATTGACACAATGAGGACTATAAATATTTGTATTATATAAATATTTACGCTTTTCAAGGCATTGACTTTATCTTTCAGTCCCTCCTGAAGATGCTGGTTTTCTTCCTCATAAACACTGTATCCACTGGCTACAAAATGTCCCGAGCTACCTTCACCTTAAAAACGAGAAAAACGATTAAAATACTCTTAGCGTTCTAGTCCTATTATGTTATTAGTAAAAAGCAGTTTGGATAAACCCGAGACTAAATATCACAACGTCACCTAATTGTTTTCAATCTCTAAAGATAACTAGCATTAGCCTGTTAGCTCAGCGAAAACGTACAAAATATACATTTCTTACCAAGTCCGGCGCGCCTCATCTTTACCTACTGAACCAAACGCTGTGTAATAAATTTGGATGAGATGTAGAAAAGAATAAGAAGAGTAAACTACTATTACTACTACTAAAAAAGAAGGAAAGTTCAGCTAACTAAAACCGTATGTAGGAAGGAAACGCCACGACATCATACGGTGGCCGACGAGGACAAATCGTCACCGGTGTTGTGCCAAAAAAAGCGATAGTTTGTTCAAAGGTAATCTGCCGCCGCGGGAGCGCGCACAATCATGCTAGTGTATTTTGGGGTGGGGGGTGTTTTCGGTTGCTTTGTTACTCGAGATTACAAATGCTATTTTTGCTATTACTTAATCTTTATGAGGACTGCTTATTCGTATGCACTTATAATTGGAACTAAACTGCGACCTAACTGCACTTGTAAAGATAATTCATGATCTAAAATTATAAATAAACAAGGGAATTTGCATTCTGTCAATTTTCTGTATTACCAGTCAAGCAGCTTTTAATTTTCAAGTACTTTTAAAAGAAAGTGCATAAATTGGAATTTCCAAACATAACAACCCTCATACTTGTCTGTTTTCTGCAGACTGTAACCACGTCTGAAACAGAAAATCTATCTTAAACTTTAGAGCAACTTACTTTTAAATCAAAGCAAAAGGAAGATGACAAATCTACAAAGATGAACATGCTTTCATCAAAAACATCACCATCCTTCACTGAATGTGCTTCATATGTATTCTGGACCAACAACCTTTATCTGTAGGGACAGAGTTAATCATCTTAACAGGCAACAGTAAACACTTCATTACTCTGTTCAATTACCGTGATGATTCTGTTGATTGAAAATCATTTCCTTTTTGCAGTTTTTAATTTATTTTATTTAGATTTTTACTAAAGTCCAAAGAATTGGTATGTTTTATTAGCTGTTTGGAATTTATGTATTAAGATTAGTCAAGTCTAACTGTGAATATTCATTTATTAGTTGACATTTTTTATTATTATTTTGTGCATATTTGTTGGGGGTGAAAATTGTCAAAATAGGCATTAATGTATTGGGTTGCAGGAATAGATTAGATATAAAATAGCAGATCACAGGGAGGAGATTTCTATATGTTCCCTTTATAAGCACTCACATTGTTTCCCTTCCATTTTGAAATACAATCACCATAAAACAGATAAATATTCTTTGAAGGTTCAGTTACAGGCTGAACTGACACATCTATCTCTGCGGTATGGGACAAAAAAGATTTCCTCAATCCTCCCAAAAACCTGACGATGCTTCTTAGCCCTGATTAGCTTTCCTTATCCCCTCATACATCAACCATCACCTCCCCTTATGCCAACAATACATGAGACTGCTAATCTGATTGGAAAGATTAAAATGACTTCCATGACGCTCATTTATTACAGTCTGATATCTTATAAATAAATAAATTTAACATCCGATCTGCCATAACGCCTTTCAGTGCCCCAGCAGTCAGCCCTTTATACCTGACTGAGAAGCTTTCCTGGATGTGACCTTGGCATGAGCGCCAAAGAAACAGAAGATATTGATTGAATAGTGTGCACACATCCCAGCCGGCTCTGTGGATCGAAGATGATTTAATTTATTGAAAGGGCCTTTGGAGTGGAAAAAAAGGCCTTTTGGATGTTTAAAAGTTGGCATTTATCTTTAGTAAAATATGCAGATCCAGAGCAACCGACAAGCCAATTAACATCCTGAGCATTCAGGTACCATGCATGTTAACTTTCAGTTGGCAGATGTTTTGAAGTGATATATTTATGATGAACTGGCTAAGAAAATAATTTTTCTTGTTGGATGAATTGTATGCTCTACAATAACTACACTGCACATAATGTTGTAGTATAACTCGTACTTTTCTCATAATTCACGTATGTTTCCCAGCGATCAATTGCGTTTGTGCACCACTGGTTGAGACAGAATCATAATAAGGTGAAATCAATCAATCTCAATCAGCACATCTTTCATGGAGGATGCTGCGTTGGGGAAATTGGGGATTATTGGTCCATCCATAGGGCCAAGGTCACCAGGGTAGTTGCTCTGTGATGGCAGCACTCTGTGATTTCTCCCTGAGTTCCTCAAGACTCTGGAAGTTCCAAGGTTGTCTTGGCTGGCATGCCTTTGCAACATCACTTGGACATCTGGGGCAGTGCCACTGGATTGGCAGACTCAAGTGGTGGTTCCTCTCATGAAGACGGTCTGGACCTTTTCTGGTGGACCAGAGGGTGTATTCCAGGGGAAACACACACACGGGCACACTGTCTCCGGTAAGGTTTAATCAGGGGTGATAGAGAAAAAGAGTCTGGAGGAAGAACAATTGGGGTTCCATACTGGCTGTGGAACACGGAACTAGCTTTTTACCTTTCAAACCAGCTGAACTGTCTTTTTAATGCCATGCAGAAGGTGCTTCAGCTTCAGTGGGAATTTACTCTTCAAATATCATCTGCCTGGACATGAATACAAACTGCCTGATCATTTTCAGTCATAACGAGTATTCAACAGATGCAGTAATGTTGGATGTTTGACACCAGGCCATATTACTGGACTACGGCAAGCAGCTTCAGTCATTTTACAGAACTGTGGACCCCAGCCATGGTGATGCCCAGTTATAGCAGGACAAAAGCCACATGAAGCAGTCAGAGAAATGTGCCACCAAGCAAAGCTTTCTGGGAAAATGACACAGCACTGAATCAATTAGTGATCCTGTATTTATTGTTCAGCCTTTCAAATGACATCCACATCAGTGTTGGCCTTTCCTTGTTTGCATTTATGCTGCGAAGAAAAACAAACAAATAAAAGGTCTTATTATTCATGATATTTAAGAAAAAAAAGTTGTCATTGGCTAGAGGCGGCTGCAAATAATTCACTAGTGTATCAGCATGTCCTTGTTCTAGCTTGCCCACCAATAAAACTGAAAGTGCAAAAAAAGAACAAGTATCAAATCTGCCTGTGCCTGAATGCGCTTGTCTACGAGATTTTATGTGGAAGGATCCGGCTTGGAAACAGACATTTTTTCTTCTGTGTGATCCAAGGCAACATGTTCAGTCTGCTCTCAGCCAGTTTATGACTCTGGTGGCTGAATTATGCCTTCTTGGCTCGCAAACTTTTCTCCTTTTAGTGGTTATACTGTGAAAGCTAATTAGTGCTGCTACTATTACCATAAGAGCCTTTTTTATTATGGGCTGGTGCAACCTGTTGCTCCATTATGGAGGACTGGACTCACTGCATCAGCTGCAAAAATGAAATAAATAAAACTTTCCGGAAACAGAAAATGGAATTCCTTTATTGGATTCACTGAAGTGAGTTAGTTTTTACCCTGACACGGTTGTTTTCTTAGTAAATAAGTCAAGCTGGGGTATGATGCTCAGATAGGTGACTGCATGTGGTCGTGCAAACACTGTGACGCCAGAGCAAACCTGTAGCTAAAATATACATGCACAGAGTGTGGATTTATCACACCGAGCACAGGCTGAATGATAAATTAAAAAGGGCTACATGTGCTTGGCTATGTGTGAGTACAAACTAGTAGAAAATAGTTTGAGGCTTTAAGAAAACATAGAAGTGAAACAGCAGCAGATATTTGGAAACTAACACAAATCTCTCAGCACAGACTAATGTACGAACCAAAGCATCCATCTGTCACCAACAGGTTCCAATTTATAGTTTCATTTTCATCTTTTTATGTTTTTGTAACCCAGAGCTGTCTGCTGTTGTGACTCATCACTCCAGTCTGTCTAATAATTATATTGAGTATGTGCAAAACTGGTGTGGGCATTTAATAATCTCTCTAGACCATAATAATTTTTGTATATGAAATGTGTTGTGTCTATGAAACGGGAAAACCTTTTAACAAAGGCGGTTGAGGCAGCTCCTCTGAGTCCTGGGATTTTATTGCTTGCTGCAAGCAAGGAGAGCAATACATCAGATCCCAAGCATTCTTGGCACTGCTCTGAACAATTCAGGGTTCATACAGTTTTCTAAACCCACCCACAAGTCATATAATCCCAAATACACATTAATATAAACACTCTGGATGTTTTTGCTTGTGTTTCTGTTTGTTTATGATGGCCACTACAGCTAACTGACATTACCCAACATAAAAATGTCAAAAACTGAGTTAATTTTACAGAAATTGATTCAAAATTTGAGAAAGTAGTAGCTGAAAGTCATTCACAATCTGACATATTGACTTTGGTGAAGTGGAAACAATAGACTTATCGCATTACATCACAACACATGCAATATCTTGTGAGATCATGCATAAAGTTCTTATCAAGGGTTGACCAAAATAGCTAGAATTCTCTCATTCAACATAAGATGATCTAGGTCTATAATTTAAAACAAGAAATTAAGCGAGATATGTGCATTCCTTGAAGAATTGCTAGGCCTTTAAAACAACTGGGTACAAATTGTGCACGCTACAACAGATTCTGATCCTCAGATGTACACCAACACAGAAGCAGCTATGTTTTTGCTGCATTACAGGGCAGGTGTGGGTTAGCATGCTGTAGGACTTCAGTTGCAGGCTCTTAAAATGAAAGAAAAAGTAGAGGGAAAACAACAATTTGTCTGTAACATTCACATTTAAAGTAATGTCACAGACAGATTGTTGTCACTGGTGCTGTTGGGCCAAAACAGGATGTCTTCTGAAGATATACAAAATGTAAGTAATTTGCAATCAGAGGCACTTCTGATGCTGTTTATTGATTAAAGAGGTCACCGCCACGGAAAACAGTCCTGTGTGCATCATAATCATTCTAAAGCTTTGGGTTTTGGAGTGCCATGATGAAGTATTACTGCAGTTTCAACAGAAAATAAGTAGCACTGAATATGTTTGATAGGACTAACAGGATCCATGTTAATCAGTGGGTAGAAAAGGAACATTCAGGGATTTTTTCCTCTTGATCAATTCAAGGAGGTTGTGGGGCAGCAGACATAGACACACAGTCACATACAACCCTTAGAGACACACACACATACACACAAGATGAGTGTGTAATAGCAAAGTTACGAGGGCGACAACTTACTTAAGCCTGAGTTATAGTCTTGTTCATTAGGAGAGACAGGAATCCCCTTAAGGAATTCAGCAAAGTGAAGCTATAATCTAAGCTTTTAGGCCGTTGACTTTGAGAAAGTAGCCGACTTCTCCTCTCATTTTTGTATTGCCCAGTTTTAGTTTCACTATTTGCATGCGTAATTGTTGGCCATCCTTTTAGAATCAGCAGGATCAACAATTGTGATGAAACAAAAAGAATTAATGCTGGCTATACCATGATTTCAGCACAGAATGTGTAAATGCTCTCAACTGTTTTTCTCAATTTTCTGAAATCATCTGTTTTTTGCAGCCCTACATCTCCTATTTCTTTAGTGAGAAACGACAGTAAGAAGTGACACACTGACATAAAAGCTTCGTTTGGACAGATAGTTTTAAAATAAAGCCAGACACCATTCATTTAAACTTTTTTTTTTTTTATTTCCAAATAGTAATGTATTTAAATGCTGCTAAAAATATGATAAAAAAGCAGATTTAGTTCTAGATCTCTAACTTGGTAGTTTATTTTTGATTTATTTAATGTTTTATCTGTTTACTTTACTGTGAATATAAAGAAACTTTATTAAAGTTGAAAGTGTAGCTTAGGCACAACAGATAAAAAGATAAAACGCTCCTCCACACACATTTTTTTGTAGTGCAAGGACATTTTTCTGAGGTGCAATTTAAGCTAAAAAACATCATTTTTTACCACTAGGAGTGATGATTTGCTCACCTTTTGCTCTCAGTTTTTTGGAAAATGCATTTGTTTATGCAGATTGGAGAGCGCTCGAGGTAAACACAGATAAAAGTAAAACTCAAAGACACCATCTTCCATCTCTTTTGATCAGCAGACAGTAATTTAACAGGTACAAAGTCTTCTGCTTATGCAAACATTTGAGTGATTTATGTATCACTATCACTATCATTAAAACAGACTTGTTTTCACCACATCTTTGTTTTTTTTTTGTTGTTTTGTTGTTGTTGTTTTTTTTACTTTGTATTTTTTGCTTCTGTGTTGGCTGCCTTGTCTCAATACCTGTCGTTTTCATCTAAATTTAAACT
>JAVKLF010000121.1:9845534-9855582 GCA_034783495.1 Millerichthys robustus
AATTCTGTCCATTTGGAAAGAAGTAAAAAGAGGAGAACAGATGAAAAGAAGAGATGAAGAGAAGAAGAGGCAGTAACCAGATGCTGTATTCTCACAGTGGACGTCAGCCAACAGGCATGTACTAATGCTTCAGCTATGTCATCTACCTCCTCCTCTTCTCCTTCTTTTTTTTCCAAGTTTCCTCTTTTCCCTCCCCCTCTCCAAGCCCAATCTTTCCCCCACCTTTTTCCTACATTATCGCAGCAGCCTGAGTCACCCCCCATTTAAACAGCTGTACCTCATAACAAATACTTGTCATCAATTTTGTCTAAAGCCTCTGAATAAAACACTGGATTCAGTATCATGTAGGTTCTAACTTTAGTCTGATCCAGTCTGCATCCAGGCACAGTTTAGCTTTTGCTCTGACTGTGATTTTCCATCAAACCCTACAAGAATAGTGTGGGAGGAGTCAGACAAAAAGAAAAAAAAGAAAACCATCTGTAATTCTCAGATGGAATTTCTTCCATCACTGGCCAGGCCTCTAGTTGCAACCATGAGAGGAGGTTAGTGCATGCTAACACAAACTCCTCTGATACTTCTTTTAGGATGATTTGGTGAAAAGCAACTTTCGCAAGATTTCACAAGATTTAAACACAAACAAATGACTTCTACACAACAAATAGCTAAGTCTTATAGAAAGCCAGCTTTAGGTATTATTTAGAAATCCACCTTTAACCTGATGAAGCATGTGATTATGTCGCTAAATCTGTCCAGGCCCAGGTCTGCAGGGGGTGCAGACTTTACTAATGAGTATTATGTGGGAAAGGCACCCCCACCCACCCCCACTTTAACACTCATGTGCCCACCACATGGCTCCATCACAGTGTAATGTGTTCCAGACGCTTACAGAGGCTGGCCATTATAAACAAAACCTTACATCTCGTTCACGCTCAGGTCCACACAGATAATGTCTTCTGTGGGTTATTTGTGGGTTTATTCTTTTACAAATCATCACACAAACACACCCAAATATGCATCTTGATTTTCGATCCCTCTGTTTCCAAGTCTTTGTCAGACAGGTTGTATGCATCATCAGTACCGTACCCAGCTTTCTCTTTGCAGCAGCGATGAGCAGCCGTCTTCATCTTCATCAAAACCACAACTCCCCATGAGGGCCTTGTTTTCTGTGAGGACGGTAAAAAAGTCAAATAAAAAAAAGCCTTGATCAGCCTCTAAATGAACTACCTGTGTTTATTTACAGCAGCTCAGCAGTACTTCACCTGGGGGTTCTCGCCAGTAAAGCACAACTTTACCAATTAGGACACTCGACACCACTAATTAGGTACCTTTAATAACTCCAAATTAATTGTAATAAACAAGCTGTCACCTAAAGCACATGGCCATCACACAGTGTGTGTTCTGTAGCGTGTTTGTGAACAGAGACAGTACTTTAGGACTTTTTCATGTGAGATTTAGTCATTGTGCTGCAGGAAAACAATGAGAGCAAACGAAAAGCTTATCTTTTACCAGCCTTCTGTGACTTTATTCTGTATATATATCCTAACCCTTCTGTGCTTTCATGGTTGTTATCTTTGTAATCCCTTACTTGTTTTCATGCAGGTTTGTGTCTTGTCCACAAATTATCATATTGGTTTAAGCTTTAAAAGTACTAAATAACCAAAATAATCTTATTCTGATATTATTCTTAGGGGGTATCTGTGAGTAAAATCCAAAACGACACTAAAACTTTTTGTCTTCCTATTTTATTTGGCTCTGTGCAGCTGTTTTCTCTGGACGTGAAACCTAAAATTTGGACACATAAGCTCCACGGAAGGCGGAGAGGGACAAGACAGCTCAAAGCTGACAGGGGACAGAGAACAGGAGGGCAAAAAGGAGAAGTGGTGATGTGGAGCTTGAGAAACTAAAAATGTCAGCCATGAAAGAAGCCTTTTTTTTTCGAGAAGGTGAAAAGAGAATTAGGGTCTCCTGGTCGGTAACCTTGCAGGACGCCAACCTCGTCACATTTTTCCTATCAAATGTTGTGTTCTTCTCTACCAGCTGTGGGTCTGATTGAACATAGAGAAAGTCAAGGAGTGCAGCCGTTTCCTGTATAGCTCCAAAAACTGCACTCCTTAGTTTTTATCTTTTTTAGGGTCACGGGCTCCCCACTGAAACGGTCACCAGATTATTCCAGGACCACACAGAAGAGTAACTTTTCACACACATTTAAAGCCAATCATTGAGACTGAGAGAATTTAAAAGGAATGGCTTTATTTTATTTTACATATTGAAAATATGGAGGCAGTCTTATTGTGGTATGTGGACCTGGACCTGAGAGAAAACACTTTCCACTCTGGAAAAAAAAGAGAAAGAAAAGCTTCCTCCCTCTTCAAAACTCCATCCTGGTAAAATAAAGCTGGAAAAATTGAAGCAATTTGAAAGAGGCGGAGTCAGAGAAGACGGGCGGAGCAATAAAATCTGACAGTTCTTACACAGAATTAGCTTCTTCTTTTTACCTTCAGTATGTAAACAAAACAAAGATTGCACTATAAAAATGACAAAGGTCACTTTATGGGGTAAGAAACAAAAGATGGAGTGAGATGTTATGTTTTTAAACCAGGTTATTCTTACAAAGGTTATCGTCTTTCTTCTCTCTGGCTGTTTCTCCCCAGATGTGTAATGACATCCAGCTGTGTTGAACTTGCCCCTAACCAGCCAGAGAGAGACAGAGAGAGAGAGCAGGAGGTTCTTCAGACAGCTGAACTCATTTCAACATGTTTCTCGTGTGTGCTCTAATGTGGAAAAGATTTCAGCAGGACTCTGCTCAGCTTAACCCTTCAACAACCACAACTCTGGATTACAAAGTAACAGCAGTAAGAGCTGAGGGCTTAGGGATTTCTAGGTTCTCTTTCTTCAAATAGTTAAGTTCAGAAATTTTACGCAACATAATAATAAAAGAAAAGTAATGTCAGGATGCAAGACATAAAAGAAAGGATTCCAATTTGAGGAATCAATGGATTAAAAGTTCATGCAGCAAAATTCAGTACAAGTAATTAACACATTATATTGCTTTGTTTAATTAATTTAAACTTTAATTGTTTATGTTGTGTCCAGGCTTCTGTAATTTTTTTAAGTGATTTTGAAGCCTTTATTTCCCAAATGAAACATTTTGTTGTCTGTGTTTGAGTTGTTCAGAAACAGATAGTTTTGAAAACAAATGTAAGAAATCACCCCACACCACTGGTACTGAGGGCGGAATTGATTTTTAAAATTATTTTTTGGGAAGTGGGGGTGGGGTTTTATGAAAAGGTTCCTGCTCAGGTTCCTGAGCAATGAATATCTTACCCATCATAGATAGTTCTTTGAACTGACTCAGTTTGGAGAAGCAGAGTTTAATTTTGATCAGACAAATGAATGGGGACAAGACCAACGTGTCTTAAAACAACTCTAATGTCAAACATTTACACCGATGTTGCCTTACATGGTTATTCCTGTAAGAAAATGATTACGTATGAAGTGTTTGTTTCATCCTGAACCCTGCTCCTCGAGAATACGGTCCCAAAACTTTACTCAACCCTGTCAAGAAAATGAAAATCTCCTTTTTTACATATTTGTGCAACTTTTCAAAGAAATTTTAAAGAGAAAAAAACCTCCACATATGTGGAATTCTCTCACTTCTTTTCTAGTTGAACTGAACTTTTTGTGTTTTTTTTTTTTCATCTCACAAACCACGACTCAGCTCTATGTAGCAATTAACTGGCTGCCTGGACTCTGCCGACATTGTGTGTGGATATTTCTGTCACGTTTATTATGCCTTTGCTGACCAGACTGTGAGTCATTTAGACATAGGGGCAAATCTAACCGAGCCCCAGTTGAAGCCAGGGGTGGAGCCTTCCTTTGAATTTTCTCCTCTTGCTTTCAAAATGTTGCTTATTTAAAGGAAGTTGAATGGTTTTTTTACTTTACTTCTTTAGCTTATTTACTAACAAATAATACTTTTTTTCTATTATTCCTCTGGATTTATGATCTTTGCCATTTTATTTGCCTTTCTTAATGGATGTTTAAAATCTGGCTGCACCCGCTGACATCAGACTAATGTCCCAGTGATCCCGCCCTCTGAATAACTCAACTCATTACAGTGTCACTGAGGAAGTTAACACAGGCAAAGAGGAAGAGATTAGGGCCAACGAGAGGAGTGGGGGGCAAAATGTGAGGGGGTGAAAGGTGCATAATGCTGTGTTGCACCTTTCATGGTACAATCTTAGCTGGGATCTCTCATTTCAGGCACTTAGAGTAAATGAGCTCTCCTTAAAAACTGCACCTGTTGCCGCCTTTTCAGCCAGGTGCTTGTTGTGAATGAGATCTCAGCTGACTAAATAAAGGTTAAATCCAATAAAGCTCCACCAATCCACTCTGGGTGCTGCGCAGTCAGTCAACAGGGTGAACACTGCCAGTGGCCTCAGCGCGCTGATATGCGCTCAGACCTGCCAAGCTGACGAGCAAACCTGAATTCTTTGACCCAGCCTGCCTTTTCCATCACTCATAAACAGAGCTGGAGCCTCCTGTGCAGCAGGAGGAAGGCTGCAGCACAAGAAAAGGCTGAATGCTAACATTTGAAGCAGGAGCTGTTGGATAAAAAGCTACAGCTGCAAACAGTAATGAATAGTTTAGTCATTACAGCAGAAATATTCTGGTCATTCTGCATTCCGGACAAGGGGAAACACCTAAATTTGAGATGTGACACACCTGATTTGTGTAAATGAGTGTGTTCTGCAGAATTTGAAGACCTGCTGAAGAGCAAATAAAACACTCAGGATGCTGGCCCTGGTGGATCAGGATTGGGCACGGCTGTTGAAGGAACAGAAATCCTACGCTTTGGCTCAAAAGCTCTCGTTTGTTCTTTCTGTTAACTTTCAGCGTCTGTGTTTTGGTCCGTGTTCTCACAAAAAGGAGCGAGGCAACAACAAAAAACAAGGGTCTAGTGGAATCATGAAAAGAATAAATGCAGAGAAACACAATAAAGATGTGCTATAAAATCAACAGTATAGCTGATTGTCATCATTTCATTATCTTTCAGTGTAAAAAACACATTTTAATGTAACCTAGAGAGACAAAACGAATCATGTGAGGAACATTTTCTTTAGAGTCTTCATGGCAAATTTTGAACTGACTGAAGTGCTTGAAAAAAAAAGCTGTAATTTAAAAACCTCATCCGCTTCTGCATGTCTGCCTGTGTGTGTACATGCAGTGCCCCATTTAATTAGTGCCTGCCTCTGAGTGTTTGAAGGGAGGGCAGAGTGTCGCAGGCTTTTTATAAAAAAAAATCTACCTTTTGATTCGTTGTTTTGTCCCAATTCTGGCGTTTCTTTGGTTTAGACTGAGATTCCATTGGTGCGCCTCTTCTTTAATAACCAAATCTCTTTTTGTCTCTGCTGAAGTGAGGCAAACTGAGCGACCTCGCTTTATTGTCCCTTGCCTCCGAAAGGCAGGCGATAATGTTTGTGGGGGTGTATTTGTTTATCTGTCTGTTGGCAAAGTATCTCACGAAGCACAGGACGTATCTTAATCCTTGATTGCCCATCTACAACTGATCAGGTGTACGAGCTCTGTTTATTAAAAGTTACCTCTGCAACCAAAGAGGAACTGGTTTCAACATCCTGAAATCTGAAGTCAGGCTCAGCTGGTCTCGCTGTGAGAGACAGCAGCAGAAACCAATTGAAATATCAGCTTAAATTGCATCTACAAAACGTGGAACGTCCACCGATTGTACAAGACAGAAAAGTAGAAATCTCTCTCCAGGATAGAATATGACCCCTCCAGTGAGTCATGGAGCTGCTCCGGATTCTCCCTCCAGCAGGGCGAGGCCTACCTAAGCAGGCCGCTCACACCTGCAGATGGTTGCAGTGATTGTAGGTGAGGCTTCTACCGTTCATTAAGGTTTTCCACATTGACAGGTGGGTGATCATGACTTCTGTTTGTTAAAAAACGTCCTAAAAAAATAACACAAGAGCTTGAATTTACCACCATGGGCCTAAGTTCAATCATTTCTATTTGTTTTATAATCTTTTTTTCAATTGCAGTTAATTTGAAGGTAGTCTGACTGTTTCTCATTCAAAAAAGAGAGAGAGAAAGGGAAAAAAAGGCTGATGATGTGGATCTTTTCAGCCATCTTTAATTCCCTCCTGTTGCTGGTCTGGTCCTTACGCTTCAGCTTCTCAGCAAACGAGAACGTAACTCTGGGGTGGGAGCTCTGCCATCTTCAAAACACATTTCATGCTCCACCTTTTCTTTTTTTTGCTTCATATGTTTGACTCGGAGAAAAAGGTGAAATATGTCTCCTATGAAAGGAAGTTTTACAGAATAAATATGCAAACTGTAACAAAGAAATAAGATTTAAACTCCTGATTGACCTGATTCCATGTATGTTTGAAATCATTTGCTCCATAAAAAGTTATGGCGTTCTGATGGTTTGAAGGATTAAAAACCGAAGAAAATCCAATTTTATCAGAACAAGAACTTGTCCCTGTGAGCCTGCTTCATGCAGCTAAAAACGGAATTTTAGACAAACGTTTCCCCTGCAAATGATCTACGCCTGCTTAAAATATGAAAGTTATTTTGTTTCACAAATACCGTTTATCAATTGAAAAATTATTGTTTTTGCATTTTCTTTTTGCAGATGAATGCATTTTGCAGTTAACTCGTCAAAATAAACCACGAATCTAAGATAAACCAGAAATCTGAGGCTTAGACTGAGAGTTATTGGTGGGGAAGATGACATGTCTGGTCATGTGGACAGGTAGGAGCTGCACAAAGACAGAAACTAAATCTCCTCTTAAAGCTGCCTCTTAACAGTCTGAAGCTCTCCCAGTGTTATGTGTGAATTCCACTCATAGACTTGTGCTTCTGACAGAGAAAACGTGTTGTGGAAAATGTTTTTATTTGGAGGAACAAACAGGAAATGCTTAGTGCGTGAGTTCTACACTTGTGGAGAGCAAAGTCTCTTTGGAACTTAAAAAAAAAAATAAAGCAACAGAAAATTGCCACTATCTTTCAAAGCATAATTGGAAATTTCGGTAAATCCGTGCGTAAAAATGAGCGCAAAAGTCCATTTCAAAAGAAGCGCAAAAGACTTAAATAGTAACACCTATTTAAAAAAATGTCTTTTTGTAAATTTATCTCTTTCCAGAAATCGAATTAAAAGAAAAATGAGAGAATATCGTCTTGGTGCCAAAATATCAAAACGGGCACATTTGACGCACAAAAAGTGAAGAAGCTCGGATGGCCCCGCGGATCCGCGCCTCGCTCCCGACTTTTCGCGAGTAGGGAACAGAAGTAGGCCTTCATCTCTCTTATAAACGTCGACGCTGTCCACGTCCTCAAAAAGAATGGATCTAATTAAAACGCTGCACTCGTCATCAGGCCGCCGCTGTGCCAAACGGGTTGTTGGTGGAAAGAAGGCAGGGGAGATGCGCGGCCCACATAACTGCCTCCGAGCTGCAAAAGGGATGGGAGTCAGATCTGGTTTCTGCGCGCTCATTGGCTGAGGGGCTGACTTCTGACACGCAGACCAGGGACCCTCCTGCCCCGTATAAATAGGCCTGATGGGACTTTATTATTCTAGCATCACGGCAGCAGGTTTCTGCTAAGTTTGGAGTTACTCGCGTCACCACAACTGTATGCCTGCTTGAAGGTGGTTTAAATACAGGGGCTAAGCGGCACAAGGAGTCTGCATGTCTGTTTAGACATGCTCAGCTTTGTGGATACCCGGATTCTGTTGCTGCTTGCAGTAACTTCATACCTAGCATCATGTCAATGTAAGTTTGATTGTCTGCTCTTTCCCCCCTCTCTGATGGATATTTCCACTGCTTGAGGATCTTTTCGCTTTGGCGTTTGTTTTGGGACTTACAATGACGGTCAACCCTGAAGACAAAAAAAAATCAACGGACTGAGCAAAGGATTCTTTACATTTTTTTTTTCTTTTTTTCCAAGGACAATAATTATTATATGAAAAAATGGTTCTTTCAAAGGAAAAACAGCTTGATGTAGGCCTAAAGTATTTTTCACAACTTAAGGTGCATGCTGAGGTATTAAAATAGGCCAGATTTGTATTTTCTTTAGAAAAGGGGCAAAACAGAAAAAAAAACTTAGTGGGGCGTTGTACACATTGTTCCATCCAGATGTTGGTGTCTGGAGAGGGCATTTTGGAGCTGCAATGTCTCCCCCTGGTGGTCAAGACTGCAAACAACTTATTGGCATCAATTCGTTTGATCAACTGAATTCGTTCAGTAAAACTAGAATAGATCCAACAGAAATGTTATCTTTAATATTTAATTTACAATAAAACTTCTTAACATTTGCTTAATATTAGGTATTTTATAGATGAATATCATTCTAAGGAGGATATTTTCAATATTTAAATATACCATTATACATTTTGAATTTAAGTTTAGGTTAGAATGGTAAATTGTTAGATTATAAAGAAATAGAAATGAGAACGCTCACATGGATTTGAATGCCCCCTAAGTGTGCCCCCTTCTGGACACACTTGGACACAGCCTTTCAGAGTTCATGGAGAGTTCTCATCTTGGTGTCCTGTTGGCCCAGGGTCCTCCAGAGAGGGAGCCGAGGTCCACCTGCAATTTAAGAGACAAGTTCAGACATAAACAACAACAAATGAACAGAACTGCAAACGTAAGATGATATCAGGAGCAGGTATATTTGGAAATGAGCAACTTCTCATCTCGTTTGTAGTAGCAGGACAACTATTCCATTCCCAGGGGCATAAAAGTACTGGTTCAGACCTGTTAGCAGCTGCAGAGCCTTAATATCTGGAATGCTGCAACTCTGAGGTCCTGATTAACACGGTTAAACCGCCTCTGAGAGGTTACAGTGATTATTCAGGGTTTGTTGACGTGGCCTCTGGCTCTTGTCAAAGTTGTGGTAAAACTTGTTAGACTGCAAGCAAGTTGTAAGCTGATAAAAAAAGCAGGAACTGAGAACTGTGACGTTACATCACTGTTTTCAGTTTCAGACTGTGAGCGACACACAATCAATCAAACTTTGAACATTTTCATTGGATCTGGTGAAGGATAAAGATGTCAGAGCACACAAAAAGCTGCACTTTTTATTTTTTCATGTGGCAGCTCCAAATCTGCATGAACAATGGTGCCCAGAGAACCAGACGAGAGTCCCAGTGTGTGTTATCAGCTTTTGTTGTCAAGCAGATGGAAAATATGGCCTTTAAAAAACAAAAAGAACAGATACAGATAAATGGAAATTACTATGCTTCTTGTTCAGATTTTGATCTGAAAATGTTTTAACAAAATATTCTTTCTTCCCCATTGTCTCTCCATCATCATCAACGTCGTCATCATCATCTCCACAATGGCAGTATCGGTTAGTACACATGCATGGTACCGTGAATATTTTAAAGAGAGCTTTACCTTGACAAGATGCATCATTTTTGTCTGTCCTCCAAACCCTGTAATACGTCCCAGGATGGAGTTTAGCAGCTGCTGCAGGCCAATGTGAGCGATCTCAAACCCAAACCAGCCTTTCTGCTTCAGAACTGTTATTTTGTGCACATTTTACCCCACTTCCTGGCCACAACCAGGTGAGGGTCCGATTGGCTAAAGATGGTGTCAGTGAAAGCTAAACCCTCAGTGCAGAGGCACCCTCAGAGCCAGGGACAAAGGATCCTTTCTGAGGACATCAGAGAGGGGGCAGAGACAGGTTTGTCCCTAGAACAGCTGGCCTTGGGTCAGTTTGGGATCGCCCTCTCCTTCTCCGATTTAGTTAAACGAAAAGACAAAACAACTGATCTCAAATCAGTGAGTCAAAGCTAGAAATAGCTAAAAAGCACTGACAAAATAAAAGCACATTTCTGTGTGAGTGGCTGTACTTGGAAATGAGATTGCTCAGAATAAAGTTTCAGTAACATGTCAGGACGTTAGTTAGAAGCATCACGAAGTTCCATTTGCTGGCTGCTGTAACTGTTATCTTTAGCAAATTCCAGCTATTTGGTGCATCACATTCGCAACGTGTTTTGGCTAAAGCAGGCTTTAATATT
>JAVKLF010000121.1:9875958-9904324 GCA_034783495.1 Millerichthys robustus
GTCTGAGGAAATAGAAATACGGACGTATTTACATTACTTGATGCAAACGCATGTCTGAGGAAATAGAAATACGGACACATATATATTTCTGCTTTTATTTCTGATTATGACAGAATCGGTCCTCCATAGCTAAAAACATGAGTACCGTAATGGGGGAAAAAAGAGCTGCAGTTAAAAACAATAGAAGGATGTTTGTTGTTTTCTGGAGGTTCCTGTAAAACTACTAATTTGTTAAAACTGGAATTAGATCGTTCTCTGCGGACACGTTTAGCAGCTGCTTTGTTGGAGGTTTTGACACGCCTGCTGCCAGTCTGCAGAAACGTTCATCCGTTTCTGCGTGCCTGTTCAGTTGCAGATGGCTCCATTCATTTTGCACACAGTTGAATAGCGGGAGAGAATTATGCGTGAGTGAAATTGCTGATGGCTTCATTTTGTACCATGGCCCCTGGCTGAGCTGTGTATTGTGTCGTTCTTTTACAGCAGCGCGCTGAATGAAACGCCAGAGTGCTATCTACACAGCGGGTTTCTATTCCAGTCAGAAAGAAACATGATTAAAAGCAAGATAAGAGGGTTTTTTGTGTGGTGTTGTTGTTGTTGTTGCTGGGACTCACTGGGAGCTTCTCTGTGTCTGCCTCCAGGTGGAGACTCGTGTGAATGGCTGCTGTCCAGAGGACGCTACTTGGGAGAGAATGTATGGCAGCCTTATGGCTGTATGATGCACAAGTACAAAAGCATGTGAGTCTTACTGCTGTCATGGAAACTCTTCAATCCTTTTTCAAGAAGTGTCATGGATTAACAATTATTAAAAGTGGGGTTCTGTGGAGAGGTGATGAATAGTTAATAACCTACCTATTATAATTGGCTTTTTGAACAGCCTCAGTTTGGAGGAATAAGTTAGTTCTGATTATTAAATGCTTTCTTTATCTTATTTATACTTCGTCCTTCACTCCCGTTTGTCCTGCTCATTGAAAAAAAATCCATTTGATCTTTTGACAGAATTTAATTATTGTACTTAATTGAAGTATTGCAGTTGATTTATATAACCAATATATTTGTCTTGCAGTGAAGCCAAAACATGCCTTGCACAGAAACGGGTGGCCTTTGTTGGTGACTCACGAATCAGACAGCTATTTTACTCCTTTGTCAAAATTATCGACCCGGAACGAGCCGAAGATGGAAACAAGGTATTCAATTTCAGCACCATTTACTTGCTGAATTTGAAAACAACCAGTTATTGTCTTAATTTGCAGCTTTTATCTTCTTTCAAGTTTGAAACTCCATTTTTGCTGTAGTGTTGGAAAAATAACCCTTCTTTTTCCTCCTAGTATTTTTATGTATCAGTATCATGAAGTATTAGGTGCACTCACAAGTGCTGCACAATGTGAAGCTGTTTCTAACCAAATTTCTCTCCTTGTTCACACGCAACGTCTAAAGCATGAGGACATTTTCTTTCATGATGAGAGGTCCTCTCTTAATGTGGTGAGCTATTTCTAGATGCGCTCTTTTTATTTTCCAGTTCTCAGCGATCAAAAACATCCACTGGTAAAAGCTAAAACTCGCACTTCCTTTTTCAAAGGACTTTCTTTGGCATCCTGAGGCAAACAACTCAATGAAGGACCGCTTCATATTATGGTCACATGTGAGTATTGGTGTCACATAAAGCTCTGCTGTATTTTTAACAACCGAGGAGCATTAGTGATGTCTTTTTCAATACTGTCTCTGTCATCATAATCGTTCTTTCTGTCTGACTATTTATGGCATTTTCTCTGTAACCCCATAACAGATTATATCTAGAATTGCAATTTTATATAAATGATTTGATCTATATTTATTTTTTATGTTTTAAATGGGCTTGTTGTAATGTTCCTGTGTGAAACTTATTGAGTAGTGTTTCCTAAAATTGTTCTTCTTAAAAAATTCTTAAAACTCTGATTTGATCATGGTTCCTGTGTGTCACAGGAAGCTTCTGCGAAGCCAGATGCTGTCATCATTGGTGCTGCCACAGTAAGCTGTATAAATGAATGCTCAGAATCTTATGCTGGACAAACGACAAACTGAATCATGTCCATCTTAATCTCACTTGTTTTTGCGTTTGCCACAGTGGTCCATCAAGTTGCACGGCAGCAACAGTGTGACCCTTCAGCAGTACAGAGCCAACCTGACAGCCATTGCTGTGCATCTGGAGAAGCTGACTGACCAGGGGGAGGTGTACTGGGTCCTGCAAGGTGATCCTAGCAGGAAGTCTGTCTTAGAAACATGATGATAATCTGTTGTGAAGTATTGCTGCCTGTTGAGTTCACTGCAGCAATAAAACTCTTGTGCGGTAACAGCATTTCTCGTGAAATTAATTTGGCACGAAGACAACTTGAATCGATAATTTTACGCACATGTTGGGTTGAGTGATAATTGTATGGTGTTGATTTTGCAGACCCAGTAAACGAGGAGATGTTGAGCGAGAACAGGAAGATGATCACCAACCAGCAGCTGGAGCTGTACAATGAAGTGGCGATGAACGTGCTCAACAGCAGCAAGTTTAACGGCAGATCTCGGGTCAAGCTGCTGGCAGCTTCCCGCCAGGCCGCCCTGGAAACCATCACCCAATCAGACGATGGTTTACACCTGCCCGAGAGCACCAGGAATGTGGTAGGGGGTAACGCTAATTACGGCATTAGCTGCCGTCTTATTTGTATCTTAAAATTTTCTCATATTTTTACCTCCGTTTGTAACTTTTCTTTCAGGGAGCCATGATCCTCATGAACTCTATATGCAACAAGCTACTGAGACCCATCGATGGCTCCTGCTGCCAGAGATTACCACCCCCTAACTTTTCCCAAAAATTGTCAGCTTGTTTTTTCCTGGGCTCAGCTGTAGTGTTTGTGGTCCTCCACGTCATCGGCAGCAATCACCACCGGCGCCCTGTTCCCCCCGATGTGGAGAGTCTCGAGGAGAAGAAGCCAACCTCTGCAATCGCCCCCCTTGGACCAAAGGCGCTATTCCAGGCTCTCTGCAGGATGGGCGTTATAATGGCTTACTTCTACCTCTGTGACAGAGCAGATGTGTTCATGAAGGAGCAGAAGTTTTACACACACTCCACGTTCTTCATCCCCCTCATCTACATCCTGGTTCTGGGAGTGTTTTACTACGACAGCAGCAAAGAGGTGAGATTGTTTTCACAATCTGAGGCTGTAATATTTTTCTTTTTGCAGTTGGAAGTGGTCGTAATGACCTCGTTTTGGAGAATCAGAGCGGGACTCTCACAGGAGTCCAGCTGTGACTCAGAACAGAGCAGGTTCAAGAGCAAACGTCTGCCACCAGAAACATCTCTAAAGCTTTTTAGAAGTTTCAACAAATACTATATGTAAAAACTTTTGTATCTCATCAGTTTTTCCCAGAGCAGTTGTTACTATTTTCTGAAACAAACGAGCACGACGCTTCACTAGGGTAGGGCAGTGACATTTAAATATTCAAAGCGAAGTTAGAATGGATGGGTTTAAGGGAATTAGTGTGACCTTCCAGGCTGTCACTGAAATAAGTAGTGATGAGGTAAATGGTTGTTTGATGCTGTAGTGTTGAAGTGCACCTCATTTTCTCCACACTAACCTAGTTAAAACAAAATCTACAACTATTCCTTTTAAGCTGTTGTTTGTTCCTTCTGTAGCAACTTGCACAGAATAAACAGACAAGCTTAGAGTTGCATCAGTGTGGACATTGTGCAAGCTGGCGTGACAGCAGAGTTGGTTAGAGAGCTGCTGACTGGTTCAGCTCTCTTATTTTCTGTATTGTCTGCTCTGTTTTAAAACCTGTATTGTAATTTTGTATTTACACATAAAGTAGGACACCGATGTACAACACACACACACACACACACACTCCTTTTCGCATAGTCAAATCTCAACGGGGACTGTGGGAAATGTTTGTGGATTATTGTGTTGTCATAGCGAAATGTGGTCCGGGAAACATCTGCTAGTAGTTGACGTGTTTCAGACCACAAAATCTACATCTTTTATTACTTGACTTTGGACAGAATTCATCAACACAGCTATCCAGCTATACAAGAACCTGAAAGGCTGAAGTTAAGGATAGATGTGGCTCTAACATGTCTACAAAAAACAAATGTAATTGTAAATACTGAGCACTCACAAGCTGAAAAGTCTGTTTTTCCATTTTTTTTTCAGAATTCCACATTGAAATCATATTTATTAACCTAAAAAGTGTGTAATTATAAAGTGACCGAAATGAATAGCCACAGAATTCAGTAGTCTACACTTCTCACCAATTGTAAACATTGTTCAATCATGAACTGAAAAAAATCAGTGAAGACCCAGGACTGTGAGAATCCTACATCAGACAAACATGAAATATTTTACTCCAAAACCTCCAGCAGCTCTCAGTTCTTCGAGGATTAGAGACTATTGTTTAAAGAGGAGGGGATGCTTCACAGTTGCAAACAGGACTTTACAATCCTTGCATTCTATTTTCATTCACCATTCACACATTGTCTTTTTTTAGAATTGATGTTGCATTCCCAGGTTTATGTCATTGGTTTAGAAATTCAGTTCTGTTTTGATCCCTGCAAATTTATGATTACTTGTTCATTTTGTGATTCCAGACTAAATTACTCAACCGAGAACAAACAGACGAGTGGAAAGGCTGGATGCAGCTCGTCATCCTCATCTATCACATTTCTGGAGCCAGTGCTGTGCGTCCTCACCATGTTCCTGTTATATCCGTGTGTAGATATACTTTAAAACTGTGCTCAATTCTAAGCAGCAAACATGTCTTTCCTTATAGTTCATTCCGGTCTACATGCACGTGCGGGTGCTGGTTGCAGCGTACCTCTTTCAGACCGGCTATGGACACTTTTCTTTTTTCTGGCTCAAAGGAGACTTTGGACTTTATAGAGTTTGTCAGGTAGGGATTAGTTACACTTTACTTTTCCTTTGAGATACACTACCGTTTGTGCAACTGAGTTACAAAACAAATTAACGTCGCATCAGCAAGATTTATTATCAGTGGATAAGCAGTGTATTTTTATTCTGTTTACATTTTTATCCACAGGTGCTGTTCCGTCTGAACTTCCTGGTGTTGGTACTTTGTGTGGTAATGGACAGACCGTACCAGTTTTACTACTTTGTCCCTTTGGTAACTTTCTGGTTCGTCATCATCTATGCCACAATGGCCATGTGGCCTCAGATCCTTCAGAAAAGGGCCAACAGTAGGTGTCAAAGATCCAATATCTTGCTTGAGTGTCCTGGAGCAGATGAAACTGTACAGCCCAGATAAATTTAGCAGAGTAAATGTGATGCCTGCGTGAGACTTCCGGATGTGGGGACTAGTCAAACTATTAATGTGTGTCAATGTTTCCTGGACAGGCAGTAGAATGTGGCATCTTGGGGTTCTGGTGAAGTTACTCAGCCTCCTGTTGTTTATCTGCTCTTTTGCATTTTCACAGGTGGGTGTTTTGTTTTTTGTTTTTTTTTGCACAACCGCATTTAAATAAGTCTACATTTAATTGGATTTGAAAGTCCTAAATCAGCATAAGTCAGTAGTATAGCATCTAGTCCAGGATTTCTACCCACTGAGTTATGATTTAAAGAGATTTTTGGTTTAATCTTTGTTTGGATCTTGTGTGAAGTTCATGTTTTATTATTTGGAACCCAGAGTTTTTTTGAGAGCACCTTCTCCGTGTGGCCCACCTCAAAGCTTTTTGAGCTAAACGGAAGCATCCACGAGTGGTGGTTCAGATGGAAGCTGGACCGATTTGTAAGTCAAATGTTCTTTTACCCTTCTTATAGTAAAGCTAACTTTACTCCAGCTGAACTATGTTTAATTAGACTTCTGTTTTTTAAACCTTTTCATATTTACAGGCAGTGATTCATGGCATGGTATTTGCCTTCATCTACCTGGTGCTGCAGAAGCGTCAGGTGCTGTCGGAGGGGAAAGGAGAGGCTCTCTTCCCTGCAAAGATTTCCAACCTGCTCCTGTTCCTTTCTGTTGTCTCCTTCATTGTAAGACCTTTTTAACTTTTGTTTTTATCGAACAGCTCCTCTCATCAGTTCAAAAGCTTAAATATAAATAAACTAAAGAAAAGGTGAAACTGTTGTTTATATTTTATCTAAAGATTATTAGTGTTGACGTAAGATTGTAGTAAGATTTGCATAACATGCTTTAGTTCAGGTCTTTTTAGGTGGGATTCTGTGGACTTCTTAAGAACAGTAAACATGTTACCTGTTAAGGGTATCTCTTTGAACAACCTCAGTTGGTAGAAATATTCTGATTAGGTGGATAAGCTAATGGCTAGTCTCAGCGGGCCAAGACCAAAGTGGATTGGTGCCATCTTAAAACTCCACTTGTGAACCCGGTTATATTTAATACCTCAGATTTACAACACTCTGTTCTTCCTGAGTCTGTTTTAAAGAGCTATCTGCAACAGGTAAGATATTAATGGTTTATCTCGATTCCACAAAATCCCACTTTGAAAAAGTCTAAGCTATTCCTTCCACCTAAATTGAAGATGCTGATACTCTTTGTACACGTCATAATTTGCAAAACATTTACCAGTACCTATATTTTCCTTGTTTTAGACGTACTCAATATGGGCGAGCAGCTGCAAAACCAAAACAGAGTGCAACGAGATGCATCCTTACATCTCTGTGGTCCAGGTGAAGCTTATACTCATCTTTACTTACAGTTTCAAATAGTTTGACAGGTAGCACCATCAGAAACACATCAGAAAAACAAAGAGCGTTCGAAGTGTCGCTGATCAATGTGTCCTGCAAATCACATTAGTTCTCGCAGCTAGCTGCGTTCTTCATCGACGCACGAGCCGAATGATGCTCTGGAAGGAGACAAACGTTTTCATCAAGTTATAGCACCACAACAGTAAACAGAATTCCTCTGTCTTCAACCCAACAAGAATATCCTTTTTGACATCGTCCAGAGCATGGTGTTTCCAGTGGTGAACAGGGGATTTACACGTTTGAAGACTGACGTTATTTAGGGATTAGGTGTCCATAAGCGTCATTATACAGCAGGTTATTTTTAATGTCACAATAAAGGAGTTGCCTTCTCCACAGGTAAATAATTGTTTGAAACCAATCCACTCTAGTTAAATTAGCTCAGTTTATAGCTTGATATGAATCTTAAATGCCTGTTGTTTGTGTTTTGACTCTTGCAAATGTCTATTTTTTGTGTGTTGACAGATTTTGGCCTTTATTCTAATCAGAAACATTCCCGGCTACATCCGCTCTATATATAGCTCATTCTTTTCCTGGTTTGGAAAGATCTCTTTGGAGGTAAGTTGGTCTAGCAGCAGAGGCTAATTTATATAATAATCCGAAGTTAAATCTGCCGAGTAACTCTCACATGCTACTTTGTCTCCCCCAGCTGTTTATTTGCCAGTACCACATCTGGCTTGCGGCAGACACCAAGGGAATTTTGGTCCTCATCCCAGGAAACCCCTCTCTCAACATCCTGGTGAGCACCTTCATCTTCGTTTGCGTAGCGCACGAGGTTTCCCTCCTCACCAATGACCTGGCCCAGGTGGTCATCCCCAAAGACAACATGGCCCTGCTGAGGAGACTGGGAGCTGTGGCGGTCTTTAGTCTGCTTGTGTTGCTATGGAGCAAGGGGAACCAGTACACGCCTGGTACTTGAAGGACATCTTGTGGTGGAGGATGGGAGGTTAGAGTCTAAGCACCTGTGGAAACTGAAGTGAGATACCGAATCGAGTCTACTGGCGGTCACGTGAGGAAGAAAATCTGTTGTAACTGGTGGGAGAGCACTGTTGGGTCTTTACTTTTTGACTGCTGCAACCTACATAAACTAAAAAAGAAAAACGACCTGAAACAAGAGGTTGATCTGTGCAAAACACAAGGAAGGACGATAAAATAAAACCACTGAAATGTTTACATTATTTGGGTGTAGATTTAGGTTTTGGAAGAGTTTATTTTAGGACATCACGTTTGCAGTGAATTTTCAAGCATCAGTTTGTTTTAGTCCAAGTTCTGCAATAGTCCTTGTTCCTGGCATCACTTCTCTGTTACAGGGATCTCCGTCCACATAACCTTACGGCCATTGTCAGCACCATTAGCTCTTTAGTCTTTACAACAAACTAGTGTACAACATTTGGCTGATCAAAAAATGACTAAAGTAATTTGAAGTGCAATGAATAAAACGTTGAGAAACTATCAATCTTTTGTAGTAATTTTACAAAACACCTCGCAGAAAGAATCTGTGGTCACTTGCTGTTGCTCTGCAGATGACATGTATATTATTTAATGATTTAAATTGAGCTTATATTTTACAGTTTTCGACTTTGTTTTGTACTTTGCGTCCGTAACTGCTGTGTGTGACGAAGTATTGCATAGTTGGTTTTTCCAGAGTCTCCTAGATGAGATTGAGCCTTTTAGTTTTTGAGCCGTCTCTCTCGTTAGCGACACACTTCATTGTTCGTATGTAAATATATATAAATATATATATTTGTATGATAGAATGAAAAAATTATTTTGTACAGCAATGTTTCAGCTATTTAGTCCAGTTCAAACAAGCCTCACGTTTTACTCCACGTTGCACATACTATAGGAGTAACAGTTAAATATTCTTCCTTCTGCCTGTGAAATTAGAATCTGAGGGTATGAGAGGCAGTCCCCCTCATATGCTTATAGGTACAGCACATCTTCATCTGAAGTAGAAGAGCTCAATCTTTCATGTTAAGGGACTTTGCTTAGCGCCATGTCAGAGTTTTATACTTGCACTGAAGGAGCTGAGAGGATATATAAATATTAAGAAACTGGAGGGGATTGTTTGTCTTGCTGATTGGACGATGTCTCCAACTGTACTCGGACATTAAAGAGAGAGCACTTTTATTTTGACTGCTGCATTTTGAATTTTTTCATCTTTAAGATGAAATACAGTGTTTAACACAATTTTGTTTGGCACATTTTTATTGTGTAAACCAGATTTGTCAAGGTAGTTTTTGGAAATACAAAACAATAAAAATGTATATTCAAACTTCATTGCTGATGAGTTTTGACCCTACCGTTTGGGTAGTAAAACATTGTGGTGTAAACTGTTGATTTATAAATTTCCACATCTTTTTTTTTCTTTGTTACAATGCATTTTGTTTGCAGACAACAGTCAGAAGCTCACTGTATAGATATATTTCCATGTTGCCGTTTTACCTTGGATGTACAAAGTTTACGGACTTGTTTTCTCATCTATTTCTGATCAGCGACTAAATGGTAAATTTGGCAATTTTTCAGGCCTTAATTGATATTTTTGGTTGTGTGAAAGCAACAAATATACCTTCTTCCGGGTCTCTTGTAATGTTTTACATGTAGTTTTTGTGATGTCTTACAAAGTGTGGATCTGTATTCATATTTATAAAAGCCTTTATTATGTTGTAAATTGTTAAACATACTTCTAAAGAATTATTTGGAATTTTTTATTTCCAAGAAAATCTAACTGTGATTGTTATTTAAAAAAGGGCTGTTAAAATAATAGCTTTAAAAATTTTATTTATCATATGGCACGTTACATAAAACATGACACGCTCTTTCTCTATAGGTCCATTGTGCAAAGCAAGTAAAAAATTGCCATCTTTTTAACATACACAAATATTCCAAAAGTATAATAATCAGCTACACTCTTGTTCTCGGATTCTCACTAATAAAGGTTTAAGTGCGTATGAATGATAAAACCTTACTGGTGAGACATGCAGATTGGCACAAATGTTAGAAAACACAGATGGTTGGAAAGTGGTGCCTGATGCTGGCACTTCTGGTCATAAATTTAGAGCTTCAGCCACCTTCCTTTCCTCAGGAATACCATTTACCTGGAATAAATGTAGGGAAAGACAAAATAAATGGCTACAATTTCATTTTAATGGTCTGGCTAAAACATTAGACAAGTATAATATATGACAGATTTATATTTTAATCATCAGCACAAACATTGCTACACCTACCTCCAGCCTTCGAAACGTTGACATGACATAGTTATCTCCTTTGTTAGCGTTGAACAGAAAAAGCAGTTTGGTAATGCATCATGCAACTTTGATCACAAGAGGGCGCTCACACACAGAGACGTCACAAATGAAGGGTATTAGTTTCCCCTCAAATGAAGTTTGAAGCAAAATGAGAGGTTTGAATTTTATAAATGCAAAGGAAAGTAACTAAATTCCTATAACATAAGAAGAAATTAGATTGTAAAATTTTAGTTATTTTAAACCCAAGTTAGCAAAACAAAGATTTTACATACATTTATTTTACTAATTTTCTTTTGTAATTAGGTTAGTAGGATGTTACAACCCTAGTAAATTTATCAACCTCAAGACATGTTTTTCTGAGGTAAATTAAAAGTAGGTAAAGAAAAACAAAGTAGAAGCACAGAGAAATGGAAAAACATGCAGCTGCATGCAGATTCTGCCATGCATGGTTTGCCTCTTTTGTTTTTTTACATCTACTGGTACTTAAACTAAAACTGGATTTAAAAAAACCAACCTGATGGCCTCTGTTGGGGTATCGTTATCTGGTTTTGAAGATTCCTGATTGTGAGAGCAAAAACACACAAGCGCTTTTAAATAAAGTCTTTTGTTTAGTTAAGTATTAAATGATTGTCTGTTCTGAAGGTAATAGGAGAAGAAATCTTTCACTCACGCCTGTGTCTGCATAAGAGGCATGCTGGTGGTCTCGTAGTTGTCAGGGTGGATAGGTGGCACCACCTCCCCGCTGACTGGGTTGAAGACGGGCAGGGTGGAGAGGGGCCAGGAGATCTCCCGGTTTTTG
The DNA here is from genome assembly GCA_034783495.1 of Millerichthys robustus. Classification (NCBI taxonomy): domain Eukaryota; kingdom Metazoa; phylum Chordata; class Actinopteri; order Cyprinodontiformes; family Rivulidae; genus Millerichthys; species Millerichthys robustus. The sequence continues at coordinate 9,886,746 of JAVKLF010000121.1, forward strand.
GACATGCTCCGCAGCTCCTTGGTGGACTTCTGGATGGCGCTGTGATGAACCAGCTGGATGCTGGAGGGGTGGAGAAGAGGTGGATTGGTGGAGTAGCATTTTTTTTCCCCCAAGCAGAGACCAACTCATGCACACTTTAAGATAACGTGTCCTCATCTGTTGCTGTTGCTCGCTTTACCGGTTTCTTTTAAGGAGTCAATTGTCCAAATTTAATCATATAGAAAGTTATTTATTCCTATACCAGTTTAGCTCCCTACAGCTCATTAAATTTATCAGCAGCCCAATGAATGAATGAATGAATGTCAACACACATATGAGCACATGAATGGATAGGAAAGAGCCATCATGACAACATAAATGACAAACTAAAAAGAGGGGAAGGAACAGAAATAGACCCAGAACAAAAAATAAATAAATAAAACACAGGAGAGATAAAACACTTACGCAGGTGTTTGCATGTTTCTTTTTGCCCTAGAAGCAAAACAAAATGAATGAATTAAATACTAATATTAATATTGAAAGCAACATCTACACACAAGTGAATGAATCGTTGCATAAAGTCAGGGTGGAGATGGAGTGGAACGGTAAAAGTGGGGCATTTCTCTCCCAGCCTGTAAACCATGTAAAAATGTGAATCACAAAACAAAAAAACAAAAGACTGCGACAAGAACTGAATACAAATGAAACACACTACTGAAAGGATGGTAATGACAAGCTGCCGTTCGACTCTAATCTGATAATTCGGCTGCTAAAGAGGCTGTCTGCTGTCATTTCTGCTTCTCATTTCATTTCCATAGTCTTAAGTAGTGCTGTCGCTGGTTAATTAGGTTGTTGGGTGCAATATTAGTGCAGAGATAAACTAGATCTGGCACACTTACACCCCTTCCCGTCTGCAGCACATAGTGTAGCCGAGGATGAAGAAGAGGACTAGTGCCACAGCAGACGGAACAGCCAGCGTGATGAGGAAGTCGGAGAAGTAATCCCGGCTCTTCAGAGATTCAGATGGAGGGTTATATTCCCCAAAATCAGGCAGTATTCCTGTACCCGGGTCAGGACGAGTAATGTAGACAGGGACTACTTTGTTAATATGAACCTACAGTAAGACAAATTACAGAATGTTTGCAGCTATTACAGTGAAATGCGATATTAAAAGATCTTCAAAGTCCCTTAAAAACCTTGATTTTGCAGTCAGAGTTACAGCATCCCTCACCAGAGAGATCTTGCACCAGTCGATGTGAAACTGAGCTCTGAACTTTTTGTCGCAGCTGATGACGGGCTCCATCTCCTGACTGCATCGCAGCTGGTTATGTGGGTTCTCCACCTCCCGCAGGCACGACGAGAAGGGAATGTCAGCACCGACCATCACATAAACACTGAGGAGGCGGAGAGGAGATGAAGAGAAGGGGATGAAGAAAGAGGATGGAGGCTCGTCTTGTGTGTTTATGTAATAGTCAAGCCGTCACTGCTCCTCTGAGGTTTCTCTTATAAGATTTTTTCCACCAGAACATGAGGGGGAATCTTTGAATCTTTGACACGGGTCATGTGGGCCGCCACTCCAAACTAAACAATCTGAGAGCAGACGGACAAATGTTTTCATCTAGTTCAGAGTGAACTGAAGATACCCAAGGGCCCCAATTAGATAAAATATCAGCATGGGGAAAGAGGACTGAAAATATCTGCAAAGGTGTAGAAACTGCTCAGGGACACTTTCTTCAAAAGAGTAAATCCCAACATTAATGATGCTTTTGCAACACAAACACAAGCTCAATAGATGAGGAATCAAGGGGGAAAAGGGAATAAGATGTAATCAGAGTAATTTTCTAATAAGAATAAAGTTTCTCCTCACCCTTCTTTTAGATTATTGATAGGCAGAGGCACCCGACCCCCACGGTCCAGTGCTGAGGTGATGTTGATAGCGTTGAGCCTTTCCGGCTGCCACACGTTCTTCACAGCCCCAAGAAAGTCCCCCAGCACCTCGCTGGCCAACATCTCCTCCACATTCATGTTTTTGATGTAAAACTCAGCTTGGTAAGGCAGTGGAAACTCTGTCCAAAAAGACAAAGTGAGGACAGAATGGATTTATTTATGTATTAGTTTAAAGGTGGTAACGTGAGATTAAGAAGAGTTGAGGTGTGCATTTGAGCATTAAAATCGAAGGAAAGAGAAATGCAGAAGTGCTTTAAAGACAGATTTCTGTTTACCCAAAAGGACTTAGTGCATCTGCTGAGCTTTTTTGTTGTTCTTGTTGTTTTGTACTCTTTTGGTCCAGATGGCAGATGAAAGTGATGTCAAACAAACATCTGTGAAAAGCTGCTGAGCCTTCATGTGGTGTAATGCATGTACAATGTCTGGTCAACAAGCCACACGCACAGATGTGCTGTGGAACTACCAGGACAAAAAGAGCAACTGGCTACTAATAGAAATAGTCAAAATGACTTTGTCGATAATAAACACCAAACAAGTCTATGTAGTTAATTTTCCAGAATTTGTGACTAAGTCATCTAATCTTTTTTGGGAGCTGAGAGTTTGCTCCCTACTTTCCTGCTGGCGCCTCTTACCTTCTGTGGCCATGATGTTTATGACCAGGTTGTGTCGTGCCGTCTCAAATGTGCGTCTGTTATAGGCAGTAATCTGCAACACAGGGGTGAAAGTTTAAGCTCAGATCAGTGCAGCTTACATGGAAGCAGTTCCACAGACCAGACTGAGCCATATACACATTCTAAGTTCTGTACCCAACTGTGGCACCATATAGAAGCACGTGAGTCCCGCTCAGCATGGTGGCTTAAGAGGTCGCTTTGAAAACATCAAATACATAACAGAATTGGGATCTGAAAACTCTGTGCACAACAAGCTGCTACTTTTCGGCTGTAAGCAAAGAAGAAAGAAATAGACACTGCTGCTTTGATTCTACTCAACATGTTAAGACAAAAACAAATCCTTTCTTTCTGATCTTTGACGATAACAAGTGGCAGCAAAAAGCTCGGACAGCCCACCTCTATGACAGTGGCTTTGCCAACATGCTCTGCAGTAGGAGAACCGTAGAGCACTCCGTCGCTGTGAGGGGTCCTCTGGATGTAGCGCAGCCAGCCTGGCCGGTCAGGGTAGCCCCTCAGGTTGGTGTTGAAAGTGATTGGATCATCGCTGGCATCGCCTGTAGAGAAGGCAGTTTAACGAAGAACTGCACTGATTTGTTGCAGGTCAGAAGTCGTTAAATAATGCACATTTAGTTATATTTGCTAAACTGCAGACATGACGCCTAAGCAAATGAAGAAAGTTTATTATAAACAATACGTTTTCCTACACCAGCAAAGTATGTTTTTCTGGTGAAATAGGATCGTTCTATAGATTAGAATTTTGTGATTTAAAATAAAACTTTGAATGTAGAGTTGTACCTGATTTGGGGTAAGGTGGAAACTCTCCTTTGAAGTGCTCCCTCTCCAGAACATGGACGAACAGCACTCCTGCTGATGGGTAGACGTTACGGTCTGCATGTGACCTCGACAAGATGGTGACAACTGAAACACAGATTTGAAAGCTTAGTTTCTCACAATTCTGGGATATTTGTCACCTACTGAAAAGGAAGCAACTGATTTAATCTATTTAAAAAGAAGCAGTAAACAATATTTACACCTGACAACTCTTTATTTGTCTTTCTTTTGCACTAATCCTGTCATCTGTCCCTACAGCTTTTTAAGCAACTTTTTAAGTTAGCTTTTTTTCCATCTTCCCCCCCCTCTCTCACTGTCCCACCGTGGGTGGCAACTCCATTTTTAATCACCACGTGAGGCTGAGTGTACAAGGAAGAAGCAAAATAAGAGGAAGAGGTGGCAGAACAGGGGATACGTGCTATGAAGTGAAAGCCAAGGAAATAGCGGGTTTGATCTGCTCTCGCCTGTAGACACACAACTCCAGATGCATTAAGCAGCTAGGAGAAAGCTGGGAACGCTCTGTGTGTTTATTTGTTCATTCCTGCTGGCAAAATACTGCAGATTTTTACTCTTTTTTTATTATCGTTTTTAATCCATTCATTAGCATCAAACCAGCTATTGCTGTACAACTCTTTCATTTTCATACATAGCACACTCCACTACTTCTGTATTATTAGGTTTCCTTTTGAAAAGAGATGATTTTTAAGAAGAGGGAATTTACATTTTTAAATCAATGAAAAGGGAAGTCATTTGAAGCTGTGCAGCTCATATAACTATCTACAAAAGAAGGTTAAAACAGACGGCACCAAAAATGCAGATTGTAAATCAATACTTTTTGTTTCTTTTACATTTATTTAACTAGGCAAATCCTATTGAGATCACAGATCTTTTTTGCAAGGAAGGCCTGAAGGCAGCCTAAACATGTATGTTTATGGACTTGTGAAACACGAGAAAAACATACAAACTCCACACAGAAAGACCTCCAGGATCTTCTTATTGTGAGGCAACAGTGTTAACCACTATCACAGTACCCATTCTTACAAGTCAAAACTACCTTACATATATAAAAATAAATTTTAAAAAGTCTCACTCATATGTTAAATTGGGATGCAGGCTGCAACAGATGTTGAGCTAGCCATATGTCCAACATCCCAGAGGGCTTCGTCACAGTGAGATACAATCAATAGCATTTAGCAGCCGCTAAATGTGATGTTGCTTCAACAACCTGAGGTTCTGTCCACCACATCTTTTTTCAAGGAGTCACCCGAGCATGATTAATCCACACAATAGCGCCTCTGGCTCCAACCATAACATTAGGATCTAGATTAGTCCTGTTCCAGTTTCTGAGTTAAGGTCTCAGTCTGAACGTACACTCAGGTTTCTGTGATCTGACCCTTTGAGCTTCAGCAACACAAAAGGACCACTTTCAGACCCTTCAAGGACAAATACTGACTACAGTCAACTCAAAGGCTCAAAACAGCTGTGCAACGTAAAGAAACAAGATACAACTTTGAATGATGATCTTCAAATATGAATAAAAAATAACTTTCATGACAATTATTCACAATTATTGTTTCATTAAACAACAAAAACTCTTAAAAATAAAATAAAAAAATGCTGCTTGCAGTATCTTTTGTTCTGAGTTTCACCTATGTGACCACTTCTAACTAGAGAGCAGGTGTAATAAAGATCAGTGATTAAGTCAAACAGAGGATCTGTTAAGAGCGTTAAATCTGCTTATTTGTGACAGGATGACTCCCTGCTAAGCTTTCTCGAGATGATAAATCTCAGAGTGTCCCGAGTGTACAATACATCACCAATTAAAAGTTAATGCTAAACTGTTCACTGCAGTCTTCTGTTCTGGGTCAAATAACACGAGACATACCAGATAATCCTAAAATGAAAAAAAAAAAAATCAAAATACATATATGCTTTCCAAACCACTAAGTTTTCTTGACAGTTATTTAGTTTATATAAAAAAATCACCCAGAAACATTCAGTTTTTAAAGATGACCTGTAAAGCATTACTATAATCACTATGATCACTAACAGGTCTTGGGAGTGGTGGAAATAGCTAACCAGGTTTTATGCATTTCTGAGCTGACCTTGAACCAACTGAAGCGCAGTCTCTTAGAAATACAGCTGGCAACAAGAAGACAACGAGCTAGCCTAATAATGGCTTCAGCTGACAGAGATCTTTAACCAACCGAGGAAACAAGAAGAAAGGGGTGTCCTTTAGTTCTGCTGAATCGGCTTCGTAAGCACGTCTTCCAGGTCAGGAGGAACGCATGTGTTTCTTTTATGCTTAGCTGGAAACACACTGACAACAAGGATTGCTGCTGTTTGTGACTCAGGCTCGGGTTTTGTGCCCGCGACCAGCTTGAATTCAAACTCAAACATGGAAGTGAAAGTAGCTGGTCTTGCAACATGGGGAAGGCTTTAAAGACAACTTTGGACACAAGACGACCAGATCAGTCCAGCCTCCAGAGCAACAAATAAGGTAAAACTATTAATACATCTAAAATATTTAGGAAAAATATTTTGGGTTATTTAAGTTTTATACAAGCGCTTGTAGGCAATGTTCTGGGGAACAAAAGAGTTACTGTACTGTTAAACACAGTTAGGATGAAATCAACATCTTGCAAGAGCTTGATTTAGACATGACTTAAATTTATTAAACTGCTAGTGCAGCAACAGAAAGTGGGTTCAGTCTAAAGGACAGCATTCAACTAAAAACAATAAATCTAGTATTAATGGGGAACCAACTGAGCGTGTCACTGGGTTATGACTGGAGGGAAGAGACACATGACGTGCGTCGCTGCTAAAAGCCCACTCACCATCTTTGTACAAGGCTGTTCTCTGTTGCAAGGCCAAGGATTGCTCCATTTGGACATTTCTCTCATGTATATCGCTGAGTGTGGCATCATAGGCATGCACAATGTAAACTATTGGACCAATAAATAGAAGCAGTCGTGAAACAAATGGCGTCTTTCAGAAGAATTTTAACAAATGCATCTCCTACCTATCCTATCCAGCTTTTAATGCGCACCAAAAAAATGCTAGACCAGCCTTAAAATAAATGTCTAAATTTATGATACTGGGTTCTATATTGTTTCAGAAGCTTATATTTTAAAGACATTTTGGATGTTCTGATACTTAATAGTACCAATAATTGTCTGTAACAACCCATTGGTAAAATTAATAATATAGTTTTAGCTTTGGATCATACAAACGTATCAAATGTTTTTAATTGACAGTGACGTAATAGAGGCTGAACAATGAGCAGTCACACAAAAGCATGATTTCATGCACAGATAACTAGTAATATTTAATTTACGCAAAAGAATGGCGACCAATGTGTTAAGAATTGTGACAATTACAACAGATACACACACAAAACATCCCGAAAACTGGACAGTAGCTAAATCAACGTAATCAAAAAAGAACAAATGAAAACATTTAATGATAAATGTGGAGACGAGACACTTCCACGGTTTGTATAACGACCAGTCGGTCGCCATTTTTCCACGTCTTCTCCTCAGCTGTTTGCTGGAAAAAATGAGCAAAGCGGCCAAAACAGCAGCAGCTAGCTAGCCGCTAACTAGTGGCTAACTAGCATGGATACTGCGCGAAAACGAGTAATTTCCGAGTGAAATCGATACCTTACCCGTTCCGAGCCACACCGCGACAGCTGCAGAGGACATGGCGTTAATTATCCACGCCAATCTTTCATGAAAACCGAGTTTGTTTTTCTTAGTCGTCACTGACAGCCATAATAATGAGCATCCTGCAGCATTCCTTCCTCCGCCTCCTTCCTTCCTTCGCTGCCTCCTTATAGGCTGAACATCTGGATGGAAAAAGATGGTTGTCTTGTTAAAAAAGGAGGATGGTGTTTTGAAATGGGAGGGGATGATTCCCATTAGGAAAAGTTGAGCATTTTCAGAGTGCGTCTGCTTCTTGACAACTTTCAGGACTGTTTTTAAATATATATTTATTGGTTAATCCTAAAAATCCACATCAGGACTTGTTAAGGCACAGCTTGACCTCCTGTGCGCAGCTGTCAGAGGGCAGAGGCTTATTAAAAAACCCTGCACCCATCTGTCCAAATCTCCTGCAGAGGGGTTCTTAGAGGACAGATGGTTATGTTTTAGGACCGCTGGCTTCCAGTTAAGTTTTTTAAACGCCCTTAGGACCTTTAATTTATTCTAAATTCTCCATTTTGTCAGCTACAAAGACAACTCTTTTATTTTGCAGAACATGCTCATTGATTGATAAATTTGTGCTTGCTTTAGGATATTTTCCCCCCCTGCAGCGATAGATACGATGCCAATTTCTGTGCATTGCTATTTTCTCCCCTCTGTCCCCTTAAGATTATTTTTAGGTTGCTAAGCAACATCTTACAACCTGAGTCTGGGTATGAATGTCGCTATCAGGATGGTTGCATCTGTGGAGGCAGTAGGGCTTACAACAACAACAACAACAACAACAACAACAACAGAACCTTAGCCTGCGAGTCTGAGAGGGTGCTCAGATGTCCAACGTGATTTTTATTTACTTTTCAGTCTGTTTTATTGCCATTTTATCTGGTTTGGTTCAGATGGATTAGGGCCATAAAAGATTTTTTTTTTCGTGAGTTCTGACTTTTTTCCTCAGAAATCTAGAAACAAAGACAAAATTCTGAGATGAATGTCATTTCCTAAATAACAATAATAATAATAATAAAATCTGAATTCTGACTGACATTTCAGAATTCTAGAGTTCAAAAAAAAAGATGTCAGATTTTCTAGAATTCTGAGTTGAAATACAGAATTTTCTTTTTCTTCCTCAGAATTCTGGCATTAACATCAAAAATCCAGAATTCTAGAAAAAAAATATTCTGGAATTCTGAGGGGAAAAAACAGAATTCTAAATTTCAACTCAAAATTCTAGAATCCTTCTCAGAATTCCAGAATACTAAGAAAAAAGACAGAATTCTAAAAAAAAAAAGAAGTCTGAGATGAAAGTCACAATTCTAGAATTCTTGAATTTGTAGGAAAAGTCATAATTCTGACTTTTTTCCTGTGAATCTTGGAAAAAAAAAGTCATGGCTTTAATCTCAGATTTTTGACAGACAGAATTCTGTGAGATTGCAACAGAAAATTGCTTATTTTCTTGCAATTCGGAGTAGACTTCTTGAACAGTTGAAGTTTCCACGAGTCAGAAAATGCAAGGAAGGTGAAATGATGTTGGGAGAATGAAGAGGGTGTGCTGGCAAAATGAACTAATAAGGAATTTGTCAATATTGAGTTATTATTTTTAAATGCTTTATTTTAAAAGCTTTAAAAGCAGAAAAAATATTTTAAAAATCTAATAATTAAAGAATCAAATCATTAAAAAATAAAGTATTTTTGATTCTACCGTTTCGTTGATGATACCACCTTTACATTGCAGCACAATTATTTTAGCGACCTTTCCCAGGCCCTCAGACCACACATTGGAAAACCCTCGTTTGAACCCACATCGGTGGTGGTCCTTGACCCGGTCTGCACCACTCAGAGCCCAGTGAACCAGGCTGCCAGTCAGCTTCCAGTATCTGTGTTGGTATTTATGCCAGACTGAAATCTCCCCGCTCGCAGCAGATTATCGGACGGAACCATTGCCGCAGTTCAGGTTTTAGTACCTGTCACGTGACGCCACACATTTTTTAAGCAAACCGCCCAGTTTACCGTCGCAGCAAAGTTAGTCCACTGTACGGCGGACGTAGCACGGCCGCTGCCGTCCAGCAGGCTCTGCCTCCGCGCGGCTCTCATTGGACCGAGCCGCCGAACAACACCGACCCCCTCACCACCACCATTGTACAACTGGCAGCATCACCCACTGCCTGCAATGGCGTTGGAGCGGCTCTACTATGTCTGAGCGCCTCCGAAGTGGCCATTCCGTCCGGGACTATTTTACAAGGAGGACACGGAGATGTTCCTATGGATGATTTTTCAACGGCTGCGTCCATATTTGTCTCAAGTTTACGGTGTATTGATCCTGTCGCGCTCTCAGCGGAGCTGGAGAGATATTGAATGTAAGTCTTTTGTTTTTCAAGCCGTGAAGCCACAGAGCTGAGGTTTATTTGGATATGTGTCGGTTAAACTTCGTTTCGTTGGAAACGTTAATTAAGGTCAATTGTAGTTAGATTGAAAGGGTAAAAAATTAAATGTAAATAAATACATGTTCGGTTTCAGGAGGAGGTGGGGGAGAACCTGAGCTGTCATCATCATGTTCTGTGCAGTGTGGCTGATGTTTTTCCCATTCAGCTGTACTTTTATCATGCTGTTTTCCTTCCTGACCACTCTCATCCAAAGTAGCACAGCTTTTTTTGGTTTAGTTTTGTTTTTACTAAAGTCCACCTTATTCCACATCATGACCTGCCAGAGTCCAGCATGGTGATTATGAAGACTGAAGCAGGACATCTAGGTTTCAGTCATCATCATCCAGGTTGGAGGTTGGTTAAAGAGCAGCTTAGGGTAATGGATCCTATATGACCCAGATGATTTTTGTTTTCCTTTTTGTGTTGCATCATCTCTCTTTCTCTCTCTGCCTTTCTGTGGTGTGCATTTCCAAACCAGATTAAATATTAATGGGTGCAGATATGGAATATTTAACTGGGACTTCCAGGCCTTACCTTATTGTGTTTTTAACTGTGGGACGATGGAAACATTCACCTCATCCAACAACCATGCAGGTTTTTATTTCTATACATGATTGAAGGGTAGCCTATATTTACTGGTAAACACTATAATCTCAGTGATGGTTTGAGTTGAGTTCAGTTTCTTGCAAAAACTTGTGTGGTCAAAATGGGCATATTTTCTTCCATTTTTATACATAAATATTCAAGACTTTTAAACTTTTGTCTTCTGAAAGTATTGATTTGTTTATGTCGTGCATCAGTAGAGTGGATAAGCTTTTATGCAATAGCGTCTGTTATTCATTTGGACACTGAAGAGTGCTGGTAATGATGTGAATGATCTCCTTCCAAGCTGTTTAGACACAAAGTCTCTCTTTGGTAATTAATGTTGTTATGATGTAAAAGAGAATTGGCCCCTGACATTGTAGGCAAAAGTTTTAAACCTCAAAGATGCTCCTTGTGTTTTATTGATGTTAGAGAAGTGATTTCATGAATTTCATTAAGAACAGATGATTGAATAAATACAGACTTCTTACATCTCTTTTTTTGTCTCTGCAGGTGTGACTGAAGGATTGGTGTAGGACCAACCAGACTTCTTAGTCCCAAGTTCTAATGAGGTCACAGCGATGCTGACATCCCCTCTAAATCCAAAGACCTCATCATGCTGAAGACGGAGGCCTCGGGGGAGAGGACTAGCCTCCGGAGTGCCTCCCCCCACCGTAATGCCTACCGGGCTGAATTTCAGGCGCTTAAGCGGGCTTTTGACCAGCCTCGGACTGATGGAGACTCAAAGCCCAAAGACGTTGAGCGGGTGAAACAACCCAGGGGACGCCAATATGGGGCCCACGTCAGTCGCATTAAAGACATGTTCATGCAAATGGGCTCGGAAAATGCGGCAGTTAAGACGAGGGGTCATGATGAGTCTTCACCACAGAAGCTGGTGAAGCCCACCAACTTCATCAACAAGGCGGATGGATCAGTCATAAAGCTCCAACATTCTTCATCAGCTGAGAGGATTGGAGGCGCCGGGGCAAAGTTCTCAGAGACCAGGAAACTATTTGAGCAGCAGTCACGGGACCAGTCTCAGTCACCAGTTTTTCCTTATGGACGTGACAAACGGGGTTCTCACGAGCACCTCGATGACTGGCGAGGGGCGAGGTCCAACAGAGGCAGCACAGACTCTTTGGACTCCCTGTGCTCAAGAACAGAAGCATCCTCACCAACTGTCAGTCAGCTCAGTGCTGTTTTTGAAAATGCTGACCACCACAATCAGGGCGCTCCATATAAAGGAGTCAGCAGACGTGCCCTGTACTCTCCTGATGGATCCTACCGCCAGGGAGGGGATCTCAGTGAGGATGATTCACGTCAATCGCCAGTTCATGGAACTTACCAGAACAAGATGGGAGGCAAGTTTCCTGCGTCCTCATCCTCTGAGGACCTCTTGAGCCCGAGTCCTGGGGCAGAGATTTCAGAACCCCAAAAAGAAGCTTCACAAGATGGAAAGGTTCACAACAAAGATGATGAGGCTTCCAGACAGCATTTGTCTGGGGTCACCATGAATGAAAGCCAGGTTAATGGCTCCTGTGAAGAAGAAGACGAGAAACCCTCAGACCATCTAAAACCTACTGAGCATCTAGACGTTACCAAAGCCTCAAAACGTACACATGGTGCTGCGATTGTAAACAAAAGTATTGAAGATGCTAATCACGAGTCCACAACAACCCTGCAAACCGGGGAAAGCTATGAAGACACGGACGCTCCGAAGTTCTCAGAGTCTTGCAAAGACCAGACAGAAGAACCGGAGGACGAGTACACTAAAAATGAGCGAGTGATTTTTAATGCAGATGGGGACGCCTGTTACCAGGGTTGGGGGGAGAGCTGCACTGATCCTGAAGACGACCTCTATGGTGATGACGAGGATATTGTCTATGACCCAGGCTCAGATCTGACGGAGATCCCCGGTCTGCCAGAGGAAAACAAGGATGACGTCCCCCCTAAAAGGAAGATACGCTTTAGCACTTCTCCCATTACAGTAAGCTGTAGAAAAGTGCTGTGGAAGCCTAAATTTAGAAAACCCACTCTATCCAACGTAGTCTTTTTTTGCAGCTCTTTAAAGTTGTGTTTTTATGAGCTCCCGTTAGCCTTGGTGTTAATCTGTACATCTTGGTTGGGTTTGTTGTCTAAACACACACTTTTTGTAGGCTTGAATGTAATAATACCTCAAATGTGTATTATTTTCCATTTCCTTGCTTTAATCTGTCAGTTGTGTCGCAGATGAAGCGATGCTCTCTGGGATTTTGACGTGTTCGTGAACACATCTGTGCATGTGTTAGTCATGCTGGTTCACCGCCCACGCAGTTTTCACACAAGATGCTGCATTTGTGCTTTCTCAAACAGCGCCTTGTTTGTTTCATTAGAGCACCATTTGATCGATATAGTTTGCACTTCTCTGTAGCAGAGTTTTCACAAGCTTCTGTGAATTGTGTATTGGAACTATAGCGCATGCTTTTCGAATTACACTGAAAAGTAACAGCAGACTTTTCAAGAAACTGGTGGAACAAAATGGTTTGTGTTGATCTTGGTCTGGTTGCGTTTCGTTTCTGTGCTCAGTGCTGAGTTGGACACAATGCAGCCATTTGTTGTTTGTCCCAGAGATGGATTTGGAAGATTATGGGAAAAATATTTTGCAGTCTTTATCCCCAAGCTTAATATTTGTAGATGCAAACATAATGTTAAGTTTTTCTCCTCTTTAATTTTTATATTCAGTACGTTGGGAAAGCTGTATTTCAATGCATGAGACTTTCAGACAGTTGTTAGGTGTTTATACAGTTTGAGATGGGAAACACTTTTGATTGAGGAATTTAGATAATGTATGAAACCTCCTACTGAACTGAACAGAAACAACCAACAGGCTTTTGAATCAACTCCATTTACATCATGTAGTGAACCAGAACAATTAACCCAGTTATTCCGAGGAGAAAACTTGATGTTCACAAACTAATTGCCTTGCACTGTCTCCGTAAAGTGTGTCATTTTGCTCTTTTGTCTTCTTCCCTTGAGGAATCAATGCGTGCTTGCGAATGCACAAAAATTCAAATTTGGTTCGACAAAAAGTTGTCTCTGAAGCAACCCACGCTTGTTACAGCTCATATGTGTTGCTTTATCATAATGTCAAACATGATAAACATTATGTATTTAGTTGAAAATATATTATTTTGAAAAAATAGCAACTTTTAAATTTAAACTCTACAAATCTTGTTGTCCCATTTAGGCAGAACAAGCATAAACATGTTTTAAGGTCTCTGTTTTTCTATGAAAAGGACCAATGCTCATTTATCCTACTGAATATTCAAGAGGTTAACCCCCCCCACACCCCACACCCGCCATTCCCTGCACCCCTACACACATGCTCACAACCAATTAGACATGCCCCCCCTTCCATCTCTGCACACGAGGAACAAACAGGGTTCTGTCTTTTGTTCGGCCATATACTGAAAGACACAAAGCTACTTTCTCAACCCTCAACAAGAGTCTGTCTTGACCCCATTGGAAGGAAAATGGAAGGTTCTGAAAAGACCCTCTATTGTAATACTTAACATTTCTTTCAGTTTGTTTAAAAAATAAATGCTGTGTATTTTAGAGAATTGGCATGTCCAGATAATTAAAAAAAACTGATTTTCTTCATTGGCAGCATGTTTAAAAATCTAGCCTTTGGCATTGTTGCTTTTTGTGAAGCCAAGTCTGTTCGATCTAAGGAAAAATAAAAATAAAACCCAGATTGGAGGTTTCAATATAACACTAGTTTTAAATGTGCAGTTCCTCCTCAGAGGAAATCTGTACTAATTCTCAAGTTGCCTTTGAGTCCAACTATCCAAGTTGGTTCATCATCAATTTTCATTTTATACAGCTTTTCAATCAGCCTCAGTTTGTATCTGAAGCCCTAATATTTACATGTTAGCTTTAAGATTAACATGGTGAATATTATATCTGCTAAACATCAGAATATTTACAAAATGTAGATTAAAGTTGGCTGGACTCTAAACCACAGATTGAATTTTCATTACTGACCTACTAAGAAGTGACCAGACACGAGGGTTGTCTGCCTTCCAGTGGACAGAAACCAACAGTGAATTAGGTCTCATGTTAATTGAAATGGTGCACTTTATCTTGTACATCCATCCACATGTTTAGTCTGTGGCCAACAGTTTAAAGTTGATGCATCAAAACAGATTCACACTTTTGATGTGCTGTTGTCAAAGTGTGTTTTGTTTAGCTACAAGCATCTGTTTAATCAGAGATAATTCTAACATTCAGTTAGGCTAGATTGTTTTAAAATTTCTTACCAGATTGCTTTAGTTTTTAAAGTATTTAACTTTGACTTATTGCTGCACGCTGTCAGTTGATGAGTCAGTTTTCTGCAATTTTCCTCTCCTTTTCATAAATGGTCATTTCTTCATTCAATATTTTTGTACTGGAGAATCTTGAAATAAGGCCAGGGAGGATCAATAATCCCTCCAGTGGGTTTTGGGTTTGCCCCAGGGCCTCTCTCCCAGTGGGACATGCCTGGAAAACCTCCAAAGGGAGGAGTCCAGGAGGCATCCTAATCAGATTTCAGAACCACCTCAACTGACTTCTTTTGATGCAAAAGAGTAGCAGCTGTACTCCAAGCTCCCCCAGATGACGGAGCTCTCCACCCTCTCTAAGGCTGAGCCTGGCCACCATAGGAGGATCATTTTGACTGCTTGCATTTGGGATCTAATTTTTTTGGTCATGATTTAAGCATATGACCATAAACGAGAATCGGAATTTAGACAGACCAGTAAATTGAAAACTTTGCCTTTCCACTAAACTCCTATTTTACCACAAACGACAAAAACAACACCCTCTTTCCTGTGGATGAGGCCCCAATCTGTTGATGTAGGTTCCGCTCCGTCCTTCCATCACTTGTAAACAAGATGCTACATGAACTCGTCCACCTGAGTCAAACTGAGGTTGTGTCTGTTAAATTCTGCTGCTGCACCACCATGAGTGAGTCTGAGGTCCAAGCTGAGTTGGTATAAAATATTGATGTCACACCTCCTATCTGTTGTAAAGGTTTCATAGATCCAACCATATTTTGCATCAAATGTTGTTCTGGGGCCTGGAAGAGACAGTGTTGTCTCTGGAAATTGTGTGGAAAATAAACATCTCAGTACAAAGCTGCTAATACTAAAATAAAGAAAGCAGACAAAATCCCAACTTACATCCACTTTGTGCCATTTCTCAGACTTGCCAGGCATTAAGACATACTTATTTCGCTTGAGGATTTGGGAACTCATTTATCTGCCCTTAGTTCAGAGCACAGCAGTGGAGGCTCCAATCTCTCAGTATAGAAAACAACAACTACTGGCCCTGCTCTTGATCCTGTACACAACATTTTATCCAACAATTTCGTCATGTACATGGTAAACATGAGGGGATTCTAAAAGGTCCCTATCTAGAGCATGACCTAAAACAGGGCCAACTCAGATTAGATGGCCTGTTGCCAGCAACAATGCATCTTATTTTTTTTTTCAGATGGAAAGGATTACTTCATTTCATGACAGGCTGTTTTTCCCAGTGAGGATATATACAGGACAGGCAACAGTATTGCAGTATTTATTTTGATACCTGAATAATATTTATATTATAGCAAGTCTGATATAGCTTGAAGCACGTCCAGCAGGGATGCTATAATATTTCTGATGGATTAATTGTGTAATGAAAACCAGACGGGTGTAAAAGTTTAAAACCTGCAATTTGCATAAGCCACTGATATTTTTAAGTTAGTGTTATTTTGAGTTGGTAGCGATTTGCAGCTGTCTTATTTTTTCTCATTTGAGGTGGATGAATTTGGACGTGTTCTTATTTCGAGATCTCGGGTGGGTTACGTTAAAAAGAGCTAGGTGTTGTTGCAATGTACACCAAAATCAATAATATTCAGACTATCAGTCAGGTGAAAAACTGTGTTCATAGATGTGTTCTACAACATCTCAGTAAAACCTTTTAGGTTATTACTTAAATGTTTTCACCTGAAGGTCAGCGCAAACAATCCACAGTGGACGAAAATCATTTTTGTCTTAAGTCATGCTGGCAGCTGTGAAGTAAATTCATTGACCCCAAGAATTTTCCCCTCCTCTTTTATCAATGACTCAGATCTAGTTTTGAATGTATTAGTGTATTACTTTGTGGTGTGTGTGTGTGCGTTTGCTGCTGTATTATTGATGCTGTTGTGTTTTGTTGTGTTGTTTCTGTGACACCCAATCCTCCCCAGGGGCATGCATTTTTAATAATTTGGGAAAGACGAGACGTGCCCTGTGGTTTTTGGAGCTGCTCATTTGCCGCACAGCAGTCTGTGTCACGAACCGTCATCTGGAGCATCCATTTGTCTGATGTGATGCACGTGACCATACTGGCATTGGTTCTTTTTGCTCTGAGAAATCACACAAAATAGCATGTCAGGATGCTGCTCCACCACCATGTCCTTGTTCAAAATTAGTCAGAAAGAAAACAGAGAATAGGTTTCAAACAGACTTGGTTGTCCAGTAGCTTCTTTAACAGTTGTATTGTACCATGGACTAAAATGTACGGTCAACGAGGAAAAGTAAGCCTCAGTTAAAGACCTAGCTTTTCTCGAATGAATGCATATTGTCAGAGTTTTAGACTAAGATTATCTCATGTTGAGAAATGATGGTAGTTCTTTAAAATAACGCTATGCGCAATCAATCTCATGCATTCCTGCAAAATATCATACTCCATATCTGCTGCTACAACCACATCAGCTCTCAGTTCAATGTCTGACTTCGAAAGTTAATCAGTTGTAGATGAACACATTCATTGATTACTTTCCCAGAGTTTTGTTAAAATTCATCCAGTGATTCATGAGATATTTTGGAAACAGGCACACACACACGGACAAAAACTTTGCCTTTCAACATCAGGCACTAAAAAAAGTCCCAAGTCACATTTCCAGGATCTGATATCTGCACTTTTGTTCTTTCTGAATCCACGATCAAGTGTGTCTGTTCTGCATTTTGGAGCATGTATCTGTCAGCTTCTTCACTGCTTGTGTCGCCTCCTCAGATGAGAGCTGATGTATCTCTAAAAAAAATAGACAGGCCGACCTTGAAGCGACTGTAAATTCCTGTATTTTTCACACTTATCTCAATCTGGAAGTGTAAAGTGAATGTTTCAGTTTGTTTCTCTCTTTTCTCGTATTTTTTTATCATCCTATCTCTGCCTCCTTATACCTGTCAGTCAGCCATCATCAGCAAACACCTCCTTCCCTCAGAATTCAGACACGCACCTCAGCACCTGTCAGCTTTCATCTTTTGTGTGTGTGTGTGGCTACAGGTTGAGGCAACGAAATGCAAATGTGCTGAGCTGTTGCAGCAGAATGTAGTGTGTGTGTGTGTGTGTGTGTGTGTGTGTGTGTGTGCACTCACGCACCTATCCAACAGGGAACAATCGTGTCGTTA